>RXPK01000167.1:3291918-3883007 GCA_004143645.1 Protaetia brevitarsis
CATTTTTACTGCGTGTATTTAAGTTGCATTAATTTGTTGTCCTTTGTATTCGTTCGATCTGCTGTTCAATTTACCGAGAATTTTCACAAGTTATTTTTTGTTGGATTAATTTTAGTTTAAGAGTTAATTGTATGATTTTTTATTTTGCAGTGCTTAAGTTTTTTTATTCATTCCATTAAATAGTAATTGTCTACTGGTCGCTTGTGCTGAGTTAATGCGTATGCTATTAATATTGTCGTTGTAATGGTATAGACGTCTGCGTGCTACGATTTTGAGAGAAAGATTTTTGTAAGAAAAAACATTGTAGAGTTTTGTTAAGGACGACATAGACGTGAGTAGACGTATTTTTAAATCTTTGTTGCCATTTTGTAATCCATTTTAAATTAAGTAAATAAATTTAATTAGCTCAAATAAGGAATTTTGATCGTAATAAATGTTAATGTATCGACGTGTACACATAGTAGATTAAGAGCATTCAGAATTAATTTTGATTTTAGGAAGATTTAGTTTAGTTTCTTCTGGTTAATTTTAAAAGAATAATTTTCTGTTATTCAATTTTGCTGTTCAATTTTATTTTTCGAATCACCTCGGTTGGGTGAGTAGAAGCTTGTTCTTTCTGTTTATCTTTTTCATTTTTGAAAATTTCTTGCATTGGTCCACGCTTTGATTTTAATTGTGAAACACAGTGGATAAAAATTCAAAGGTTGTTATATGGATAATCTTCCTGAACAAAATAGTTTTTGCTTTGCATAAGAAAAGCATTGTCCTTTTTAATTTAGAGTCAAGTGCAGTTTTTATTTAGGACAGAACCTTCAGTTCAAGATTTTTTTCTGCACATCTGTATTTAACCCGTGTTAAAATAAATTGAATTGTTAATAGCGTCACTGGGTTGAAAATCTGTTTTTTATTTACATTAAAAACTTTCAATTTTCGGGTAATTAAAAAGTCTGATTTCATTCACTCAAAATTTTACTTTACGTGGTTAGTTTCAAGTTTTAATTCGCGAGGGTAACTCTAGGATTAACAGTTTTCTTGTATTATTTAAAATCTTATCCGTTGAGCTAGCTAATTTTATTTTTCTTTTCATTTTAAAATTCATTTTGCATTTTCATTTAATTTAATCAGTACATTTATAACCTCCATTCCATGCGCTAGTCAGAAAGAGAAGGAATCAAAAAATTCTCAAAGAAAGCAAAAAATTGAAAAAAAGTCGCGTAGAAATTAAAAGAAAATAAGTCTCAAACGAGATGGATAACGAAAAGCAACGCATAGAAAAGCAAGATTAATGTTCATTTGTTGCTAGGACGGTATGAAGCAAAACATCCCACTTTTCCTACCTGGCTTTGTCAACAAGTACAATTTTAATTCTCTCATTTTATGGTTTTTTTTTTTGTGTGGATTTCATTTATCTTTGCATTTTTCATTTAATTCAATCAGTACACAGCAGTAAGTAAATATGCAAAATTGGCCTAGCTAATATTTCTCTTTCCCAAACTATGATAGTTATCAATACCTTTATTGCTATAATATGGTAAAGCATGTTATGAAAGCAACATACGGTGTTTTAAAAAAAAATGCCGAGAAACACGAAATATTAAAAAGAAATAACAACCAGCCTTTTAAAAGATGCGGTATCTTTCCCATTTGATATATCGAGTGTAATGAACATATTAAATATTTAGTTAATCAAGTACTTAATATTTTCTGTTAAAAACTACAAGCTTTTATCAAATGAATTGGCAAAAAAAAAAACAAATCCACAACTTTAAAATTAAATATACAACGCAATAACTGAAAAGTTTGTTTAATTCCTAGTATTTCTCTTTTAGATATAATCTCAATCAATTTGTAATCCTTCAAAAAACATTCGAATCGTTTCCGAGTACCCGAGGCCACCTGCATAAGATCTCTGCTTGTCACGCCTACCCGATAAGCTGGGAACGGTAGACTGTGACTGTGCACGTGCCCCTGGGTATACATCACCAACCGGACATTATGGATGAGAGCGATGGTACCTCAGTTTTCTTGGAGTCAATATTGGCACTTATTTCAAATTTTGTAGAGATATACATACGCAGCTGTATACTAATTGTACAGAATACAGATAACTGGCTTCTTTTCACAGAATACTGCTGTGCTTTTACATTGAAATATTGTAATTATGAAGTTGTAAAGTTATAGCTCGATGTGAATTTATTTTGCTAGTTGCAAAATAGCCCTAAAAAATACCTAGAATGATATTGTGATCTTTTTTATGTTCATTGGATCGCTATCTAAAGTTTCGCCATACTTATATACGCAATAAAGAGGGATGGCTAATTTTAAGTAACATAAATTGCGTTTCTGCATCATCAATCTTGATGCTGCATTGTTCGAGCGCCCATCCCATATTCGCTTCTTCATGGAATGAGAACGAATCTTCATATACATCCAAGCTTTCCAGTGGTGGGGGCCGACTTAAAAATTTCTTCTCCGTCGCAGGAATCCAAACGTCGCGATCGATGCGAAGACGCAAAACCACGCAAATATAAAAGTAGAGTCACCTATCGAGCGAAGAGTCAGTTGCTCGCGGCCAGCAGGTTCGCCGCGAAGAATAACAAAATACCAATACGCACGCACACAGAGACAAAAGCTCTCCGTACCCACTACTCTTCAGTGAAGAGTGTCTGCTGGACGCTCAGCGTCCACCCGAGAGATTATTATTGTCTCTCATTTGGACACCGAAAGTGTGATCGCCCAAGCGTAAATTGACGAAACCAACGTGGTATAAATATAAAGGAAGACGAAGAACACTTCTTGGCTAGTGCTTGAAGGTTGAGCATGGCTACGAAGACGCTTTGGCTGTGTTGTTTTCTGCTCCTCGGGCTGGGTAAGTTTATTTTTCCATTTTTTGTTTAATATTGCGCTTTTTATTGCCAAAACCCACCCCCTTATCAGTTCTGCGTCAATTACGCTGTTTAGTGGTAGCTATTTTAGTTTCCCCCCAACCATATGGCTAGACACCAATGCAAAATCCTTTCACCCGGAAAAGCAAATCCATTGCCAACTGTGTAAACACAAGAAAAAAATTGTTTATTCCACACATAATTGCACCAACTTTTTTCATACCTAATTAATATTAACTGTCGTATGATCCCGTTAATCGGATTTTTACCTATGATAAAATCAAGGTTTTCTCTTCGCGTTTCTGATTATTGAAAAACACCGCGTCCATATTACTAGAGAAACGGGTATATATTCGAGTCAAGGTCAACCGCTAAGTAAAATCGAAAGTTAAGTTTGGGATCGTTGAAAAATAACTTTTATATTTACAATTTTTTCTGACAATTTGACAAGAAACCTCGCGCGGTTTTAATTGTGTACAAAGCGTTTGCGACACTCGTCAAAAGAGGAGTTCATTGTACAGATGCTTAGGTGACCGTTATGCGCATGAGAAAATTCCATTTCGTAGCGGCATTGTCATATTGTTGCCTCCATTACATTAACCGGCATCTATATAATAGCGCTTTAGTTGCATGATTCGACCGATAAACTTTAAACTGTTTTGCGTTTAAATTATAATAATAATATATAAAATAATAAATTTACTATCGCAAAATTTTGACAGCTGTCAAATTGGCACCAACAAAAAAAAAAGAAATAACGGTGCATTTACGAGTCAATCGATACGCACTGTTAAATAAACTGGTATTAACTAAAGAGAGAAAAAAAATAATCAAAATTCCGGAAAGCAATTTGCATGATCACAAGAAGCTCTCGTCAATTTCCATAACTCGTATGATTATAATAACATTTTAGGAATCTATTTACTATAACCGATATGACACCTACAGTATTAATAGTTGAATGTTAGGAGGACCAGTTGTAGCGAGTCTTTGAATTTAAAATTCAATTTGTAAATAACTTCTGATTATACATGGCGGAAGTATGGAAATTAACTTAACGGTTGATTTCAATAACAGAGGGTACTCTAAAGGAGTGTTGTGCATTCTTTGAATATTTCTGGTCACAGTTTTAAATATAAATGGTGGGTGTTTTATTTTTAGTTTTATAAAATGAACATTACTAAAAGGAGAATACTAATATAATCATTATAAACAAACAAAAACTGATTATAATTAACTGATATTAGGTAATTTATTTCTTATTCATGTATTCTCATTCAAATTTCTTGGAAGAAATTTCTAAGCAAGAAAACTGAATGAGTTTCTGCGCGTATAAGTTTGTTGTATTTTTTTTTTTCATAATTGTGTTAAAAGGTCCCATCATTCAATTATTATTAAGAGAAGGTAGGGTAGATTAGATTAGACTGGGAATGAGGTGGCTCACTGCGACCTTTTTAGATCTATTGTGATCCCCTTTTTCATAGGAGATGCTCTCTAATTTGTCCTCTTAATTAATTATCTTTGAGAGCAGCTTCTTGTGTAACTGCGAGTTGTGGGGTTGTTCACGTTCTGTACTAGAAACATTGTCCTTGCCAGGCCGTCACATTGGCACAGCACATGAACTGGTATTTCTTTCTCCTCTGGGCAAAATTTGCAAGTAGCGTCATCTACCAGGCCTATGTTATACATATCCCTACCAGTCAGCAAACCTACTATCATTTTAATAGATAGTTCCCCTATCTTTACTCAGTAGATCAATAATAAATTCATGCCTCTGTTCCTTTAGAAAATCTTTTGGAGGTAGGCTAGCTGGGTCATTCATCAGAGACTAATATAGTTGGAAATTATAATTTAAAAATGTGGGTATACGTTTAATAACGCTGAGTGTATTAAACAGAACTCCTTGTGAATTATTTACACGGTTGAAATATCAAAAAAACAAAGACAAAGGAATATTTTTTTTCTATTATTATGAGCTTCACTTAACCTAAATGACTAAACGATTGAACCAGCCAATATGAATTGCTCCTTTGAGTGGCTTCAACTCAATAAACCAAATTCAAATTTCCCGCAAATTATATTCAGTAACTTCAACTTAAAGGTATTCAAATAACTATTAATCTAATACAAAATCGTAGGTAATTTCATGCTTTAATGTTGAAGTTACTAAAAATAATTGCGGGAAATTTGAATTTGGTTCACGGGGAAGTTTGTCTGCAGTATGTAGAAGTATTACTTGAACAATAAACTTGAAAAATTTGTATCAGTTTTCAATAACAAATATGTTGGAATGGTCAGGGATATCGTAAGGTACAGTTAGCAATGGGAGATTTTGGAAAAAAAAAATTACAATTTAACCAAACTTTTCTCTCAGTTCGAATTCTCTTACAATTTCAATGACTTTAACAAAAAAAACATACGTTATAAACGAATTGATTTGATCCCATCTAACATGCTCTATAGATCGAGCTCACCAAATGTTATATCTGTAATTTTTTCAAAAAGACCCAGTCAACTTTTTTTTTAAACAAAATCCAAATTTCAAAGTATTATATAGGCTACAAACATACAGCAAATAAAGCCATTGGTCTTTGTTTGCTGTGCAAATCAGCACCTAATCCAAAACTATACAGCTTTCTCCAGTGTGCAAGCTTCAAAAAAATATTGCGGTTTGAAATTAATTTGACAATTTGTTCTGCGAACAGTAAAATTATTAGATATGTATATAAAGTAACGCAAATGTTCATCCATTTTGCGTGCAAAAAAAGGCGCTAACTTTAAATGCTACATATGTAATTATCCATATGTTACTGATTAAACCATTTATTAAACAACTTGCAACTAATCCAAGTAATAGTATATTAAAACACTAGTGTTAAAATGATGTTTGTTATAATACGAGTACAAGATTCAATATGCGGATATTACAACGGCCATTGTAACACGTAGTTTTTATAACATTTCTTTTTTCTATTTCGCATTAATTTACATTTATTATTTTTGTGTACATGTTTGTGACGAAATTCGTGTGTCAAATGTCAAATGTCATATGTCATAGTAGGTGTTGCACTACCAACTTCGTATAAAATGTCACCATAACCAGTTTTTTTTTCAGCAAAACAGTTACACAAAGTGCTTATTGTATATGCGAAATAAAAAAAAATCTTTCACACATATAACCGTTTAGCTAACAAAAATACTCAATTAACCTAAACAACACAAACTAACACTTCAATGCCATTACTGCAAAAGTAAGGTTATTAAATGTACTTCTCTCTCTAACACTTTCTTTATCTAATGCGGTACTTCACCATACAGTGACTTTAGTGTTAGTCAAGGGACGTCTCAACAAGAACGAACAAACAGCGTCGGCACTTTTGATCTTGGAGGGCAATAATCCGTGACCTTCAGTTCGCTTATTGACTGCTATCGGGTGGCACAAATTCGAAAAAAAATATGGCGATTGCCCGCGCTTATTCAAAACTTGCTAGCTGTCAGATTGCCATGCATCTTTCTCACAGCTGTTACTCACTTAAATACGCGTGTTTATAGGTTATAAAAACCTCTAAAGTTGTCAGATGATTACCAAGAACTGTTTTGACTTCTTATTAGGCAAAATAAACTCAGGAAAAATGATAGATACCTCGCAGTTAAAATCTGCTAGCTGTCCGTTCTTGTTTACATGTTCCTTGCTTTAGTACAAAATAAAGTCACTAGATATATAAAGTTTGTTCGCGTCGCATGAACTATTTGCACTATTATGCACTTTAAGAACTTTTGTGTGCAAAAGTCCATAATGGTGCAAATAGTTCATGCGACGCGAACACACTTATAAAGTACCGTAAATGTGCATCCATTTTGGGTCCAAGAAAGGCGTCAATTCTACATACCTTGCATGTACTTAACAATATGTCAATATTAAAGAGTAAAGTACACTATTTATTGATTTTACAAAACTCGCCAGCAATACAAATAAACACTTTCTTATATGCAATAGTTCAACTAACAGAAACACACAATTAAAGTAAAGAACACAATATGACACTTGACTGACACAATCGCAAAAGTAAGGTTATTCTTTACTTGTGTGTGACATGTCTCGCCCTAACCGCCATTTTGGGTCCAGAATGTAAGTCTCTCTCTAACACAGGTTCTTTAAGTTTGTTCGCGTCGCATGAACTATTTGCACTTTTATGCACTTTTTAGAACTTTTGTGTGCAAAAGTGTATAATAGTGCAAATAGTTCATGCGACGCGAACAAACTTTTTATGTATTGCGGTATTTCTATATCTAGTGACTTTAGTACGAAACTAACAATAGTGTACTGCCAGCTGTTGTACAACAGTTCAAATCAATGCGAGAATGACAGTTGCGTTTGGTGAGCCTCCAGGTTTTACGCCGATAGTAGCTTGCAACTGTTAACGGGGAAGAGGTTTGAAACTTGTAAGAGCTACACGATTACACCAGTTGTTTAAACCTCAAATAACTTCAACTGCCTTACTTTTGTATTTCTTGTTTACAGCAAGATGGGAATATTTTGTCAAAATAATAATATTTAAAGAGTATTTAAAAGAAAAATATTTCTTAATTTACATGCACCTACTTTATAAAGAAAATTTATTGTATATTTGGAATTTGGTTCCCAGTACACCAAATTCAAATTTCCCGCAATTATATTTAGTAACTTCAACTTAAAGGTATTCAAATAACTATTAATCTAATACAAAATCGTAGGTAATTTCATGTTTTAATGTTGAAGTTACTAAAAATAATTGCGGGAAATTTGAATTTGGTTCATTGGGTTTTTAGTTCTTTTACCTTTTATATTCTAGAACGTACTTTAACGATCTTTTTATATATTTATCGAGTATAATATTAATATTTTCAAAATTTATTAAAACCTATTACAGAAGCTGTTGCGTCCAAAAGTCTTCTATAAGTAGATAAGATTTTCCGACAAACAAAGTCCAAAATTTAATATTGTTCATTTTAACGAGTTATAACTGTCATTTACGGATGTAACGACTTAGTAGTAACACCCTGTATTAGTAAATGAAAGAATATTATATGAAACCTCACTCAAACTACATAATGCGTTGGATAATCTATTACCTAATCTAATCATGCATGCGAATGTAAAATTTAATAGTTTAACCTTTAAGAACAAGCGACGTATCTGCATTTTTTTAATATCACTAAGCAGAGAAAATAGAATCGATTGGTTGAAGAGTGAGAGAGAATAATCCTCGGAATAACAAAAAAAAAAATAACAAACCTAAAGTCTACTGTCACCGAAGATTTCTGTAAACATATAGAAGTAAAAGTTACAATACTGGTTGTCGATTTCAGCTTTCCTTTTAAATTCAGACCTTTAGCATCGCGGAGGTATTCTTTTAGAAATGGCATTTCGTTAAATACCATCGATGAACAAATAGAAATGCTTGTTATTTCTAAATACTCTTTATCGTCGATGAAAAACAACTGTTTTGTTTAATGTATGTGCTTTTAACGATATTACATATGAGGAAGGGAAAACAAGTAAACAAATAGCGGTGTAACACAAATTTCTATTATCTCTACCATGATCATAATGGAAACCTGTTGATTAGGTTCGGCTTGCCGCTTTCAATTGACCCCATTTTTTTTTATTCATTAGCGTTTTTGGGTTGGTGAATTATATAAATTTATAATTATTTAAAATGCGTGGTATAATTATCATGGAATAAACATATATTTGGTTATTTAGATTAAAATAAGCATAATGATCTTTCTAAACAATCAAGTTATTTAAGAAAATATAAAGTACCTAATTATGTCAGTCGTAAATCACAACTTTTTTTTAAAGTAACCATATGTCGGAACAGTTAAATCTGGATAACACAAATTTGCATAATATGAAAAATTAGTTTTTAGTCAGTCTTACGACAAAAAGCACCATATCCGAGTTAATGTTTATATTTAAATTTTAAAAAAAATTTCTTGTATACAAATATACATACCTATAATCAGCCAATCAAAGCAGTATCTCAGATATTAATATTCTAATAGTTAGCTAGATCAAAAATCATTACTAAATTCCCATTTTTTTAGTAACAAGACTATTTATTAGGAAAATATTATTCATTTATTACAAAAATAATAAAAATATGATAAAGTACTAATTAAAAAAAATGAAAAAAACTTTTGATAAAAAAAATATCTATTTTATATCTAATAACATAGTGATTTTTTTCTTTCTAGTTGTGTATTACTTCTTGTGTTTACTGGAGGGACATTATTGTTTTCTTCTTTTTTTTTAAATTAAATTCGTCAAAATCAAATACTAAGACAATCTCTATCGTCATATCTGCTTTCATGCAACCTGTTTCAGACCTTCTTAAAAAAAAAGACATCCTGATGGAATCCTAATGGTAGTGACCTTATTCGATCTTATTAAGGACCAAACTACCATTGCTGGTATTGCTTTACGATCAGCTGAAAAAAACAAAAGAACCATAAGGGTTTCCTTATTTTTATTGCCCCTTTCCACCTGATATACATTTTTATTATAACCTTTAGGTGCTAAAACATTTTCTTTTGTTTTAGCACACTTTGGCAAACTGATTTCGTACCGTTTAAAGATCCACAATGGATCTAACTAATTAATTCATGCAAAAAAGCGTTTCAACGTGACTATTTCATTAACATTAAAGAAATGTCGCCACTTCAAAAATTGGGAACACGATTTCTGACTGGCCCGAATATTCTTAAACTATTACTTCTTCCACAATATGGAAGTTGTCTTAAATTAACCAAGCTTGCAATTCCTTTTTTCCTTTATGGGTAATTATAGTACCAAAATCCAATTTATGTTGACTTTCTTCAACGCGACCATGTAAACAATTCTCGATAGTGCTTCAGGTTATTCCATACCTACGACTTGTTTATCTTATGCCCAAATTATCCACCTTTATTGCCTTCAGGCGCATTTGATAAGGCTTCTTCAGTATTCTTATGAATCTCGTGACTTTTGTAGCGGTCCATTTTTTAGTGTACGAGTAATTTTGACAGTGAAAAGAACTCTGCTACTCAGCCATTTTGAAACCATTCCTGTTCAAAGCAGCTGACTATTAGTATTTGATACAATATTTTAACATACTTTGGAAAATGCAACTGCTCTCAACAATGACCATTATTGCTGGTGAAAATAATAAGGTTTAAAATATTTGTTTTTCTAATAAATGTTCCAGTTATCAGCCATTTTTTTTTAATTATTTTTCTCATATCCTGTCTCCATTTACAATAAAAAATACATTTAAAGTTCCTAATTATTTGGTTAGATTTAGAAACTTTTCAAGTTCATTCCTCTAATGAAATCGCTTTATGAGAAAACAATAAGTACACATGTAAAAAAAAAGAAAACATTAATGTGATGGTCGCATTTGTTTCGCATTTAAAACTTTCTCATACTTGAATCTACGTTAGAAATACATAAAAGCAAATTATTTTCGAGTGATAAAAAATAATTCCTATATTTAGTTCTTAACGCAAGCATAAACGAAAAACCTTTTTCACAGAGATAAGATGTGGTGAAACGGATTAATATTTTCGATGCTTCTGTGACTAAATTTCCATATTTATATCGATAAGCAAATCAAAACGTATTTAAATCTTCATATGTAGATTGCAGTCGTAACGTTTTATCTACGAACATTTTGATGACCTGGTCGTGAATCTCAGCTGGTAACTTAGCAGCAGCAACAGGGTTTTTGCTAAACAAATGGATGATCTCTAAATATAAACAGATAAGTCATTGGTTGGTGATTTTCCAGGAAAAATGAAAGTATAATCTGACAGCAAGTATGATAAACATACGTATAATATAAAATAAATCACTTTTGGTTATATCACCCTAGAATTATTATTTAAATAAGACAGAGTGAAAGCAACTTTTGTAATATAACATATCTTATTTGTGACAAAATAATGATTTATCTGCTTATGTCCTGGAAATATCGAAATATACATTTTATTTATTATTTGGGAGTCACGAAGCTAAGAAGTTTGAAGAGCACTACTTTAAATTATAAGTTATGCTTGGTATTTACGAAATGCTGAACCCTAGTAACATATGCTTTTCTTACCATTTACAACACTGATAAAGCACCATAATCACAACGTATTACTATTCTAGGTTAAATATAGAAGTCAACTGGTAAAAATTAGCGGAAGAAGTGGTTGACTTTAACTTTGGAAACATACAGTATACATAATAAAATATTATAGATTTCTTTTTTTTAAGTGTTTTTTTTTCTTTCTTCACACTCATTTATTTATTTAGCCTAACTATTCTGAATTTTACCTTATATAATTTGAATATTCACCTCAAATTTAATAATAATAAATATATACCGGAATTTAATGACACTTTGAGGTTATGTCTTCGAAACGATGAAGATATTTCACTTGAAACCTCTAAAACATGTCTGCATTAAGTGGATCATAACCCTCAACTTATAAACGTCATTTTTTTCTAGCATTTGCCCAGGATGAAGACGCTAGTGACGATCCCAGCACAGAAGAACTTTGCGAAAACCGATCGGCGGACGAATATTTCCGCCTAACGACAGAAGGTGATTGTAGAGACGTAGTCAGGTAGGTTTCACGTAACTGCACGTTCACTTCATCGCGCCAATATAGCCCCGGGACGAAAGCCTTTCTAGAATTATTTTTTAATGCTCTTCCTTACAGGAATCGTAACGGCCAGGGAAAATCAATAATTTCTAATAATAAGTTGTATTAATCGTTAATTAGCTTACACTTAAGAGAACGAATTTGAAATTTCAATGTCACAGGCCACGTCAAAAATGATCGCCCGACCATGAAATGTCAAACGCAATTGTCTTTTTCCTTTTAACGTTGCTTTGTGTATTTAGGTGTGATAGTAACAGTGACACGGGTGCGACGAGGTTAGCTTCAGTACGCTGCCCAGTAGGTTTAGCTTTCGACGTGGATCGACAGACCTGTGACTGGAAAACAAATGTTAAAAATTGCGATAGGCTAGAGAGTAAGTGATACTGAAGGAACAGTGACTATATCACAACTGTGACATATCTTTCTCTCGAGCGATTTCCTCTAAAACTATCACCAAATCTAATTTTCATAAACAAGCTGTGGAACAGAACTCAATTGCGCATCGCATTCCTACATATAGTCATGTCACTCATATTCACGAATCACATTCGTTATTGCGACTTCAAACCAGTGACAGTTAGATCATAGCATCACTGTTTCTTGATCATAGAACGGTATTATAATTAAGTATCCCATTTTTGTTGACCATTAGGTGTACTAGATCTGGTCTAAAACAAATCACATGCCCCAGTGGATTGGCGTTTGACATCGATAAACAAACTTGCGACTGGAAGGGTAAAGTCACAAACTGTGACAAACTTGAGAGTAAGTCGCACTTTTCAAAAAGGCAAATCAAAGCAAAAAATCAAAAAAGCGCGGTGTGGGAACGCCTGGAGTAGAGGTTTTTTTTTTATTATTTATTTATTTATTTACTTGAATATTTTTTTAATCGTTTTGATTCGGGGGTTCAAAGTAAGTAGCTGTGATACTGGGAAATAGTAGATGGAAATATTTTACACGTAAAATGTACATTCTCTGGTTGACAGACAAGATCTGGGGTTTATTGGATTTTCATCTCAAACAAAAATTAGATAATCGGCAAGAAATTATACGGCATTAATTATTAATACATTTCATAAATTGACAAATAATTATTTCTTGATAATGCTGTTATAATTTTTAAACTTCAAACGTTGAATGATGATGAAGATTCTGGAAACAAATTCACGTATAAAGTAGAAAGTAGATGGTTCTTGAATCAACACCTGCTTTTTAATACATACTGCATTTAAATCTTTTCTGCTTATTTTTGAAAAAGTACTGCTTCAATTCCTAACAATAATTTGGTTGTGGGTGAGAGAAACTTGTAAATACGTAGTTTGCTTTAAAAACTTTTTATATGTTTCTCTTTTTATTACTTTTATTTTCTCGAACAAATATTTTATTACTTATAAAATATTTTTCTATCTCCAATAAATTCAGCTGAAATAAGAATTATAAATAAGTCGTGATGGATTTTAGTAGCAAAGATAAAATTGAAAAACATGTAAAACCATAAAGTAATAAATTATTTGTTTATGTATATATTTCTTTTCATAAAAACAAGAATTGTAAATAGTTTGTTTTGCATTATTTTATTATTTGCGACTAAGGGCGCCATCTTTATTTCAATGCCAGTAGCTGTCTAGTAGAATATAATGCGAGAACTAGATGGCAGCACTTCTACAGAAAAATCAATGACTCAACTAAGTATGCGCTTGAGTAAATTAGGTTGCCTATACATGTAGATATAACGAAAATGCAAAACAAATTATTTACTTACTACAAATCTAATCTCCTCTTTACAGGCCGTTTTACCAGCAGGCAATTCTTCCATAAGTCGTAAATAGTGGTAGACAGGAAAAAAAGTTTTTTTAAAAATTGTTTCAGGATTATGACTTTTCAATAACGCATAATTATTGGGATTTACACAGAGTGTTTCACAAACTCGGTACTGCCTTCAACTTTTTTTTTTAAATACAATACCCCCAATATTATTGATTTTTTTTAAAATGCCAGCGAATTTAAAAAAAAAACAGATATAACATACTTTAGCGCTAAATTCATTAATTTGCAAGATATTTTTGATTTTCTAAAAAATATGTCTTGCACTGTTTGAGTGCACCAAATTTTGAAATATCTTAATACAGATCTGCTTACACCTGCAGGTGTATTTATAATTGTATTATAATGAACTGGGTGTTCGTCCCTAAAGTGGAAACTCAGTCAACTTCAAATGAGCGTATCTTAATTTTTGTAATAGAACACCCTGTATATGTGTGTCATTGAATTGCCATTAACAAGTGCTTAAATTTTTGTTAAGCATATCCTATGTCTATCTTTTCTACTTTTCGAGTTATTACAGTTTTCTTTAATTTTTCATTGTTGCGATCATATTCGTAATCTTAGTAGGCGACGATTCTATAATAGTCATTTTTTTAAATTTTAATCGTATTTAATGCAAGTAAGTAAATTATTTGTAGAAAATGAAGTTTTTGAAGGAAGAATTAATTAATATGGTGTATGTATATTGGATGATTATCAAGTGCATAAATTAAACTTTTGGCCAACATTACAATGTAAAAATCTGGACGTCATAACTGATTGGAGGTTAAAGGAAGAGCATCTTACGATAATTTAGTCTTTTTGGCATATGTGAGTTTGATATGTATATACATAGGTATAATTTGTATAATGCCAATAAATTGATATTATTATGTACTGGAAGCATATGGCAGAAACTGTTTTCTAGTTTCAATGATGTAAACATATACAAAGTGTTCTATTAAAAAAAAAGATACATCCATTTGAAATTAATGAGTTTAGTGCTGAAGTTTGTCTTTTTTTATTCACTGACGCTTTTAAAAATGCAATATTATTGGAGGCATTGTATTTAAAAAAAGAAAGTTGAAGACTGTAGTCAGGTTACGAAACGTCCTGTACAAATCCCGATAACTTTGCGTTGTAGAAAAATCATAATCCCATAACGATTTACAAAAACATTTGTTCCTATCTGTCACTGTTTACCAGTTATAGAGGCATTTTCTGCTGGTTAAACATCCTGTACATACTTTCGACAATTTTACATATTATACATAAATGTTATTGTTGCGTATTTAATTACCTCTTCTGAATTTTATTCTGTATCTATTGTGTGACTAAAACATTTTTATTATCTTCCTTATATATTGTGAATCTACTTTCTATGTAAAATTTTCGGATCTGCTGTTGTATAATAATAATAATAAGGAAATTCATTGTACATAATTATAGATGTAAATTTGTACATATTAGATCAGAAACATCAAGAAAAAACGCCAATCAACACGACAATAAACACCGACATGTAGTTTCTTTATTTAATAGTAATAATAATAATAATGATAATGTAAATAACATGACTGATACCAAACTGCTTTCAAAAGAAAAAGAAAAAACATTAACGCTATTAAAGTGTGAGTCTCATGTGTAATGCTTGAATCAGAACCACGCAAGGCTTTACCGATATTCAAGACCGACGAACCAGTATGCCCAGATGGAAAACTCTCCTGCGGTAATGGAGAATGTATCGATAAAGATCTATTCTGCAACGGAAAACCGGATTGTAAGGACGAATCAGATGAGAATTCATGCAGTAAGTCTAATGCTTCCACCGTAGTATTATCTCTTAAACAGCGTGCTCAATTTTCAGCCGTGGAGACTGACCCGAACAGAGCTTTGGATTGTGATCAGACACAGTGTGTCCTCCCAGATTGTTTCTGTTCCGCTGACGGTACTAGAATCCCAGGACAGTTAGAGCCGGCTAATGTTCCGCAGATGGTCACCTTGACTTTCAACGGAGCCGTCAATGTGGACAATATCGACTTGTACGAGGACATCTTCAACGGACAACGCGCTAATCCCAACGGATGGCCAGATTAGAGGAACGTTCTTCGTTTCGCACACAATACTCGAACTACTCAGCGGTTCAAGATTTGCACAGGAAAGGTCATGAGATTGGCGTATTCTCCATCACGCATAAAGACGATCCGGATTATTGGACCAAAGGAACTTATGACGATTGGTTAGCGGAAATGGCTGGCGATAGGTTGATCATTGAAAGATTCGCTAACATCACTGATAGCTCGATTGTTGGTGTAAGAGCGCCATACTTGCGTGTCGGTGGTAACAATCAATTCCAAATGATGACCGATCAGTATTTCGTATACGACGCTTCTATAACTGCCTCCTTAGGACGTGTACCCATTGGCCTTACACCTTGTACTTCAGAATGCCCCATAAGTGCAACGGAAACGCTCACAATTGCCCAAGTAGGAGCCACCCCATTTGGGAGATGGTCATGAATGAATTGGATAGGCGTGACGATCCAACCTTCGACGAATCCCTTCCAGGTTGTCACATGGTCGACTCCTGCTCCAACATCCAGACGGGAGAGCAATTCGGTCGCCTTCTCAGGCACAACTTCAATCGCCATTTCAACAGCAATCGCGCCCCATTGGGTCTCCACTTCCACGCTTCGTGGTTGAAGAGTAAGAAGGAATACAGGGAGGAGCTTATCAAATTCATCGAAGAAATGCTGGGAAGGAATGACGTATACTTCGTGACGATGCTCCAAGTGGTGCAATGGATGCAGAATCCCACCGAATTGAACGGCCTGCGCGACTTCCAAGAATGGAAGGAGAAATGCGACGTTAAGGGACAACCTTACTGCTCGCTGCCCAATTCCTGCCCTCTTACCACTAGGGAATTGCCGGGTGAAACCTTACGGTTGTTCACCTGCATGGAGTGCCCCAATACGTATCCATGGATCCTGGATCCCACAGGAGACGGTTTCTCAGTTAGGAAATAATTTATTAACGAAAGGATTATTGCAGCTAGTGCAGTGATATATATATATAAAGAAACGAAGAACGAAAAAGACTTATTATTCCTTTTTGTAAATAGCAATATTGAATAAGTATCAGATCCTATTATTTTCTTTTAGAGCAATGCACTTATTTAATTCCCACTACATTGAGAATATTTCCTCGTCATCCTTGCCTGGTGCAAAACAAATTGTATACTTCAAATTGTATACCTCCATCTTTTTTTTTGTGTTTGATATTTTCGCAACAACAAATAATGTGTGTGTTATTATTTTTAGTTGTATTGTTATAAAACGGTAAATAAATTATAAAATAAGTACTCAGATGTTGTATCTATGCGTTATATTAATATTTTAATATATATTTTTCCAAGAATGATGTGATAAAAACCAATACTTCTCTTACGAAATAAAAAAAACACCATCAGGAATAAATTTAAGGGGAAATTAAAATAAGAGATAACTACTATTGAAAATAAAAATGTCTAATTAAGTATTATCATTATTGAAAAATGAATTGGTTTATAGTCCATTATCATTATTATTATTATTAGCATTAGCACATAATAAACAACCAGAATATTATATATAAGATCAGAATCATTCATAATTTCAATTGTACACATCAATCCAAGCTAATCATTGCATTGATTGCGACATTTCATAAAAAAAAAAAAATATTCAATCAATACCACATTAAATATGAAGTACAAGTACAAAATATGCAACTAACTGTGCGAGTGTTTGCAGTAATTGGCCATCAAAAGTGCTGACTCAACATTGCTTTTGTGTCATAACTTTCACATTTTTCTTACATCAGACATATTATCACTTTTTGAAATAAATCTTTCGGGCCGTTAATTCGATTTTTACTTTCCGCAGAACCTAGGAAAATCTTACCTCTTTTGAAGACTGACGAACCCGTTTGCCCAGACGGTAAATTGTCTTGCGGAAATGGTGAATGCATAGAGAAAGACTTGTTTTGCAATGGTACGCCGGATTGCAAAGACGAATCAGACGAGAATTCCTGCAGTAAGTATAAAATTAGAAGCATGGAAGCGACTGTAGTTAAATAAGCTAGTTTAATCGGTTCTTGGATAGATTTTGTTAATTATTTTTTTAAATAGTACAGGACATAATCTGTAGTAACGAAACACCAAGAGATTATACACATCTCCCAATCTAACTTCCGAGCAAACAGTATCATGTTCTTTGAAATGATGTTTCGGAATCAAATTGCCAATCATTCATTTGAAATTGCTCCCGAGAACGTCCTGATGCTAGAGAATAAAGTTGAGAAAAACGATCATTTCGTTACCTGAGATTATTCCTATACACAGAGTTAGGAAAATGTGTGAAAGTCGGAAATGATGTTAGCTTTTTATTTTAAATGAAACTGTATTTCCTGTATATTTTAGAAATTTCTATATAATCCTGCTTCAGGAGTACAATATTAAGTTTTAGCACCCCTGTGTTTAATAACGATAAAGATATTTAATTAAAACTAAAAACGCAAATTTTATTGAGAACAAGATAAATGAGCACAAAGTCAATTTCAATTAAGAAAGTTTCACTTCCTGGTAATATGCAAGTCTATGAACAAATTCTTGAATGACATTTGCCAAAGTTTCCTCACAATGTAATTGCACTTTCTCAATTATTTTCTGCCATAACTTGTCCAGATTATGCGGTCGTCTAGTATAAACCAGATTTTAAATGATCCCAAAGGAAAAAATCTAGGGAATTTAAATCTGGAGACCGTGGGGGGCATTAAATCAATCCTCTACCATCAAGCCACCTATTTGAGAATGTTTCCTTTAAAAAAACTTCTAACATTAAGGGCATAGTGAAGAGGTAATCCATCGTGTTGGAACCAAACATTTACAGCTAATTCCCCATCTCCCTCAATATTATGAATAACCTGATCACGTAAAAAATATAAATATCTGTCTAGTTTAGTGTACCATGAATGAAGAAAGGAGTAATAATACGGTTCCTGAAAACATCAGCCTAAACGCTTATTTTTTGCGAATGTTGTGTATGCGTTTCTAGCATCCAATGAGGGTTAGATCTATAGATCAATATCGATAATTATGACGCTTAACGGTACCATTCAAACATAATGTAGCTTCATCGGAAAATAGCAAATTGTATATAAAATATTGGTCAGTATTGCAATTCTCCCTCAATCTTTTGCAAAATCCTATTTTACGATCAGAATCTCCGTCCAATAATTCTTGCACTAATTGTTCCAAAGTATGTAAAGGCTTAGTTATCACATTCTTAAATTGAGCACTTGTGTATTATTTCCTTTCTGAATACTAAATTTAAAAAGAAAATAGATTTTTACTACCTACTACCTAGGTATATATTTAAACTCATAAAAAGGTGGCGTTGTGCTTATTGTAGCAGTTATTGCAACAAAAATCATGTTATTTAAGTATTTTGAGGGAAATACACAAAATGTTGAACAACGCCAGAAAAAAATCCATAAAAATTCGCAATTTCTAAAAAATCGTTATTCGCAGCAAACATTATAAATTTACTATTAATTTCGTTATAGTAAAATATGCTTTTCAAAATTATAAAGGGCATTATGCAAAATTACAACTAATATTTGTTGCATCTCACGCATTATTACCAGTTAAAAAAATTCAAGATAGCTGCCTAGTTCGAACGGTATTTGTCAGAGCGAAAATTTCTTTATGTCAAAATATTCGAAAAGAAAGGAAAATACTCCGGTTTTAGTGTACAAAATTGTAGATCAAGCCATGTGAGTGCTAGAGGATTGTGTCTAGACTTTTTGACAATATTATATGTATTACTGAAGCAGTTTCAATTGAATTGTATTTGCAATTAATTATTGCGTATAAATTTTTGTTTTTTTTTCTCTTCTGGGTTCTCTATAGGAAAATAAACATTCTTATTGTTATTATCATCATTATTACAGTACTGCCAACTTTGGGCATTGTGCATCTAATACATTTTGCAATGTATGTTGATAAATTTTGTTTTCTTGGCCAAATCTCGGATTATAAATTCAATAACAAAATTCGTAAGACTAGTGGCACAAAATTTCTTTAATTTCTTTAATTCATTTTTCTATTTTCCTTACGTTTCGACGGCTTTCCGTCTTTCTCAAAAGTAATCAATGTATGTTGTGTCTCCCAACCCAGCAAACACAACACTGTTGGCCATCATCTGGTTAAGTGAAGAGTCGACATCGTGTTGGCAATGGCTGTGAGTGGTTTGCCGGCAATAAACATTAAATCAGAAATATGTATTTAAAATTGTTAGCATCGTGCTATTAATTTTCATATAAATTATTAACTTGAGGCCCGGTGACTCACAGTGGTCCCAAATCCCGAAAAGCTGGCCAAAATATGAAGCTATTATTTGATTCTGGCGAAACTCGGTATATGAGGGTTTTGCAAGTCGCTTATTACCAATATGAAGGGCATTTTTGCAAAAAAACAAAATGGCGGATCCAAAATGGCGGACTACTTAGGGCAAAACTGCATGTATATTCATGAAACTCGGTATATGAGGGTTTCTCAAGTCGCTAATTACCAATATAATGGCAATTTTGAAGAAACAAAATGGCGGATTCAAAATGTCGGACTTATTAATATAAAACTGCATTTATATTCACGAAACTCAGTATATGAGGGTTTCGCAAGTCGCTTATTACCAATATGAAGGCTATTTTGGAAAAAAACAAAAAAACAAAATGGCGGATCCAAAATGGCGGACTACTTAGTACAAAACTGCATGTATATTCATGAAACTCGGTATATGAGGGTTTTTCAAGTCGCTGATTACCAATATGATGGCAATTTTTGGAAAAACAAAATGGCGGGTTCAAAATGTCGGACTTACTTAATATAAAACTGCATTTATATTCACGAAACAGTCAGAAATGGAAGATAATCTACCACAAATATTACCAATTATTTCTATGTTCATAAGTACACATATGTTATGTGTCAATTTTTTCCAAAATTGTCTCATGAATTTACTATATACGTATAGGTGTCGTGTAGTGCAAGGACCGCAACAAGATATGATTACAAAATATGGCCGCCTATTCCTGCATACTGTTTTTGATGTATCATTCGTTGTAGCGGTAGATATTTTTACATTTTCCCTTCAAACATCATATTTCACTTGATTTTTCTGGCATCATTACACAAAATCTAGCATAAAAACCTTAGAGGCACCTATGGGCAGCCAACTACTTGATATGTTTTAGAGAAACATTCAATTAACAGCCTACAATTTGTTTCGAGGCAAGATCCATCAAGACTTTTTACTTTTTGCTTTTTTCTGACGACTTCGAAAGTCAATCTTGTAAATTACATCAATAAGATTGACAACTGATTTATTAGCATGTTGTGAACATTAATTTTGATCAACAAATTATTGTTGTATTCATCTTCAAGATAAGAATCTATTTAATAGAATTGAAAAATGTTAACCTATAAACTTTTTAGCGTGTTTAGAAAAACGTACTTACACTTGTGCTTGATAATTTCAGCAGTGATGTGCTCGACCGTTACAAAGGAAGTAAATTTTACAAACAGGTGTGAATGCATGGCTTGCTCTAATGTTGGTAATACATACTATATGTAATTCTACAGCTATTCCGATAGTTAAAAGTTTCTACATAGAAACTTTTTTTTTTCGACTTTTGGCCAGCTTTTCGGGATTTGCCCATATGTGCACTTACTTACAAAATATTTTATTGTGATTGTTAATTATAGCTATTAATATAATACATACTGTATCTATGGAATCGCCTGAGCCTCCTGTAGGCACCGTCCCACATCTAACATGCTGGTGCTCGGCCATTATTAACACTACTGGCAAGAACATATTCAGCCTACTTTGGCCAAATGCATTTGTGTTTGTTGGGAATCATCTGGTTCTTTGTACAATTATTCCAGTAGATTTGGGCTCCATGCTTCACATGTGTACGCTACTGTAGTTTTTACAGCTGTAGCATACCTTGGAATTTTTGTCTTCCTTGAGATATATTTTAATTTTCTTAGCTTCTTCAAGATTCTTCTAGTTTATTTCCTGTTTCTTCTGTCTATTTTCACACGTTATGATGGCTAACTATATGCAATTACTCTTAAGGACTGTGTCCTTTGTAGCCTTTATCCTAATACCACGCATTCATTTTTAACCTAAACTCCGTTGTTTTATCCTCCAATTTTCTTTTAATCTAGTCTATTACAACTTAGTACAATATGCAAATTTTATTTCACAGCTGTTGACACCGATCCAAACCGCGCTCCGGATTGCGATCCAGTGCAATGCGTCCTGCCAGATTGCTTCTGTTCAGCGGACGGCACTCGCATTCCCGGCCAATTAGAACCAGCCAGCGTGCCCCAAATGATAACAATCACCTTCAACGGCGCGATCAACGTGGACAACATCGATCTGTACGAAGAAATCTTCAATGGACTACGCCTAAATCCGAACGGTTGCCAAATTAGCGGAACATTTTTCGTATCGCACAAATACACTAACTATTCAGCAGTTCAAGATTTGCACAGGAAAGGCCACGAGATCGGAGCCTTCTCCGTGACGCACAAAGAAGATCCGAACTATTGTCGCAAGGAAGCTACGACGATTGCTGGCAGAGATGGCCGGAGACAGATTGATCATAGAAAGATTCGCTAACATAACTGATACGTCCATAATAGGAATGCGAGCTCCTTATTTGGCGGTTGGCGGTAACAGCCAATTCCAAATGATGACCGATCAATATTTCGTGTACGACGCCTCGATAACCGCCTCTTTGGGACGTGTACCCATTTGGCCTTACACCTTATACTTCAGAATGCCGCATAAGTGCAACGGAAACAATCACAATTGCCCGAGTAGGAGCCACCCGATCTGGGAGATGGTCATGAATGAATTGGATAGGCGTGACGATCCAACCTTTGACGAATCTCTACCAGGTTGTCATATGATCGACTCGTGCACGAACATACAAAGTGGAGACCAATTTGCTCGCCTCCTTAGGCATAACTTCAACCGCCACCTCAACAGCAACCGTGCACCGCTGGGCCTCCATTTCCACGCCACGTGGTTGAAGAGTAAGAAGGAATACAAAGAAGAATTGATTAAATTCATCGAGGAGATGTTGGCAAGAAGTGACGTTTACTTCGTGACGATGCTCCAAGTGGTACAGTGGATGCAAAATCCAACAGAGGTGAACAGTCTGCGCGACTTCCAAGAGTGGAAGGAGAAGTGCGATGTCAAAGGTCAACCCTATTGTTCCTTGCCCAATTCTTGCCCGCTCACCTCCAGAGAATTACCGGGTGAAACTCTAAGGTTATTCACCTGTATGGAATGCCCGAACAACTATCCGTGGCTTTTAGATCCTACCGGTGATGGATTTTCAGTGAAATAATGGTGGAATACGATTGATAAAAGACATTATATTTAAAATTCAATTATAGGTGTTGTACATACAAGAAATGATAAACGCATGAATGTATTGTCGTAATATGTATGAATCGTCTCCCTTTACGGTTTAGTTAAAATATCATGTAATATCTTTTTAGGTACCTGGTTAAGATCTTCCTATTTTTAAGTGTTAATGATTGATTGAGGTGATCGTTTTAAGACAACTATAAAAAATCAATAAAATATATTAATGAAACAAGTTTCTTTTCTTTATTACGTTGGTATTGTCACGTAAAACGTTTAATCTCATTGTTATTTACCGGACATCGATGGTGGAAAGGCATTTAAATTCTCAGCTACAGATTTATTCTACAGACAGAATGAGGAGTGAACTGATTATGAGCTACTTCCAAAAAAGACAATTATGAAAATAATGAAAGTTCTATCAAGCAAAGTACGAAAATGTCCAGCACAATCTTAATTTTCCAAATTTGAAACATTTAAAAAGAATTACGATTCTATTTCGAACATTCTATAATTTAGAGTAATAGTCAATTATTACCAACAAATTTCTTGTTTTCTACTATACTCCGCTTGGCTTCCCGGCTGAAATCGTTGCCTGGATCCTCTTCTAATCGACGTTTCGTCCACACTCAAGGACATCTTCAGAGCTGCTGCTACTAGTGTTGACCAAAACTATGACCTGTGAGTTTCAAGTTGGAGTTTGGGCTAAAAATGAATGCATGGTATCAAGATAAAGGCAACAAAGGATACAGTCACAGTCCTTAAGAGTAATTGAATGAAGATGTCACTTGTGAGTGTGGACGAAACGTCGCTAGAAGAAGATTCAGGACGCGGTTCCAACCCGGAAGTCTACGTATTCGTTATTGTTTTCTATTTTAAAAAAAATCAATTTATTTTTTTTTCTGGTTCTAATGAATGATTATTTCTTTATACTATGTTTGTGCATAATTTAAACATACCTTGCATGAATTAACCATATTATCTATATCATTGTTCATATCTGGCCAAAATAAAATATTCGTAGCCAATAATTGCTTGTTCTGTACTCTAATGTGCAATGCGTGAGCATCTCAGCCCTCGTAGAAGCGATTCATGCTATTAACCCCCAAAAAACTAATATTAGTATCGTTCACGAGAAAGAAGAGAGTGGAACACTTGATACCATCCATTATTTAAGGTCTAAAGGTTGCAATTGCCAATAATATAAAATATCTGGGTGTCTTATTTGATGAGATACTATCTTGGAACCTGCAACTATCAACCATAAGGGCTATCCTTTTTGCTATCTCGAAAGATATGTGGAAAATCTTGGAGACCATTTTCAAAGCTATCCCATTGCCTATATGCGGTGGTAGTACGTCCAACGACAACCTGTGGAGCAATAGCTTGATGGCAAAAGATGCAACAAACTAGCGTCATAGCAAATGTTATGTCCATTCAAAGGATCGCAAGTATGGCAGCAATGTCTTCCCTTCCCGTCATTGACATTACCAGCTCTTCTGTACCTACCACTCTTGCACATTGTTGTGGAAAGGGAACCCAGATTAAGGCCAACATTTCGTCTATGGCACATAGCGAATCAGTCGCCTCATATCCATGTCTGTGTGGCCAACAAGCTGCTGGAATCGGTTGCACGCGGCAGGCATAATATGTACTCGACGAATGATCGATGCATACTTCACTAGCCCCTTTACAAATAGAGAGGAATAGAGAATACAATGAAAAAACATTGACGTAAGCTGACACCTGCTGGCTTACTGACAGTTCCAAAACTGAACAGAGTGTGGGCACAGAAATATTTTGTCGGAGTCCAAGGGTCAAAATATTACAATCTTGGGCAACAAACACCGATCTTTCTACCATTGCAGAATTGACATTTTGACATATCTAAGGATCATGTAACCAAGAACGGTCAGTTAGTAAATTTGAATTGCGCAGAATCACCGCCTTTTCTGAGTTCGTTCTAGCCAATAGGAAGCCAAGCTCAGCTTTTGTCAAAATAGTTTTTGACAATCATTTGACAGTTTTAGAGATTTTTGTAACCTGTAAACCGCACATTCGAGCGAGTAACAGCTTCTTGCCTTTATTATGTAGCAAATTAATGATTTCGTCTCTAACAAAATCATTAATATCATAATGTTATGCATAATATCGGTTTCAGTACAGATAATAGATAAATCTGATAGCCGATGTTGGCCCATTGCTGCTGATCTTAGATGATTTTTTATTATTTCTCATTTGGAAAATCTCCTCTCGCCATCAGCAACAGTGACTGGTAAAGTCAAAAATATTCTTATAGTTATAACTAAATTTAGAAAGGAATATATAATATTGTTAGAGAGCAAATAATTCAAGATTTCCGACACTTTAAAAAATAATGCTTGCGCAATTCGAGAGAAATTAGTAACTTCTAAAGAGAACTTAGCAGCATCAAAGCTCTAGGATTTAAGTCTATTTTTTTTCCAAAACCGTTATGACACCGTTTCACATTTGCTCCACTATCATATCCTTACTTACTTAAATCATCTATGTCATAAGCTTTTAAATAGTTAATTAAGTATTTGCTAATACTTGTCCTGTGTCGAATCTGATATTTGGGCAAAATCTAAAAAGTGCTCTCTGATTTCCAATATTTTGGTTTCCGTATTTAGCAAAACAAATCTTACAACCATAGTAAGCCGATCTTCATGACTTACATCAGGTGTTGAATGCAATACGATAGTGAAATATTTTTTACATTATTTATATATTATTTCGGGAATAAATACGGGAGGTATTCATATTCACTTCCTGTAGATTGTAATTCCTCCAGAAAAGTTAACTAAAAATGTATAATAAGTACATCCATAATGCATTCTTCGCACATAACCTTAAACGAGTCTTAAATATATGTGTGCTTATTATGAATGTTCGATCAGTACAGTACCTGGCATATTGAATGTTATAATATCTTTTTTACAGTTATAGGTACAGCGTTTAAAATAATTATGAGACGTGCACAAAAAACGACGCTAACAAATTGTACGAAAATGTCAAAATGGCGTCAGCAAAATATGCGTACAAATTGTCAGAAAAAGATAGGTAAATACAAAGAAAAGTTCAAATGAAGCTACATTAGTACAGGAAACGAGAAACAGGGGGCGTCTTAATAGTTTTAATTGTCAAATAAAGCACTCGCTGTTTGAACCAACGATTAACTATAAGAAAGATAGGAAACTTGACAAACCATACGATCTAGATTGCACCATCTATTGCCGTCGCATAAAACTAGCATTACCTAACCACTGATGGCGGGAAATTCGATTATAGGGCGTGTTACCTGGTGTTACTCATTTTGAAATTCTTTTTTAAATAAAGTAACTTCATTTTTTAAAGGCTGTTTTAATTGCAGACATTTAAAATACACAGAAATAAACTAAAAGCTAGCACTATATACATAATATAAACAAAACATATAAACGATATTTAACTAAACAAAATAGCACAAAAGTATCCAATACTGTAAAACTATGTACACAAAACTTATATGAAATGAAAAACGGAATGAAATTGTTCAGAGAACGCTTACATAAAACAACAAACACACGTTAAATGTTAAGTAGGGTAAATACACCAAAAACAAACTTCGGGAATTCAAAGGAAAACAGAATAAGTAGCTTGCAACAATCGTCAACAACTATACGTCACAACTCGCCATGTCAAACGATCACGGATCCACACCAAGATAAGATATAGATTTCTACTATGCACATACTGATTATTTCTAATGCGGCGGCAAGAGAGGGCGCGCAATGTTAAGTTTCCATCCCCTGGTTTGAACGGCTAGTTATCTGCATATCCTGCATATGACATCAATTTTATGACAACAATACTGCAGCTAAATCATCCATGACACTGATAACGATCCATGAGTACCAGTCTACTTTTTACACCGCAGAAGTATTTGATTATTTTGTTGACAATACACCTTAGTGCGCATGAAGAGGATTTCGATAACCCTATCATTGTTGGCGGACGTATCATTGGTGGTGCAGACGTTAAGGAAAACGAATTTCCGTATATGGTCTCCCTAAGCAGAATAAAAACTCGTGAGCATTACGATGTTTGTGGCGGTACTTATATCCATGAGCATTGGGTGCTAACGGCGGCTCATTGCACAAAACCGAACGTAACGTACCGGCTTTATTTGGGCATCACATACTCAGGTCTAATGGCGAATCGTACCACCGAAACACGGGACGCCATCCGGATAGTTGTCCACAAGAAATACAGCGCTGAGACCAACACCACGGAATGATCTAGCGTTAATAAGTATCGATCGCCCTTTTGGTGATTCCTCTAACTTAATTCACATACCTCGGCATTGCGAGTACAAAGTTAATAGCATGGTACTGGTGCTAGGTTTAGGTGCTACCCGATTAATGGATATTAAGCAGAATAAAACGAAACTGCTAAGACTACAGAAGTTGTATTCAAAGATAAAAACACGTGAATACAATTCTGATCCTAACACGTTCTTTATCGGAGATTATGGGGCGAATGTGTGTTTTGGCGATTCCGGCGGGCCGATTGTTTTCCGTGGTAATCTAATTGGCGTGGTAAGCAGTATAGGGACGACGGCAAAGAAAAATTGTGAGGCGACGTACGCAAGGGGAGTAAAGATAGTAATGTATCGAAGATGGATTAATTCAGTTATTCTAGGTGCTTTAGATTACGATTTGGAGAGTAAAAATTTAGCACTTGCCTGTGTGCCTAACCATTTCTACTTTTATATACAGATAATTTTGATACTTCTGATACTTTAAACTGCAGTTTTAATCTGTATATTTATCTTTTTTTTTTAAATATACTTACTATTTAGTATTATTTCTTCGACTTTTTCTTTGTTGCTGGTACGTTTTCAATTGAAATACAATAGGAAACTTTAGGATTCATTTCTATCACTCCCCAAGTGTAGCACCAAACATTTATAGAATGTTATAAATAAATATTTAAAAAATATACAGGATTTTCCACGGAAGTGGCTAGCTAGAAGTTTTCCAGGTTAACGAATGTCAGATAACATTATACCAGGGGCCTGTTGCATAAAAGTACAATTACAATTTACAGGTGATACTTTTGTTACAATCTGTCAAAATTTGACATATATATATATTTTTGCAACGCCCGTAAGTCAAATTTTGACAGATTGTAACAAAAGTATCACCTGTAAATTGTAATTGTACTTTTATGCAACAGGCTCCAGGTTATACATATATCTAGTTCATTTTAGTTTTGTTGCTTTTTAAGATGTTGGTAACAGTAGAATCACAGTATATACCCTGTATATACTGTGGTAGAATAGTCTAGAATAGTAGAGTAGAGAAAGAATATGTAGTAGCTGTGTTCAGAAGTGGTTGATAAATAGTGTTTAAACTTTTAAAATAGAACTGTGGTTTTAATATGTATAATTTACTCAGTTATGATGTAGCAAGCTGTAGTGAGCTAAGACTCTTTGCTGACTACTGCTAATAAATGGAAGGTGTAACGAACCTTTTTAAATTATAAAACATTAGCGCCTAAATGGGGGCGTGGCTATCACAGCGTATTCTGCGCATGAGGATATTTTAGTCAGTTGAGTTGATATAATAGTTTTGATGTGAATGTTCGAAAATATATATTAATCTCTGTAAAACAAGAACAACCTACGAATGTGTTTGTTTAATTATATTTCATGTGTTAAATAAACGTTAAAAAATTGGCGCTCAACTTGTGGCTGTTTTACGAGATTGGAAAAACGGAATATTCCCGTCAAACTGTAAGTTATTTTATTTGTATTTCATAACCTAATACCGTCACCACGGAGAACAAAAGTAAATACTGGCTACGAAGCGGTTCCTATGATCTAACGATGGCAGAGGGAACAATTACATTGACTACCGCTCAATTTCAACAATTGTTGTCTAAATTTAATACAAACGTTAGCCAAGGAAATTTTTCTTCATGCCCATCCCGATTTACAGGCTCTAAAGACGATGACGTTAATGCGTTCATAGATGCTATCTCAACCTACAAAGAATGTACCCAAGTATCTGATAATAATGCCGTGCGAGGATTATCAATATTAGATGGGTTTGCTGCTACTTGGTGGCAAGGGGTAAAAGATACCGTTGACACGTGAGAGAAAACACTTGATTTGTTACGTTTAACGTTTGGTCCGAAAAAACCACCCTATAAAGTTTATAGAGAGCTGTTTGCTAAAGAGCGAGATATAAGAACTAGTTCTGATGTTTTTATATGTCAAGCCAGAGCTGTATTATCGCAATTACCAGTTAATACTTTAAGTGAAACAATACAACTTGACATGATATACGGCTTATTACACAAACGTGTTAGAGAAAAACTATCTCGTGATACTGTAAAAACATTTTCTGATCTTGTAGATGTAGATTGATAGAGGAAACATTTACCAAAACTTCTACAAGCAAATTTGTCGATGAAGGTTCAAAACGTAACAAATGTAGCTATTGCAAGCTATACGGTCATTTTAAAGATGAATGTCGCAAACTTTTGTCAAAAAACAAATCAGACAATTCACAACAGAATGTTTCATCAACTGAAGATAAAAAAGCGACTAAAAATACGACTGAAACATGTTGTGGAACGCCAGGATACATCAAGTCAAATTGCCCAAAATGTTCCACCGATAAACCAACTTATGATTTTAGTTCAATAGATATGGATGCCGCATTATGCGCAAAGCCGCGTCCATTACTTTCTATCGAAATTTTAGATTATTGTGGTACAGCAATTATTGATACTGCCGCGAAACAAAGCATAGCAAGCATGTCTTTAGCAAAAATTTTCAAAGAAACAAAGCAAACATTTTCTGAAGAAAAGATACGCATGAAATTAGCAGATGGTACCACAAAAGTCGACACTGTCATGATTACTAACGTTAATGTCAAACTTCAAGGAAAATCCATACCCACAAAATTTATATGCCTTCCTAACGCAGATCTGGCTTTATTAGGAATAGATTTTCTAGTGGATGCGAGTATTGTGTTGGATGTGAGCTAAGCCTCATGGCATTTTTCCAATAACTTAAGTGAGGTTTATCCCTTGAATTTTGAAAACGATTCTGCCTCTAGTGTTCATGTTCAATCTATAATTTTAAGACCAGATGAGGGCACAATGCTGAAAGATAGCGAAAAGAATCGATTAGCAGCTGTACTTGAGGAAAACGCAGATATCTTCAATTTAGGGGGAGATCCAACTCCGTATATAGAACATCGGATTGATACGGGTACACATGCTCCCATATCTGTTTCACCATATCGAATGACGCCTGCAAAAAAAGAAATTTTGAAAGACCAACTTGAGAAATTGTTAGCAAACAATATCATTGAAGAATGTGAATCTCCTTGGTCAGCACCAGTGGTACTTGTGCCAAAGAAGGATGGAGGCGTTCGCATGTGCATAGACTATCGTTCTTTAAACTCCATTACAAAAGTTGACTCTTACCCTCTTCCTAGAATGGATGATCTGCTACATGCTACCAAGAAGACTTTCTATATAACTACGATCGATCTCAGATCTGGTTATCACCAAGTTCGAGTTCGCGAAGAAGACAGAGACAAAACCGCGTTTGTGACACCCTTCGGCACATATCGGTTCCGCACCATGCCATTCGGTTTGTGCAACGCGCCCAGTACTTTTCAAAGACTCATAGATCGGTTTCGGAATGGACTCACAAATATGTTGCTTTTGGCGTATTTAGACGACATAATTGTTTTATCTGAAGACTTTGAAACTCATATTACGGACTTACAACTAGTGTTTAAAAGACTTAGACAATTTAAACTTCGGGCTAACCGCGAAAAGTGTACGTTTGCGAGTGCGCGCGTAAAATATCTCGGACATGTAATTACCAGCAATGGAATTCAAGTAGATCCGGACAAAACTGCTGCAATTGCCGAATTATCGCCACCAAAGAACTTAAAACAAGTGCAATCTTTCCTACAAACTTGTTCGTGGTATAGACGCTTTATAAACCAGTTCTCAGAAATAGCAAAACCGTTGTCAAATTTAACAAAGAAAAACGTGTCTTGGGAATGGGGTCCTTGGCAACAAAAACCTTTGGAAAGATTTGAAAAGAGCTTTGTTGTCCGCACCTATTTTGCAACAAAATGATGGTAATAAACCCTACACTCTCAAAACTGATGCTTCAGCATACGCGCTAGGGGCTGTATTGCTACAAGAAGACCATCCTCTTGAATATGCTAGTCGCCTGCTTACCTCAGCAGAAAGAAATTACACAACTACAGAGAGAGAAACTCTTGCTGTGGTGTTGAGCTTGAACAAATTTCGAGGATACTTGGATACCTCTTCAGTGATCGTGGTGACCGACCAGGAGCCCTTAAAATGGTTGCTCAGTTTAAAATCACCAACAGGAAGATTGGCCTTTAATGATACAAAGCTATAACCTGAAAATAGAATATGCTCCAGGAAAACATAATGAAGTAGCGAATTCGGATACACCAGATGTGCCTTTGGGGGTGCACCACGTTTCTTCTCTGACTCCCTACCGTGGTGAGGAGAGTCTACAACCTGAAGCACCCTTAAGAAAGCGCGGAAGACCTAGGAAGAAGAAATCATCTATTTCCACAGCTGGTTCCTCGTCGGGACATCATCGAAACCAGAGGGGGAGGATGTAACGAACCTTTTTAAATTATAAAACATTCGCGCCTAAATGGGGGCGTGGCTATCACAGCGTATTCTGCGCATGAGGATATTTTAGTCAGTTGAGTTGATATAATAGTTTTGATGTGAATGTTCGAAAAAGAACAACCTACGAATGTGTTTGTTTAATTATATTTCATGTGTTAAATAAACGTTAAAAAGGGTAATTATATTTTACAGTGTCATAAACTGTCACTTATTCTAATATTCAAATTTTATATCCACACTTCTCCTATCTGTGAACGGATCTCACTTAAAATAATCTGAGCAAACTCAATTGGGAAAGTATTTTAACTAACAAAATAAGTGAGTGAGATTATATGAGATCTCGGAACTACTGGAAAGCACCAGTTGTAACAGTGTACCTTATCTCTGATTGTTTAAGGCTGGGCTATTTGTGGTGGGGGAGGTGATTTCATTTGGGAATAGCGTTTGTCGTTCAGACAAGTTAATTAATAAAGAATAAAAGATCAAACGATTAGAAATTAATAAGGTGCACCACTTGCTGGTATTTATACTAAATAATTTTGTTGTATAAGCGAAAAAACTATAAAAAATTAAACCCAACCCAGCACATGGTCAGCCTAAATTCGTACATGATAGCCATTTCAAGCAAATTGCAAACAATTTAATAGTTTTCGTAAAAGCTATATTTAACTGATTTAACCATACTCAACCTGTGTGAAGTTAGAACATGGTTTGGAGGGAGGTAGAAACGCTCTCGAAACCTTTGGCACTTACTCAAGAGATGGCAATGCGGGTGATAGATTTTTTGTTTGTTTTTAATTTAATAGAAAGAATTGTATTATTTTGTGAAATATATAATGAAAATAATTATTTAAGTATCAAGGGCGTAAAGTTATAAATTATGATTGAAGGATATCAAATATCAACCATCATTGTCATGTTTCCGTAGTTTTCATATGTACCCAACTAGATATGCAACCAAGTAAACACCAAACAACAACGAAGAACGACTGCTTTGCACGCCTGCGTATAATTAATCCTTTATACATTTATGTTTTGACGATTGTTTTTGTTACCGTGAAACTTTGACGTATATACATATACTAAACTCTGATCAACTTAATTTAAGGTCAGTTCACTACACACTTTTGCTTGAGTACTTTTAATTAACAACATTCTTACAGAAATGTTAATTAATTGGGGAATCCTTCGATCTTGTACGTTTGTTAAAAAAAGCAATTCCCTGCGTTAGTTTTGGAAATCATTGAGAATAATGTGATGTGTATTATAATACAAAGTACATATAGATATTAAGTACGTGCCTACAATAAGAAATTATCCTACTTCATTTAAAAAATAATAATTTATCAGACATATAAATGCTCACTGGCAATTATTTGTATTAACAAAGTCTAAAAAATCATACCCCTTGGAATGCTACCTTTAGAAAAATAATTCTTTCTATTGCTTTTTCTCATGATACAAATCATTATCACATGTTAATTAATTATATTTGATAATAATACTCCGTTACTCACTAATACTGCTTTATTTGAACATACGAGTCGTAATAGCGCCCTTCGCTCCTATTATCGTAGGTCATAGATGCAAGGATAGACCAGGGGGACAACATCATTGCATACCCCTTTGGTAAAATTTAAATTTCCCACAATTATTTTTGGTAACTTTGATGTTAATTCAATTTCAGGGAAACAAACAAACTTTCCAGTATAACACAATACTTGTTTTATTATATCCTTAACTCTACATTTAACCAACAATCACAACTCCGCACTACTCGTAGTTACTTTTTTTCTTAACCTACTTTTTCCACTACTTCTTCTACCAACCTTATGAACTTAAAAAGACGTAAAACTTTCTATTAATTTTATTGTGTTGACTTATACTCATTGTAACAAACTTCAACAAAAAGACATCAAAATAACTAGTAATTAATACAAAACCATTGGTAATTTCGTGTTTCAATGTTGAAGTTACTAAGAATAATTGTGGGAAATTTAAACTTTGCCAAGGGGGTACATATATACAGGTGAGTTTAAGACAACTCATGTGTGAACGCTGTGAATACTATCCCGGGTATGGAATTGTATCACTAAATGCGACTTTCCATATATATATTACTACTGGTAATAAATGGTTTATTATACTATTGCTTCCATGAAACCTTTACTGCGATATGGGCTGCCTATCTAAACGGCGTTAGGAAGAAAACTGAAGTCAGATCTAATAATAAAGCAAAAATATCAACATTGAAGAACAGTGAAAAGAAAGAACTTTTCACTAATTTTATACGTTTTCTTTTTTTTTAATCATTCTATAAATTTAATCAACATTTCGATTATCACAGCAGAATTTTCAAAGTAAGCAAAACTCTTCGCGAAGAATTACTTTTTCTATATAAATGAAAACTAGATAATTCATTAATTAGAAATAACTTCTAAAATTTTAAATAGCAAGAAACTGATTGTGTATGTATATATGGAAGGAGATTAATTAAAACAAGCACAACTTCACATAATGGTTTATTAACTCTACTATATTCAGAAAATGGAGGTGCAAACCTCTGTTATATGATCTAACGATCATCATCACATCATTATTCTTATGTTATAATTAATAATAAACAATAATATATCAATAATAATCAATCATCATGTCTATAAGACATATGTGAACATGGAAACTTGACAAAATGTTTGACTACATATTTTATTTATTACATATATATTATATATATAAAGATAAGTAAGATCAATAACAAAATTTCGACAATGAAGAAGACGAGAAAAAGAAAGTAGACGAAAACTATAGTCATATAATAATAATAATAATAATAAAAAAGATGATACACAAATTGGAATGAGACAAAATTTATACGTTTATGGCACATTTTCTCCACGAAAACGAAATAAAAGTTCTTTTTTTTTTTTTTGTTTGAGAATGGCAAGGATATAGTCGGCTGAAAATAATTTATTTTATTGTTTCGTTGAAAAGGGGACATACAAAAGAAGTTGCATAATCACACACTTTATCAAATTCCAAACGACAGGTGCATAGGGAATATTTATTATTATTACAAATACACGTCTCTTCTGGACGAAGTTTAGGCTTCAAAGTCGACGTTTCTTATTGTGATAGTAGTAATCATTATTGGGATTATTAATATCATTACCGTCTATTTCGATTATTTAATGAAATAGGAGTCAGGAAAATAACCTATACACCTGTCAATATTCAAAGACAAGGAGAAAACCTATCAATTATGATGTATTATACTTTTTTTACATAAGTAACCATGCATACACCTTTATATTTATAGTCAAAATTTACATACATGTTTAATATTCAATAGTTAAATATCGTATATATAATATATATATTTATACAATAATACTTTATACTTTTTTTCAAAAAATAATCTGTTAATATTCTTATTTTTCACGTTGTAGTAGTAGTAATAGTAGTAGTGGTATTTTCCACGCGGTTTTCTCCTCGTTTGTGAATGGACCACACCTTAGTCACAGAATTATTGTAAAAATTAATCCCTAAAATTAATAATTATACACGAGAATATTTATTTCAATTCACTCAGAAACAGGACGTGGGGCTGGAGGAACAATTTTGGTGTCTTATTTACCGTACGTTTGTGTAAATTATCATTCTCCAAAATAGATCCAAAAAAGAAAACCAACATAATTGACGATGTTTAAAAAAAAAGAACAATCTTTGTTTAGATGGCGATCAATTGAAACAAATGCTCTCGGTAACGCCTTAACAGAAGCTGATGGAAAGCAAAAGGTCGACGCCTTCTGTTTCCCACCAGAGAGAGAGCAAACAGCTACTTGCTTGCTGTGATGTGACTTAAATAACAATCATTACTAAAATATCACAAAATTGTTGTTGATAAAATGAAAAAATAATGAGCCACCGTATATACAATAGGGTATCATTATATTATTATAGGTTTTATACATGTGTACGGAATATTATTTATTAAATAGTTTCAATATTTGATTTTTATAAATACATATTATATTACGAAACATTATAAAATGGAAAATATTTATCGAAATGCTGTTACAAAACAATGTCTCTTATTATTGACAAACGAAAGCTAGATATAAACACTCTCCATTTTACGATATCCCATGGTAGAAAATACCATTATCATATTTTCAAATAAAAACAAAATTAAGTGGCTCAATTTAAGAATTTTACTCTGTTCATCATTTCAGGTAATGTCAGATGTTCTAAAAATAGTTTCAATAACAACAACTATTAGTTATTTTTTTTTTTTTTATATGACGGGTAGCCTGCATTGGTGAACTGGCACGCAGGTTTCCATTATTTTATTCTTTTTTTACAACTCCTCATGCATCAATAAAAAAATACGGGTTGTCGATCATCAATATACAGTTACCTTCGTTTAATAACATAATCAACAAGTAAAAAATATCTTTTCAATAAAAAAATTTAAATAAATATATACTAGTAACCATTAAAGATTGAATAAATAGATGAATAACAAAACAATAACCAAAAATAATATAATAATAATAATAATAGAATTAGAATCTACATATATATCGAATAAAGAAATAAAAGAGTGTTAGTTTTCCGACTTTTATTCCTGTCAGCAAAGCACGATAGCAGAATCTGCACTAAGCACAGCAAAAAATATTTTATCAACACGGAATATATATCGTATTATTTCAAGCCAAAACTATGTAAGAAAAAAAAGATCCCTGTTTTGTTTCTCCACGTATATATGCTCCAAAAAAAAGAAAAGAAATAAGGTTTGTAAACAATAATGACACACAGATAGTAAGGTGTTAAAGAACTTGTAATTTTTCAATATATAGATACCTCATCAACAACAATAATATAATGTTACAAACAAATGGTGTGTGAGAGGGTAATTGAGGATATTTATCTATTTATTTTCATAAGACGTCGTCATCATCAGTGTTTATCGTGTAAAAATGGAAGCCAAATATATCTTAAACACACATCTTGTACGAATCGACACAGCGTCCAGCGGGTACGAAATGATTTCTCTTCGTGTTGTATCTAACAAATCACAGTTCAAGTGTAGGTATAAGTAACACTACTTCGTCGTTTTCTTTTTTGTTATAGGCCAGGTTATTTGCATATCGATTCATATTATTTTGCCTTCGAAATAATGTTGCAGTTAGAAAGATGGAGATTAAGCGATTTATTTAAATTAGGCGATGAGTTTAAACCTATAAAAGACACAATCATGAAGCGTTGATAATCATCTCGTTAAAACAAATAAATATTGAAGTTAGAATTAATTCTTGAGTGGCATTGCATTTGGAATTTAAAGCTTTCTATATAAAAAAAATGCTTTAGGTATAATAATGTGTTAACAATTTCTTACAATTTCCCTTTTAAATATCACATACAAAGTGATTGTGATTCTTTAGAGTTAATATGGAATGTTTTAACAATTTACCGTTTCGTACAAAAATACAAAATACAAACAACAGAATGGAGATTGTGTTTGTCGTATTTACACGGTCAATATGATTGTCAAATATTACACAGTGTAGAATACATTGTTTAATTAATTATTTTTATTAACGTGTATTAGACGATCCGCCCCTCAGTGACGCTGTGTTCAATCCGACAATTTTTTTCCCGTTATGAAGTGTATAATATCAATAATAATATTTATATAATATATATATTTGTGATTCCTCCATATCCCTCATTCAACAAATAATTATCGTACAAGTATATTTAATATATACGTTAATAATTATAAAAATTCCTAAATATATATTTAAAAAATCATTGTCATGATCTTATTATCTTATCGTTGGTTTACAAAGTATTTTCAAAATGTATATTTCATTTTCTTCTTTTTTCTCATTATTAAAACTCTTAGTAAGCGGTTCGAAGAGGAGCTAAAGCTTTTATTTTTTGTTCCGTTTCCTATGAAGCTAGAGGTGTGTGTTTGTGTAAATGATGAAGTACGTTTATCTCGCATTCGCAATTTTTCGACAAAAACAACAATTTTATGCGTAAAATTAATTAATGTCTGCTAAGGAACAGCTAAATCTACAACTATATTAAGATAGGATTAGACATATTTCGTTACTAGGGGGCATGCAAGATAATATAATCGTTATGTTATGTTTAAGGAAATTATTCTATGTTAGGCTAACTATGGACTATAATGATAATAATAGCAAAAAGGGCTTATTAATTTTCCTTTTTTTTTTCTTCTTATTTTAATAACTATTTTCCTTTTCTCTCTTTTTATGTATATTAATCGTTCTCATTTACCCGTCTCAAACTATACCCAAATTCCATCTATTTTACTCAAGTGTAGTTAATATAAGTGTTTTCCTTGCGCTACTCATAATTGACATTACGGTTCAGAAAGAGTCGTCCATGCGAGGTAATAAGAAACGTTTTTGATTATTCGACGTAATTAAATCTTCTCGATTCTCTCGAAACTGTCTCGAAGCGATCTATAATAAATAAATCAATTCTTTAAAAGCGGAGTACAATTCCCGAATGTTATTCGATCTAAATTTTACTCGAAGCTCTTTATACGCGGTGAGTTTATTTATTTAATTAATTCAATTCTCGTGGGTGTACAGATTTGAGTATAAGTTGCGACGGTTATTCGGCTTTTTTTTTATTATTTATTTAGTAAGTTACAGCGGGAAAATTGGGCAGGGGGCACACTAACAGCGCAACCCAAAAGAGAAGAGCTAACCTAAGAATGCGGGGCACAAGCAAGCAGAGACGTTGGCTCTGTTGTGGAAGCTCTCACTCTATCTTGGTATTAAAGGGAAAGAGTTGATAATTTACTTATTATTACATAACAAGTTGTGTTTATATAATAATAATAATAATATTTTTTTCTTGTTTGTTAGATCCTATTAGTTATATTTTAGTTCAATATATTCGAAACACTAAATAGACAAAAATGAAAATCGTCTTGACGAAGTTTTTGTTGTTTTGCAGCGTCGTCTTATATTATTTATTATTTTTTTTTTCATTTCATCAATTTTTATACTTATATCCTATGTACAATATATTAATTATAAACGTGGCTGACCACACGTCGCCAGTATATTAATACACCACGCACACAGACCACCCGATATCACATTCAGCGCCCTATCTCACCCTTTAATACCAGACAAAACATATTTTTTTTTTATTTTATTTTATTTTAATTTTTTAAAATTTTATTGGACTTAGAATTCGCGTTTAAATGCTTTTCAGGAACATTTACTTTCGTTATTTTCAATGCTTTTTTTTTATTAATGTGGCACTTATTTGGGAGATATCGATTGTTTTCATCTTTTTGACAACCGAAAAAAAAGTGTTCGTACACCGTTACGGATAATAAAAAAATAGAATAAGATTTTGACTAGAGTAATAACAGTTGACCCGGACGTTCGTTATATTATTTTTTTTACCGTGGACAACAAAAAAAAAACATATTTATATAACAAAAAAAAACACACATACAATTATTACCATAGTAATAAAAAAAAAATTTCGATTCAATAACTTTTCTTTTTTTGTGAATACTTTATACGAATCTAATAATCAACACTAAAAAAAAAATCACAGCAATTGTATAAATAAAGAGTAAAAGAAGGGGGATGTACAATGCCTGCCCTGGACAGAATTTAAATTTATATCAGAGAATCAAAAAAGCATTCACTATCATGACACATTCCTATTTCATAACACAATTTATTTATCAATTTTTTTCGTCGTGAATGAGCATGTATTTGCGTGAATGAAGCGCTTTCCCATGCACTAAATCTCTGGCATTGCCTCCACGAGAATAAACAGGAGTCATACTTTCGTATTATGTAATTTGATGTAAAAATAATGGAGAAGGCTGCTCTGCTTCTTATTAAAAAGAAATGGTGTATTGGAGTCTAAATAGGTTACGTATTTATTTAGTTATTGCAAGATTAATATTTAAAAATACATATTTTTTTTGTTTAAATTTTCATATTCATTTCATTTATTTGCAAGACCTGTTTTGAAATAAAAAAAACAGATCATTTTTTAAGGAAATTACTACATTACGGGTAAATTGTCAAATTATAAATAGTGTGACATTTTAGTTTTTTTTTAATTTAAAACAGAAGCAGATTTTTTTAATGAATAATTTAATCTAGAAAGAAATACATTTGTATTTCGAGTAACTAAATGAATTTTATTAAATTATATATGTAAAAAAATATTATATGGTGTTTATACCCAATGGGGAGACAAAATAAAGACAGAATTATTGCATTTTGCTATTATTAGCAAGACTTATGATTATATATTTTATTTATTCTGACAAACTTGAATTAAATTTGGATTTGAGTTTGTTAAAGTTCGTTAACATTACACTTTTAATAATTTATTTTATTTACTGTATCCAAAATAAAAACATTGTGTGTACAGCTCCAGAAATCTAAAACAACAAAAATGTCAAATTATTCTGTAATCTAATTTAGAAGAGACCTGCTTGAATTTATTTTGTTGAGTGCTGTTTTTAATAATCAATGATCATTAGTTTTCCTTTATGTTCGTTATACATATTATTTCCATTGACTACAGATACAATTTACCATTTAGAAAAACAAAAAAAAAAAATTGAAACTGAATTGACAGTAAAACTATTTTCGCATTATATCTATATAATTTGATGATTTTTTTGAATAATTGTTCCTTAATAATATTTATGCCACAAAATGTTCAATATATTTTTTTTTTGTATAAAAATAAGATTTCAATATATTGATTTTTTTTTTAGAATTTATAAAAATGCAAAAAAAATACTTTATTTAAATTCTATGGGGGACACTGTACATTACGAGAGTATATATTATATAAAAAAATCTATATAAGTAACAATCACAACGAATCGAAGCGCTTCCTTTTCGAATATCTCCCCTGTTGACTATTGTTATCAGGGCCCACTGCCTGGGTCAAACCCGCAGGTCGTTCTAAACATTATTATCTTATATTTAACGAATATGGGTGGCTCGTACAGTAAATCCGAGCCCCTAAATATTTTAATAATAGTTTAATCATAATTAATAATAGTGAAATAATAATAATAATAATATAAAACCTGGATACGATTATTAGGAAAAATTAAGGGGAACGAATATATAAATCAATCGAATCTTTCTGCTTTTCCAACTTATAGGGCATGGTTGTTTATTATCTCACTCACTCCTTATTATTCTCCTTACTATATATATTATTTATATATACGCTAAACTAGGTTTTATTTTATTTTTCCTCATCTTCATCTCGAATCAAAAAACTAATAGTTATCATATATAACACAAACAATATTTTTTTTGTCATTACATGACCGTTATTATAATAATTATATTATATAATAATAATTAATCAATTAATTAATAAAAGAGTCCTATATAAACATGACCATAAATAAAGGTTTCCGGTGTTGTGTTTATCGTTGTTGTTACTGCTGCAGGTAAGAGGCCAAGGCAGCCATGACGGGTGCGGGTGGCAGTGCGATAGGGATGTGGTAGTATTTACAGGTGGAGCGGGCGCACTGACCCTTAGCAGCGTCCCGGCATACAGCAACACGCTGATCCACCACTTCTACCCCGTCTCCTGTAAAAGAGAACCATTTAGTTCGATATTTTTTAAATATTTACATAAGTTAATAAATAAATTATTTGCTCTACTCTATTTTGAAGAGTGTTTTTGAAGAGTGTTTTTGAAGCGCTAAAAAGTAGGCTATTGGTCAGTTTTCCGCAAAAATCACCCTAGCGAAATTTAATAGGTTTGTTCGTTGCTGCTACACTTTCTACGCTGGCTTATCATTAAGACAGTATAGAAGATCCACTCTTTACGTACCTGAGAAAGATAAAATATGCACCAGTGTAATTGGTGCAACACCAACGAACAAACCTAACATATTGCCGGTCGCCATATTGTTAGAACAGCTGATTATCATTTAGATCGTGTATTTTTTCGATTGCTTATATATTTCACTTTTTCTCCTTAAATTTAATAAAAAAAGTCGTTCTGATAACTAATCAGTAGATAACTAATCAGTAACGGCTATAATCTTGTAATTTGAGTAAACCAAACGAAAAACCTAATATATTCATTGCTGTCGTCATATTGTTAGAACAGCTGATTGACGTTTACATCGTGTATTTTTTCCGAGTGCGTTTGTATTTCATTTTCTCTTTAAATTTGCGTTGTAATAATAAAAATGTCTTTCTGAGAACTAATTCAATAGACATTACCCATCCCTGTAAAATATTTTCGCAGCGTCCTTATTGGATATGGAGGAAGTAGCAACTACTTCTGGAACTCAATAATAGATAGAAAAATATATCATACATTGACAGTGAACTAGAAACAGAGGACATTGCAGTTAAATAAAAAAGAGAAATGGGATTTTTATATAACACACAATATGAAGAATCCATTGCTCGGCATAGAAGAAATTAAGAGATTGAATTTATTGAGAAAATTTACAACATAGAAAGAAGAATACAAGAAATATGGAACTAATACCAAGATATATTTAAAGGAACTGCTTGTTGTATATTTCTGCAGGGAAACTCCAGGGGCAAGAAAACACAAGCACTTAAGTAGTTTTCGTTTGTTTAATTTTAAACGATAACGTAACAAATAAAATAAGCAAAATAAACACACGACAGACACGATATGACTTCTCCCTCTTGACACCTTCTCCACACTCTCGTTGTCAACCTCCTCCTTCTCCAGTAGTACCAACTCCATTTGCAAAGGTTTACACCATGCTTGTCTCAAAATGAAGTGCAAGATAGTAGGTACTTCAAGAAGATTATGAACCAACAGTAGCAAAATGTAGAAAAATACCTCAAGCATTGCTAAGAAAAGTGAAGCAGGAAATTGAGAGACTGAGAGGTCACAGAATTATTGAAAAAAGATTGAGGTAACAGAATGGGTTTATCCAGTAGTAATAGTGGAGGAAGTTCAAAATAAAGGCATAAGAATTTGTATGGATCCAAGATCACTAAACAAATATATCAAAAGACTGGTAAATTATTTGTTTCCTTCCTTTGAGAGCACTATGATAGAACCAGGTATGATAGAGACAACATATTTTGCTATATTAGATGTAAGTACTGCTTTTCACCAAATTCCTTTAGACGATAGCTCTAAATTATGTACAATTATTACTCCTTTTGGAAAATATCGATATAAAGGCTACCTATGGATTATTATGTGAATCAGATATCTTTCAAAATGAAATTGAAGAGCTTACTATAATTAATAACATGCTAAGCCTCACCAAAATACTTCAATTTTAAATTTAATAGTGGACAATTTTATGAATTTTGTCAAAAACTTCAAAGTTTGATAACTCATTTTTTTTTATTTGTGGCATATCACGTTATTACAATAACTCCTTCAATTAATAGTCAAATCACTAGTCAAATTAAAAATACAACTGCTTATGCTGATAACATTTTAATATTTGGTTCAACTTTGAAAGAGCATGAATGATGCACTACAGAAAGTTTCTAAAGTGACTTGGGAAATGAATATAAGGTTCAAAGATAATAAAAACACAATTAGGTGTTAGGTGTTCAAAAAATAAATATCTTGGATTTATAATTTCGATGAACAGTCAAAATAAATGCAGTACAAATGATGAACAGTCTTGAAAATAAAAAAGGAAATTCAACCATTTAAAGATATCACGAGTGGTCGGGGCTGTATTGAAAGCCAAAGGGGGATTTTTCCACGAGAACTATAGTTATGGTGTAATATTTTAATGAGAATGTTTTCGTTTTATTTTTTATTTCTTCCTGTTATTTGTTTATATTTTTGTTTCTACGAATACATTTTTATTTTCTTTCGAATTCCTGCCGTTTTTATTCAGTTAGCAGTAAATTTACTAGTTGTCCTAACTTTAATGGCCGGTAGTGTACATTTAGGAACACTTTAGCATAAAAATAGTTAAATAGTATAACTATAAATTTAATCTACGATATGATGCAAGTATGACGAAGATCACTTGTTAACTTAAACTTAAAATACTTCTATATAAAATCTCACCTTCCTGTAGATGTACAAATCTGCAGGCCGTTCGATTACAGAGGCCACGATTAAAATCTTGGCACACCGGGAGCGTGTCCAGTAACTGTAAAATACAAAACAGAAACGGATTTCAGAACGTTTACATCGCCCCGTACACGAAAGAAAAGACAACGAAAAGAAAAGAAAAAATACAAAACGAAATCGTTTAACAAGTAGTCTGTCTCATATCTTTTTTCTTTCTTCAAGTCAAGTATTCAGAAACACCAAAGAAAGATAGACAAAATATATTTGCGCGTAAGTATGTGCACATGTATGCGACAGGAACACACGTCTTGGCGAAACTCGGCATACATAAGCACTAATACCTATCTAACTCTTGTATTCTAAATAAATACTTGTGTCTGTGTGTATGTGTCTAGAAAACACAAAAACAAATACGTCATTCCCTCACAAATCGTAGTTGTAAAAAAAAAAAAAAACGAAAAAACTTATTATAACAAATACTTAAAATGTATCTTATACAGCATGCCAATTCAGTGTGTTAAAAACAAGTAATTATTATTATTGTCTCCTTTTTCTTAATGTGTTGTTATGATTAGTATCCAAACATTCTGCACATTTCCATTTGCGTCCATATTGTAGATGTAAAATTCTTACATTAAAATTAAATCAGCTAAAAAGCACAAAAAGAATATTTTTGTAATTTTTTTTTTTATACTATCACCAAGGTGTGAAAAGATTAAATTTTGACAATTCTATGTTTAGTACAGTAGCGTATATAGTAAAAGTCGCTTTTACTCAAGCATTTCTTGTGCAATACTCAATCGATACGAATCCTAGGAGTATAACTTTTCAGATTCGTTCAAGCTAGACGAGTAAGCTCGCAAAAAAAAAACAGATGAAAATATGTACTTAATACAAGAAGGCCAAAAACCAAAAGCTGTGTGTATGTATGTTAATATAAACTGAGGGGGGATGGAGGTCTCGTATAATATACAAGTAGTGTGTAATATACTCATGCAGAATGCTTGAAGGTCGACAATTCACGTCATGAAAATTAAAAAAAATAATGCCAAAAAATACGAAAATACAAAACTATCTACCAATTGAACGTCACACAGAATCCATTAGCAAGCGTATGTAGATATGGAAGTATTATTAATTATGACGTTCAAGAGTCGAAAAGGATAGAAAAAAAAAAATCAAAGCGGCAATTTCAAAATCATAATAATTAAAAAAAAAAAATAATAACAAATTATGTAACTACTACTTTAGCGGTTTTATATGAGATAATTATTTAAAAGCGATATTAATAATCGAAAGACAAATGCAATCAAATTGTGATATGTTAGTAAAATAAATTAATAACACTCACAATATGTTTGCGATGATGTAATGATACCAGGTGGAAAGATTCTAAAGTGATGTGAAGTGAAATATCTTGTTTCGATTGACATTTATTTCCACCTAACATCATGCGCATAACATGAGAGCTGTAACTACTACAATCGATTAACAAGTTAATTAAAGGAGGATAACTTACATTGTTAATGTGATACACATCTGGCGTGGTGTTTATTTATTTAAAAGAAACACGTTATCGTGATTGTCAAAATATATACCAAGGGGGCTCAAAATTAAAAATCGTACTTCTAGCTCGTAGTACAGCACACATGATATAAAACATACGTGAATACCTGTCCTTGATCATCTGTGTAGATCACGAAGGGAGCGTTTTGGGGCACAGGCGTACCATTGTCTAGGGCCGGCGAACATGCAGCAACCAGCAGTGCAGCAAGCCAAATTTCAATTCGCAGCCAATCAGCGATAACATTACGTTACAGAGCGTTTGTAAAATACCCACCATACACCAATATTACAAAAAAAAAATGCAGCAATCTCGATCGATTTTGTGTCGATTCGATTATGTCATCGTCAATGAGAAAAAAATGCACACAACACACATAGATTATTTTTGATGAGATGTCGGGACAAACCGAGATATTCGTTTTATTCGATTCGTGGCAGTTTTTTGGATCAGAGGTGTCGGTGGGCAATCCCAAAACCATGTGTTTTTTTTTTTGTATGCGTAAATATGCGCACGCAGTTTTCACATTTGTGCATACGCATGGGTTACAGTTATAGCAAATTAGAATTACACAATGGGACGAAGAGAAAGATGCGAAAGAGAATAGAAATGAAATCAAAATGCCAAAAGAAAAGAATTCAAGTTTACGAAACCGTTGTTTTTTTTTTTTTAAGGGTTAGGAACAACAGTTTTTTTTTTATCGAAAGTAAAGAAGACACAGTATGGTGGCGAAGACAAACCATAAGTGTAAGCATGAAACAAAAAAGCAAATATAAAATTAATTACCATGTAGAAACTTCTGCTTGGAAGAGACTTTATTTAGCAACAAATAGAGTCTGTTCCAACACAATGATAATATCAAAAAGTACAGTAGCCGCTCGGTATAGTGAATACTCTATAAGACAAAGAACCAAAATTTTATATTTAAACTTGAAAAAGTGGACAATAGCATATTCGATTCAATGAATAGGGTAAATGCCTGGTTTATGCGCCATTTTGCTGACCTGCCTTAATTGTGATGATATCCAAACAATAAATTTTGTCCATATATATATATATATATTAAAACGCTAACTACAGCAAACTTGCTTTATATGATATATCAGGTTTTGTGCACTCTTAATAATAATCAATAAAAAAATTATTGATTGATGACCAGAGCGAGGTGGATTTCAGGCGGCGACATACAAGGGACGCATGTTTCTCTCTTGATAAAGGTATATGTAACGGGCACTTGACTATTTGTACTGCTAGCTGGTAGACGGGGAAGAACATCACAGGCTTACTCAATAGCAGGGCAGCGGGCTCAGATGCTCTATCCTGCGATAGACGATGAAATATAATTGCATGCAAAAGACAGTGGCGGTCCTAAAGTTTTTTGTTAGCGCTGTTGTATATTAAAAATTCAAAAAGTTGTTTTTTAAATTATATAATCGTACAATACGCAGTTTTATTTTAATTTCTAGTGCAGTAAACGTGATAATTTTAGATTTTCTATAATAGTAAAATTACTGCAAAAGCTGTATTTCATTAACACTACGCACTAGTTGCAATTTAAAATAAAGTAAATAATATTAAAGGCATGCGTGTGTAATACAGACGTTATTTTAATAAAAGGGAAGAGTTTACTTGTGAATTTGTTTCTATTGACGTCAGATATATAATGATATAAAATAGAAATCTAAAACTTTAGCAAGAAAGCGAAGGAGATGGCAAAAGAATTATAAACTGAAAATGTACTTTGAAACATAAAGATAAGTAAGTTACGAAGTAGAAAAGGTAAGAAAATGCCTAGAAATATCTATAAATAATAATCGCTTATTATTTATATATATTCCTATATATTATTATTCGCAAATCGAAGGAAAAAGGAACTCTTTTGTAGCAATATATGAAAGTAGATACGTACAACGATTTCAAAAAGACTAACGATTACACGAGCACTGAATAGTACTGACCACTACAAGTTTACTGTCATTTACTATTGATTTAAAAATAATAGAAAATTCTTTCAGCTGAACTACGTATATTAAAGTAATTTTAATATTATATGTAATATGTATGTGCTTAAAAGTTTGGTGGAAGGAACTTCAAAGTTTCTGTTACTGAACACTTCTTTTTTTGGTATAATTGTGTTTCTAACAGTAACCCATGATAACTATATGCATGTATATAGTATATGAAACAATTCTCAACAAAAAACAAAATGCAGCAACCGCAACGTATGTACAACGTCGTACCGGGCAAGCTAGTCGGCACGATGCGGGGCACATTCGGGCGTCCGCTCTGCCTTGGATGATGTAATGCCAGTTCGCCCGACATTGTCCTCCCTCTGTTGATGACTCATGGACAATGCACTAAATTTCTGTGCGTTAATACAATAACCCACACTCACATTACTGTATCAATTTAGGTAATTCGCGTAATTGCTTCATACACCCATTTAATAATGCGTGTGTTACATTAAAATAAAATAAAATACAATCTATCAGCTGTTCCTTAGCATGTAAATCCAGGCATTTCGAGGCAAAATACAGGAGTTACAATGGATACACGATCTGTTATACGAAGCCAATAAAACAAGCTTGTGTTGGAAATTACTCCCAGAAAGAACATTGGTTACATCTAAAGCAAGAAAGGCAACTGGCCGAAAAATGGAAAAAAGTGGGGTCATTTTTTTTTGCGTGCACCACTGAAACTGGTGAACATAATGTCAAATCATTGGTAATAGGGCGTGCCAAAGATCCAAAGATGTTTTAAGAACTTTTCACTTCCCATGAAATACGATTAATGAATTCATGATGTGTGAGGAAGAAAGCAGCTACCTGAAGTCGAAATTGAAGGGTCATGGAAGCTTTTTCTTTTAAACTTTTTTGAACATTGGTTACGTTTAAAGCAAAAAAGGCAACTGGCCGAAAAATGGAAAAAAAAGTGGGGTCATTTTTGATGGTGCACCACTGAAATTGGTGAACATAAAGTCAAATCATTGGTAATAGGGCGTGCCAAAGATTCAAAGATGTTTTAAGAACTTTTCACTTCCCGTGAAATACGATTCATCGAATTCATGATGTGTGAGGAAGAAAGCAGATACCTGAATTCGAAATTGAGGGGCCATGGAGGATGCTTCTTCAAAACTGAAGAGGATAATAATCATTTTTCGGCTATCAGTAACAAGGTCTGGGACTTCTTCCCAGATCCTGCTCCTAGAGTATGGTTTTTGCCATGGTTTTCCCTTACTCCTTGTTGGGAGATAACTAAAGTCGTTCCCTGGCTGGAAATATAATAAAATAACAACTGATAGCTGACCGATTTACAGTACACTCGCGATTCTGTGAACTAGTCACATTTTTGGTTCTTCATATATTTCAGCTTTTAATATAAATCAGCATCCACACAATTGCGAGGCTACTGCATTATATTTTTGTTATTAATAATCATAGGGGAATGTAGTTAAAGTGGGAACATTTCAATTGTTATGGAATCCATATAGTACTTAGAATATGTAGCTTCGTGCACTACCTTTAGGTGGAGCACGGGGTTAGGATGATTTGTAATAATTTAGTTTTTCATAAATAAATAAATATTCGAAAAATGCTTGGATGATGTTGGGGACATTTCATTTTTCGTCTTGCAGATTTTTGAAACAAAAGGATTACCACACGCTTCAAGTCATACACCAGCAGAACAATTCCTATTGTGTATATGTAACTGCTTTCATATAGTCGAAGGACCAGAATGTCATTAAGTTAACAAAACCTTTTGTCTGCAATAGTTGGTTCTGATTACAATGATACTTCAGCTGTCGTAAACAAATTTAGCGTAAAAGATGCTGTCACAGATCCTGCGTTAGCATGGAAGCATGTTAAAATAGGAGAAATAATTGCTAAGGATTAGAGGAATATTTACTAGACTTAGATCATAGCAACTTTGATTAAGAAGAGTATATTCCACTAGGTGTTCTAGAAGAAAAATACAGGAACAGCGTCAGAATCGAGACATAACAGACACCCGTTAAGACATAGGAAACAAAAAATGAGAGTCTCAAACAAAATTAACTGCTTACTTTAGCAAATATTACCTTTTCATGTATATAAAAGGTCTCATTTTTATGTTATTCAATGTATAGATTTAAACTGCACGTTCGATTGATTAAACATTTGACTTATACGAACAGGCTTGGTTTGAATTAGTTCACATAATCGAGCGGCTACTGTATATGAAAGAAAAATAAATATTCATTAATCAAAAGGAAAGATATTAGTAAACATAAAGAAGAAAATATTATCAAAGTAAATAAAAAAAAAGCTTACCTAAAACACACAAAAATCACTACGTTAAAATGCGTGACCATCCGGGGTTGCCAAAATATGCTTGGGATAAATTAAAGCCGGGCGTAGACGAGCGTTTTTGACGCGACGATTTTGTCGCGACAAAAAAACGCCCGTGTATTCTCGCCCTTAATAGTTGCGATTTTTTTTTTAAATTATCAACCCCGAACGGTTGGCAAAGCGTTGTGCTGTTAAAAAAAATTAATAATAAAGAGAACATGTACGAAGAGAAAACTTATTAAAACAAGCGTTTTACGTGAATGACAATTCTGCGATGCTACAATTAGTGTATGCGGCTGACTCTGCAAACATAACAATATTAAATAAATGCGTTAAAAATCAGTAATCAATAATAATAATAATTACAAAGTCTGAACTAAATAATACTGTTAGATCAAATTATCACCAATTAAAAAAAATATATATATGTATATACTGTATCTTTACTTACTACAAAGCTACAAACAAATTTTAGCGAAATATATGTATATATATAGAAAAACAAAATGTAGATGTAAATATGTATAGTATGTAAAATGTATGTAGTCTCTCAATACGAGTAAAGCTTCTAAAACTAGTCCAGAATCACTTGCTGCCATCAAAAACACTACAATAAATACGGATCTCAAGAACACACAGCTTTAATTCTCATCTCTCTTTTCTTTTTTTATTTCTTTCTTTCTTTTTTCCTCTTTAGAACTTTGGATAAAAGTTTGACAATCAACTTTTTGGCGAAACATCCTTCTGTAGCTTTCGTTTTAACGTGGTATTATATTGTGCAATGTGCATATTCCTACTACAGTAATGAAGTACATGAAGGTGCCTCTAATTTTTTTTGTATCAGGATTGAGAGCCAAAATCTACTGGCATTAATTTTAATAGCTTAAGAAGTAAACAGACGCAAAGAGATATACACAGATAGATTTACTATTATTAGTGTTTTTGTACTGCAGTAAAATTTGCCCGAAATTAGTGCATTAATGAAATAGTTAATTCATCACTGACTATATCTATTGATCAAATAATTAATCTAAATTTAAAGGTGTGGTACCTACAAGTTAATTAGAAAATGTAACTTAGGTTCGTAGGAAGTTCTAGTTAATCGGCTCATGATAGGTATCTCGTAAACTACTTAACATATAAATATAATAAGAATGTAATATATTTACTACAAATTGTAGACAACTATAAGAAACTATATATACAGTTTGGATATAAGCGGTGCGGCAGTGAAGAAAGATGTGCTTGCTTTATTGATTAAGGTAAGCGTTAATAACAAGTTTCACATTGCCGCCTGAATATAAGTTAGTTCTATCAAGAAATAAAGGCCAGACGTTATCAAAAATATAGGCAATTAATACACATTTTTTTACAGTTTTGGTATACTCCTAATCTATTAAAAATAAATGATTTTATACACTTACAAAGTTTATAAAAAAGGATACATTTTTATTTCATATAATTGTAAAACATTTAAAAGCGATTATATTGATAATTTTGAAGGAATTCCGTTGAAACTAATCCAATTTTAACCGATGGAAGTGTTTTGAAAAGTTCTGGAGTTCAATTTCGATGTGTACTTATATCAACATCCTTATTTTATCGCTATCTTTGGGGTGCAGAAATACAACTTTAAGAAAATTGAAGAATGGTCGAATTGAAGCAAGATAAAGAATTTGAATTCGTGAACGACAGAACCGAAAATATATAATTTCTCTGCTGGAAATAAAAGATCTTTTAAAATTAAATTCCTTTGGAGTCAGGCAACTTATCAATTATCCTGTTACACATCTTACATTAGCATGGAAGCATGTTAAAAAAGGAGAAATAATTGCTAAGTGTTGCTAAATTTTTTACTAAACTCTTCCATAATTTTAGTGTAAACAATCATTTACCTATAAAACTCATCAAAAACAATTGAAAAAAATGAGCTCGGTTTTATAAGCATTAAATACAGTTTTTATTAATTTTATTTTTGTTTTGATAGCCTCACAAAAACTTATAAAGGATACACATAACATCCAGAAGTAATTTGACAGTTAAATTATTCACTATATGTCAAATTAGCTTGTCATGTACTTGTAGCATTAATAAACATTAAATAAGTTGCTTAACTTCAAGGAGCTTAAATTTTAACAAAAAAATAACTTTTATTTCCAACAGGAAAATAACTTATTTTTCATCTACTGTTCTCCAGCTAATTTCAATCCTGTTTTTTTTCCCGCAACTTGCATAACTTTGAATGTCAGTAATTTTTGAGCACCCTGTACATAAAATACAAGGGTAATCAAAATAATTGTGCAAATAGACAAAAATAGAATGGATGAAATCGTTAATCTCCAAGTGCTAGCAACCACTAATTAAATTAAATTTACAGAGCAGTATGAACTATATTAGGTTTTTATTTTGTAAAATTGGTAGTTCCAGAAATAAAATTCCTTCTACCAATAGTTTTTCAATAACAAGGATAACTTTCCATTTTTTTTTATTTTAATTCAATTTGCATGTTACATCTTCAATTATGTATAATATTATTAAATTAATTAATTGTTTTCAATAGTGTTTAATACTTGAGACTTCTTCCTGATTTGTCTTGATACCTATAAGAGTCCAAAAGTTTAAAAAAAAATCCAAATTGATATTCGATGTGTTATGTGTAATGTTAAATAACATTTAATAGCCGTCATTCTGCTGTCTGGGTGACCATTGGAGAACAATTTTGACAGTAAAATTGTAGATATTATTAAATCTAATTTCCTTACAATGACGATGTAGATATTGATTTACTCATAGCCGAAAATATCAGGATAATATTTTTTGGCCGGACGGTACTTCGAAGATATTCAGGACGAATTCGTAGTTATGGAGATATCCATAATGCGCAGATTAACTGGAACTATTCTATCGTTCAAAAATCCAGTTGCTTGGATCAAAGAAACGATGTTGAGTTGTTGCAAACTCACAATCAGAGCAACAAATACACCTATCTTGAAAATAAAATTATTTATTACAAACACAAGAATAAAGGGAATAAACAAAAAATAACCTGTTTGGAAATTTTAAATACAGCGTATTCAAGTCAATTTGTAATGATAAGTTAGATTCTGTTTAATGATAGAATTAATAATTAATCCTAAATTTTCATGTTTTTTCATGTAGCATTAACTAATTCTAAGATTTTATAGAATTATTTATGCACTACCTATTTCATTTGCTTAAAATCCATTATGTACATACACCTGAAGAAATAAATATCCGAACGAGCCGAGCTTAACCGAGAGAAAGGGAAGATATCGGGTTTCTTCCATCACTAGGAATCGATATTTCCTCTCATGTTCGCTCAGCTTTGGATCGTTCAAGCATTTTTTCTTCAAGTCTACCAGTGTGCCATATATATTATAAAACAATATAAATTTCGTGTGTGAAGCTACAAAAATATTAATTTTCTTTTACTCTTTCCCCCCTACAAAAGTATTAATATTTTAATGTCATGTTGCGGTGCATAGTTTGTAGTTTCAAAATATATTTTTGTATCGTTTTGTAATCTTTTGAGGTTCATATCTGTTTATAAATTGAATAGTCGAGCCATAAAGTATCATGTCATATTTATAGGACGCTGGTATAATTCATATATTTATGCGGTCTGACTTGAAACTTTACAATCACCACATGGGAGGTGTCGATCGGCATGATTAGTTGGTGGACAAGTACGCTATTAGAATTAGTGGCAAAAAGTGGTATTGGCCTCTAATTACAAGAATGATTAATACGTCAATTACAAATGCATGGATTTTGTGCAAAAAATATTCAGGCGTCTATCTTGCTTAGGGGTTAGGAGAAATGTTGTGACAAGTTACTTCAACCTTGGTGTAGGTGATCAAAGTAATGCTCTGGGTTCATTTTTGGCTTGCTAAAACTTGTCTCTCTTCTTGTCATTCCATTACATAGTCTACAGTTGGTATCTCCAGTGTGGATCTCACTTTTCTGTAGGTGTTCTTTCAGTGTATGGTGTCCTATTAGGAGGCCTGTTACGATGCGGAGATGATTCCTATTGAGCTGCACTAGTTCCTCAGTCTACTTTTTTGATATTCCCTTTAAAAAAAGTCTTACCATGAATTCTTATCACTGGTGTTCTTTGTGTTTCTCCTTGACCCTACTCCTTACGTATTTTGTCGTTTTAGACACTCTTAGAACAGGTTCTGGATCTATATACGAAGCAGATGACCCCTTTCTTGCTAACTCATGGGCTTTTTCGTTTCCTTCGATTGCTGAATGTCCGGGCACCCACAGCAAAGTGACTTTATTGCGGCCTGTCAAGCTATTCATTCTCGAATACATTCCCAAACCAGTCTTGATTGTATCTTGAGGTTCACCAGTGCGCGCAGTATCGCCTAGCTGTCTGTTGTAATAAAGATCCGTTTATTTTCGTAAGCCCTCTGATTGATTCCAGTTGCACTATGTAATATTGTATATATTGTTATATGAATATTATTTAAAGTACACATTGTATTATATGCTTTATACCAGTGTCATATATATAGGACAGTCACTTTCTAATAAACAAAAACCAAAATATGATGTTCTAGTTTCACTTAAAATATGGCTTAGATCAATAATTAATAAAAAAAAGATAACAAAATAAATTATTTTTACTAGCGGTACTTAAAGGGTTTCGGACATTTCCGGAATGCATATAATGAATTTATGTTCTTTTTTTTCAGAAGTAAACGAATGTTTCTGGATGATTCTTGTTGAGTTTTATATTAAAGAAACAAATGAAGCCTGCTAGGAAGGGAAGTGGTCATATTTTATGACAAAGTTTATGTATTTAAAATGAATATTGTGAAAATATTTTTAAATGGGCACAATTTCTTTTGTTTTTTAGATTTTTCGTTTAAAACATCCCAGGAACACGTTCATAGGGTATTTTCAAAAAGTAGTGTTGAAAAGAAAATGCAATCCTTGAAACATTCAATTTAGAAGAGTGCTGTTTCTTAAAAAAAAAAATAAAAAAATGTTTTAATCTTTGAACTATTCGAAGCCCCTTAAGCAAACGAAATGAAATGAATATTTCGATGAGGATAAATCTATTTCGTTATGTATATGTATGTACCTGTTGCTCTGAAGCATAAGCTGAAAAACAACGACAGCAATTATATTCATATTAAACTAAATTACAGCGACACAAAATCAACTACACGATAAATCTAAATACACATATTCTATCCAGATACAACATGGTTCCAATTTACACGACAGCACACAATAAATTAAGGAGTAAAAAACGTTCGAATCGATATTTACTGTAACATAGCGAATCTCAAACCAGAAATGTGTGTGAAAAACTATAATAAAAAGTAAAAGTTTTTGTTTTCTATCTGTTGTTTGTTAGAAATTCGTGTGTAAATGATACGAAGCGGTAAATAAAAAAATATAGTCAGTGTTGAAATGAAGAGTGTTTTTAGTAATTAGGAAAAATGCACATTACACAAGCCAAGGGATTCTATATAAATATAGGTTGAAAGCGGCAACCCATCTTAAAAATAAAAAATACCACTATAGAAAGCTTAGCTCATACACATGTCGAAAACTCACTGTCGATTAATCAAGAATATGACTTAAAACACTCATTAAGTTGGTTTAAAAATAATACAAAAGCGTTGTTTGAGAGGGAAAGAGGTGGGCTGGCGGATTATTGGAGCACTTATATAATTATATATGTAAATATATAGCGTGTGAGAGAGATAAGAGATCTAGAGAATTTTACTTTTTTTTTGTTTTTTTTTTTTGAGGAGAAATTTTACGTGTGAGGGATGGAAAAAAAGAATAGGCTCTAGCGGTAAGGAAAGGCAGGGGAGCGAGGGTATGACAAGATAATCAAAAAGAAGCAATGATTAATAAAACAAATATCATGCATTTTCAAGCATTATTATTACAAATAGTGGCTGTGTTCATATTACATACACCTCAGAGATTAGAACAGTAGTACAGTACACATTAATAATAATAAATAAAGGCTGTCACACTAGATGGCGTGACCCACACCTGCATGAAGCGTGATCAGCGGCCCAAAAGGCACTACATTATTGTGAGTCAAGTCAAAACAGATTGGCAGGCTGCTGATTACGCAAAAGTTACATTAGCCTAGTGCTCTATCGTATGTGTGTGTGTATATATATAAAAATTTATTTATATATATATGTATTAAATATGTAATCAAAGGTATCAAAACGAGAGCTAACAATTCCAAGAGCACTACGTAACCTAGCATAGCCTTTACCAAAAACAAAATAATAAAACAAACAAAAAAATTTCTAAAGAGCATGGTAGTAGTAGAATATAACCACAACAGTTTTTCTACTTTCAATTCGGTAAGTAGGATAATAAATATTCTTTTTGCTGTTTCTTTTTTTTTTCTTTCATGTATGTTTGATGCCTTTATCATTAACTTTAGTATTAGTATGATCAATTGACTCGAATGGATAAGATACGTACACAGTGGATTACCTTAAAAATGCAAATTACACAAGTTACAATAAAAAGATATATTACTTACAAATTACTTATTAACTATTTTACGAAATACCTAAAATGTACATGCATCACAAAATTGTAATTATAGTTACTCTTTGACAAAAAAAAAGAAGTGGTTCAAAGTGATTAATAATTATTATTATAAACAAGTCTATATCTTCTTTATATATATACTCTAGTAATAAGACACATGTTGTACGCTGATCAAATATTTATAAAAATTACATCACAAACTATACTATATATGTATTATATACTTCATATTATATATATATTATCGTAAAGATATCTACCTACAACCTAATCTCCCTAATAAAGATTATTTTATTTAGTAATAGTGGATATTTATAGAACAAACTTTACTAATAATTAAAGGGAAATAAAAATAAACTAAAATTGAAACAATCTCCCAGGATATAAACAGTTTTTTTTTTGTTCTTTCTACTTTAGTTTCTTTTATATAAATTTGTGCTTTTGGAGATCAACCCAGGAAGACATCAGACAACTGCTGGGCAATTATTGTGAAGTCGTTTATAATAAAACAAATCTTAATAATTTAAGTAATTAAAAGAACAACTACTATAGGACTGTGCAGTACGAAATACAGCAAACGCTAGGATGGATTTAAAGAAGAAGTTACTGAAGTATCGATCTCAAGTACTCGTTTACACTACCTGTATAAAGATGTGTTTAATTCCAATATTCCACTATGGTCAACAACTATATCTATTTTAAGTATACAGGCAGGGAAAAACAATATGATACAATAATCTACTTTCAACAACTTGTTCTTCAAAAGTCAAAAAGTATATCCCTACCCTTTGTTGATTTTGGCACTACACAGGGAACAAGGAACAAAATTTAATAGTAAATATTTTTTTTCAAAAAAAAAATATATACATAGTACATTGGAAAAAACACATCATATTAAACCAACATTTAATTCATATAAACTTCATGATACCCAACCCAAAAAGAGAACCGATCATTCGGGACAAACATAAAGGAACTGTAATAGTATCAAGTTTAACCGTAAGATGGCGCCGGTAAAATTATCATCGACGTAACAAGACATGCAAGTATATAAACATGTATACGTATTAATACGTTTCAAGGTACCGGTATTTCGTGTAAAAGCCCCATAGAGACATGCAATAAGGACTTACAAACACATAGCGAAATAAAAACGTATAGTAAATGTTAAAAACCTCTCGGCATCTCTTTGGGTTGGTTACAAAACTACAAAAAACTTGTACCTACAGCAAATGGCACTTCTAATAACGAATACAATGCTCAATAGAGGATCTACCATGCGAAATCGATTAGGCTCTCAAAGAGAATATTATAATACAAGTAATTTAATATGTGGATGTACCACCATGCAATCAATTATACATTTAATATATACGAATTGCGTATATAGATATATTTTCTCTGTATATATATTAAATACTAATACCACTGTTTTCAGCAAGCTTTCGCTTATTTTCTTTTTTGAAAGAAAGAGAGAGAGATAGTTAGGGGGCGGTAGAGGTTTAAAGGAATTGCAATAACTAGCTATAAAAAACGATACGTAACGAAATTATAAAATGCAGAGACAAATGCTATTATAGGAAATCGGAGGAAATGATATGAAATTGAAAAAAAAAATTGAAAAAGTGGTGTGACGGACGAACAGGCTTTTGAAAGGAGTGGAGGGCTGGCGCCTAGTATTTTATTTATTCTATTCGTCGATTTCCGATAGTTAATTTATGTTCTTATTCAATTATTTATTTATTATAGCGGGTTTTTGTGAGGATATCACAGAATCGAGGCACTCGCTTGGTCCGAGATCGCTCAACGCTATCTCCCACCACTAGCAAAATTTTGACTAGATCGGACAAAAATATAGGGAACACGTAAAAAAATCTTATTTTTTTTTTTTTTCGTTTGCGTCATAACGATTGTTTTTCATTTCGCGACGGACGTCGAAAACGATTACTAATATAGTTACGAACAAAAAGAAAAAATGTCTGATTCTCAGAGACAAACAAATAAATTTATCGAAAGCAAAATTAAAAATTAGTCTATTGATTCGTCAGCTGTTATAAAAAGGCATTCACGTTAGCAGACGTGGTACCTCATTACAAGCAATTGCGTGTCATGTAATTGCGTAATTTTTTCATATTTAATCGAAGATACCATGTGGTGGTACTCAGTGTCGTAGAAATTGCATGTTTCGTAGACCATCGATTTTGTTCTTGGTGGTTAGTTTTTGACAGTCTGCTTATTTACCTATCAAAAGCATTGTTTGTCAGTTACATAATTTATTTGTGAAGTCATGGCGTTGTAGATATATTTTCCTACATTCCTAACTCGTATAGACAAACCAACACACAAACTAAAGCGTTACTAAATTCGTATCATTTAATATTAACTGATTGAATAGATTTAACAAGTGACTAACTTTGACAATGCGGATATGGCAACTAGTATTATTTGAATTGCTACTGGTAGGATCAAGTTTTACAATTTACAATATATTTATTAATATTATAAGAAAATAATGTAATGATGCATTTAACACAGAGTGTTCGTCTTATCTTGGAAGCCAAGCACGTGATTACAAATATAGCCAATCTAAATAATCGACGATTTGTTAAAGTTACTAAATTGCTTTCCTATCAATCAATAGAAAATTTGACACAAATTTTGCAACGTATTTATTTGTATGTTAATGATGATTTTCTCTCTTGACATCAACGTCAAAATACAAAATTTTCTAATGTTTTTAAATCACTGATTTAGTGATTTTCTAGACAAAATGATGGATCTATAGAATGTAGCTTAAACTCTTTCATTTTAGAAAAAGAAAAAAAATCTGTTTTATGAAATTCTGGGATTGTGGTTAAATTCATATAGATCTCTTTATAAGGCCGGTACCATAATTATAAAAGATTTTTGTGAAAAGCTTTCATAGTGTAATCTTTTGTAAAAGACAAGCACATCTTAGGTTGGCATTATATAAAACGCGCCTTACATAAACAAAATGTTTATTACAGTGTACATGTTTTATGCCACTTTTAACGAAAATTAATTATTCTCAGCAAATATAAAATATTTTACCTTTAGTAGATTCTTATAACAATTTCAAAATGGTCGAATCCGATTGATAACAACATTGATAAAAACGAGCTATTTTTTTCCTATTTCGATAACTATTCATTTTATAAATTAACTTTTCATTTTAAATTAAGATCCAAGGAATACACTACTTGATTTCCGGATTGCAATCGCATCATTGAACCACTTCTGGTCGAAGTTTCGTTTTCAATCGTATGAGACATCTTCAATAACAGTAACAGCCCTGAAGATGTCGCACACGATTGGGGACGAAACGTCACTCGGAAGAGGTTTCAGATCGCGGTTTCAACTCGGAAAGTGTATAGTCTGGATAACTATTGCAAAAATCTGCATGTAAATGTTTTCACTAAATGGGTTTTCAGCATAGCCGTTTGAATTTTTTTTTTTTTGAAATTTCACATATGAATTAAAAATGGCAGCAACTTTCCCAGGTCGGAAATGTGCAAAATGGTCAGTGTATTCAGCGTAGCTTTTCCCAAAGCTACGCGAAGTAGCATAGCAAGTAATTCATAATTGCATTTCGCAGAAATCGAAATACATTCATGGTTGGATAGAACCACGGAACAACTTATGGCAGGTAAAAAGAGAATGGTGTCATAATAAGCTCTATTATATGAGTATTCTTTTACTAGATATCTTTTACAGCGTAATACCAACCTAAGAAATATTTACTTTCGGTAATGGTGGACAAAATGCATCTTGAAAATATGCTGTCCATGATCTATTTTTAGAAACTAGTTTGTATATTTTTGAATTTGGTCTGACTGGTTGTAAGAAGGGATTCAAAATCGGAATTATTATATAACGCATATTCATATTAAAGTGAAATACAACAACATAATCTAATGTACTGAATCATAACATAGCGATCGATCAGTTGTTTTATATCACTTATCGTATACAGGACGTGAAAAAACTACTTTTAAAAAGCTTAAGAGATGTCAACTGAAATCGAGGTAAGGATTTTCAGTTTAGGAACAGTTTAGTTCAAAATTGTATATAAGCTTTAGGGGTTTTAAGGTAAAATTCCTTGGGATTAAGCAACTTATTCGTCATCTGTTCATGGATTACTCTGCTAGAAATAAATAACATTGATTTTATGCGCTGTGGATGATATATACAGCGTGGTTTTAAAATGATTGTCGATGAGTTGAAGTTCCCGCTCTAGATTTTAAGTCTTTTATATGTTCGAAACGGCTGCAGTGTAAGAATAGCAATCACCTGTCAGTATTGTGGGCGTCTCGTCAGCATTGACATATTTTCTGACATATTTTTCATTAGTTACTACTACAGTATCAATCATTTTGGGACGCCACTGAAGAAGAAACAACACGTATTCAACGTGATAAAAATTTCGTGCATTGGAAAACGAACCATGGTCAATCATTTACAATCACACTGCTATACTGATGGAAATTGAAGGTTTTCAAATAATTTAATATAATAAGTGTTGATTTAGTGTGAATAGGCGTTATATAAGTTGCCTAATCCCAATGAATTTAGCTTTAAAACAACTTTTATTCGCAGCGGATGAATTATGATCCGTTTTCGATAATAACTCTTAAACTGAAAATGTCTGGTCTCTTATTCTAGCAAGTGAGTTATGATTTTTAGAATGGAATAACATCAATATTGGCAGCTTCTGGTATTCCAACGTTGCAACTATTCTAATTGAGACATGTAAATTTTACTTTCATTTGTTTCTGAGAATCTGGACAAATTTAAAGTTAATATGATTAAAAATAATCATGTTAATAATAATAATAATAAAAACATTACATGTACACACCAACTAACAACAATTATATAAAATTTAAAAATGAGTAATATATTTTTTTCCGTTATAGAGGGAGGTATTTAAAAAAAACCTGATGGTTTCTCCTCTCGTTCTTATTTCATCTAGCAGAGTGACGTAAAATGACGTTTAATGAACGTCGATATGACGTAATATTGTGACGTCTATTAAACGTCACTTCAGGTCACTTCGCTAAATGTGAAAGTAATACAACTAATTAAAAATTTGCACGTATATAGAAAAGAAAAACAAACAATTAATTGTGTTTATCATCACCTAATACTATGTAAGAAATTACGAATACAACATATTAATAATAGAATATTCTGGACGTCCTTAAGGATATCGTAATAAGAGGTGATCTTTTAAGTCGTCTTCAGTTTTTTATACGGTTGAAGTACGACGTTGTTGTTGTTTTGGGCAGCTGCGGCTGCGATGTTCGCTGTAGACGCTACGTTCGTAATAGGGGTCACGTTCGTAATAGGTGTGCTCGCAACTGATACTTGGTGGTATTGCGCGCCAAGTAATCCCGGATTGATAAGTTGGGGTGCGGCTGTGGTTTGAGCGGCCGCCCCTGGGTACTGAGCCCGTAAGAAATAAGGGTTTATGAACGTTTGCGGCGGTCTAGTCATGTTTAAAAGATTCGCTTGCGAAATCCCGTACGGATTGATACCCAAACCGATGCCGGACGCGTTCAAACCGATTGGTAAGGTGGGATAACGTGCCATCGTCGGCGGTGGCATACTCAACGCCTGCTTATTCAAAGCTACGCCGGTATAATTGAGCGGATTCAAGTGGTTGAGCGGATTGACAGCGGCGGCGGCCGCCAACGATTGATTGGCGGCGGCCAGTTTGACCGCTTTCGCGTAGTTCTGCTGAGCGACCTCTTTGGCGAGTGCCGCGGGATCGGCGATCGTCTGGACGGGTAGCGACATGGAGGTGCCGGCCACCGGAGTAGAAGCGGGTGGTAGTGTGTTGGATTCTTCCTTTTGGGGCAACTGCGTGGGCAGAACGGCCGTTGCCGTTTGGGACTCGGCAACGACGGGCGGGGATGCGCAAGAAGTAGCGGGAGCAGGCGCAGGAGAGGCTGTATACTCACATGATACGGGTACGAAAGGCTGATGTTGAAGCTGCATTAATTGTTGGTAAGTAGTTGCGTTCGGTTGGTATACAGGAACTCCGGATTTCTCGGCTGCCGGCCTTTTATAAGGCATCATGCCGGGGAAGGCCTACAATCACACAATCGTACATTTCAGTTCCGTACTTTTACAAAATGAAAGAACAAAAAAAAAAAAAAAATAAAGCGAAGATAATCATATTATTAAATTTTACTATTTCAAAGAATATTTTTAGGCTTATCAACTATTATTAGAAGTCCCTTTTGTTTATGTCGCGATGATCAGGTAAGGAACTTTCCTATTATGTTTTGGATATTTTCGTAAGGCTAAATGCAATATCTATTCAAAAATACCGTACATCATGAATACAGAGGCAGAATGAAAGAGAAATAAATAAAAGTAGCATTAGTAGATGGGGTGCCTCTAGGATATCCTTTCAATGTAAACAAGCAACAAGTAGGTAGTTTAAGTAATGCAATGTGGAATGCTGTGTCAGTTATACACGTCGATTTTATGGCTGATGCAGCGTTTCGCATTGTCCTACTTAAACTTCCAAATTACACTTATAACAATAAATGTACTTATGTAAGTAATAAGCTTAGTAGTGATGTCATTTATTTGCTGTACTTATAAATACACTTACTCACGAAACATTAAAATCTAAACTACTCATGTCATTCAGTTACAACCAGAGCTGGGCAAAACTCGAGTATATGTACTTGAATTAAGGATGCGCATATTTGATGTAGTAACACGTAGGTAGTTTTTATAGGGCAATGTGGAACGCTGTGTCAGTTATACACGTCGATTTTATAGCTGATTTTTCGCCCTACTTAAACTTCCAATCAGAGCTGGGCAAAACTTGAGTATATCTATTCGAACTAAAGGTTCGAGTACTCGAAAAGTATGTAAGTATACGTGTCTCCGGTTATTTAAATACCTGTAATGCGGTATTTTGAATACAATCGAAATGTACTCGAGATATATTCGTGTTAATTTCTCTTAAAAAAAAAACAAATACAAACTGGTTTGTGGTCTACGATATATATATTGTGATAGAATATAATTGTGTGTTTTCAGATCATTATCTATTTTATCATTTTAATGCTTCAAAATTTAATTCTATCACAAAATGCGCAGATTTCGATAGTTAAATTAACTGTCTTTTATTAACAAATTTTAACAATGTAAAATAAATTATATTTCTTATATGTAAAATTCATCATTTCATCAAAGAAATACTAAAAAATAAAGCAGAAAAATATATTTAATTACAGGGACAGTGCCATCTGTAGTTCTACAAGTTTAACCAAGTTGACTGTTTCAGTATGCTTCGAAAAAAAGGTTTTGAAAACCAAAAACTACACTCAATTCACTATAAGAACATAGCGTTGGAGAAGATAACCTTATATTTTGAACGTTTGTTATTGGCTAATACTCAAGGCAAGATTACATACGACGAAAAAAGCTGCTTGTGCATACGAAATTTATGTTGGATAAAATGAAATATTACCGATCATTACGGTTATTGTAATATCGGTTGTCAAACTTCTTCGTTGGTTTTAGGTGTTTATTTAGTTGTGTCATATGTAGTAGGGGTTTTTTTTCTTTTGATTTTGAAGAAATGAATGGATGTGAAATGTAATACCACGTTTTAGAATCAAACTGGATTATTGTAATGAATAAACTATTCATTTAAGGGGGTCACTACATATCTTTATCCATATGGGAAAACCGCCATTACGTATGTCCCTTTTTCTCAGAAACTCCGTGTCTGATCTCATTGAATTCAATTCATTCAAAATCAATGAGATCAGATACGGCGTTTCTGAGAAAAAGCGACATACGTAATGGCGGTTTTCCATATGGATAAAGATGTGTAGTGACCCCCTTAAAGCAGAAAAAAATAGCAACAAATGCATTGAAAAAAGTGCTTTAATGAATTAGCTGGTTTCAAAAGAAAGTGCATGTAATAATTTACAGTTAAACGCTGAAAGTATTGTCTTAAGTCAAGGAATGTCTAGGTGAAGAATGATAAAACTTTTAAATTGCTAGAAGGAAAAGAATTATTAATGGAAGGTTTCCAACTCGTAACTGCTGAAGAATGGAAAAATTGCGTCAAGTACACCATTATCAAAGAAAATAAGATGTGTAACATGTGCCTATCATCATCTGAGTTACCCAGGCTGGCTGTGAAAAGTTGAAAAAAATATTTGATGAAAATTAAAATAATTGTCAAGTGTCATACGGGTAATTTATCGTAATATTTTTTTTTGTTCTTTTAAGTATAGTAAATAAACGCAGTTTTGATTGCGTGGCGTTTTACTTCTGTACAGGCGGCGCCCAACGTGGGCCATGAGTTGGATATCATCCTAGAAGATGTTATGAAGGATTTTATGTTTACCGATAATACTGGATGATGTCTTCACTGAATGATGCTTTCTAATCATCGACATAAAATATAAACTTGTATTTGAAATAGTTTATACATCATTCGCTAAAATAATCACCATTGAATGATTATTTTAGCTCTTAAAAAATCATAAAATGTCTCATAGAAGTTTATTTTATCTAGAAGAGTGTTGAACACATGATTTATAGTAAAATGTAAATTGTTCCATTTTTTGTTGTTGAATAAAACAGATTGTAACAGAGGAAAACTTTTTTTGCATATTTTGTTTTTTTAACATTTAAGTAAAGTATTTGACATGAGTAATCATTATTGCTTTTAAAGAAATTAACGAAGTATTTTAATATAATATTTGGTATAGCTCACTTGTTACCATCAAATTACCCCCTATTATTCAAACAAGTTAAATTTTGGCAGTGTGTCAAAAAGAAATTTTGACACTAGGTAGTTGACAGTAGAAGTTGACACACATGTTACATACCTTAATATTTTGACGTTTCCGAGAATAAATCTTTTTCTATAATTTTCTTTCTAGTTTAATATCTATTTATCAATAATAAGTGCAATGAAGACATCAGTTCATCTTAGCATGGTTGAACAGTAGTTTAATGACAAATTATTACACGTCTTCATGTGGAATCTAGGGTGGCCAACCTTTAGTGACATTTTTGCCTGCCTAGGCAGGAAAACGGTAGTTTTCCTGCCGCTTTGAAGTATTGCAAAATGAGTGTTTCTGGATGGAGACGCAAAAAATATTTTCTAGGTGTTCCCTTTAACCAATGGTCTTTTTCTCAGTTATCGTAGCCATATATGTTGTTCAATTTCATTAAAAATGTTGTTAATACAATAATATTTCCCCAACAAAGTGATTTTGGCTAACGGATCTTCTTCTCTCAAATACGAAAAATATAGGGACATTTACTAAGCAAGGGATTATGTGTCATATAAAACAAGCAATAGCTGCGGAACGATTTGTAGTGGCATTATTAAATTATAGGAACCTTTCTCTACTTTTGTTGTTATTGTTTTCTAAGCATATGGTTGTGGGCTCCATAATCCAAATCTATAAGTAGGGTCATTTCATTTAAGATTTCAATATTCAATATATTTCCGGTAGCACGGGTGGTTATAAAGAATGACAATTGAGGTTAGTTAATTTACAAATGGACATTAAACACTACTTTTCGAATATTATTACAATATATCTAAGTACAAATAAAGAAAGTTATAACCCAAACATAGAACACCTGGTGCGCAAAAAATGTATATTAAAATCAGAACAAACAGCTGATAAAATGTACCTACGTTTATAATAAAATAAGAAATACAGTTAAAAGAATCTGAGTCTAGTTTAGCAATATATTCTATGAAATAGTAAAAAAGTAATATTTGAGGGTTCTATAAAAAACGAAATTTTACAATGTCATTAAAATTTTAAATATCATCAAATATGTAAGAGAGAAACTAGGATTTAAAGAAAAAAACTAAAATATATATTCTCAAATTTGAAATTACGTAAGAATTCACCGGTTAAAAACTTAATATTATTTTACGGATACCATTTCTTTTTTTGGACTTTAGACAATAATACTTATATATATATTTACTTACAAAGTTGTCATAGTAAAATGATCCAACTGATTTCATGTCCATCTGAAAATAGAAAAAAACAGGGCAGCATAAGAAAACACATCCAGCGGAATGATCCGAGGTTTCGTGGTCGAGAACAAAGGGCACAAGCATTGAGAATATTCAGACAGTTATCGTAATGATGGAAAGAGTACGCGACAACGTACACAAAGTCGCTTCTTACGACTGATGATCATATACTGGTAACAAACACACAACTGTCTCAAGAGTCTCAAGGAACAACACAATCTGTTTTGTGAGTAAGTAGCTCTGAATGACGACGCGTTCCATATATTTCACTTTCCATATTGTGTTGTTATCTGTACAGAAGGCGAGATATACAGTTCAGTTTCGTATAAATATATATGTATTAATCACAAACGATTAAATGAAAAAATTGAAAAAAAAATAAAATAAAAATAGGGGAAAGAGATGTCAACGTATTTTGAACGGTTTTTGCTGTAATTGTAGTTGCTAGAATGTTGCGAGTCTCTTTGAAAGAGAAAGAAATGATGAGAGAAACAGATAAAATAATCAAATACATATTGGATAGATGTTAAAAAACACACGATGATATAAATATGCACAAGTTAATTTCTAATAAATAAATAAAATTCGATACCAATCGTCCTGCAAGAACAGGATATAAAAATGATAATAATAATGATACTAAATTCGTGGAATTGTAAAAATCGTATATATGGTAAATATAATAATGTTACATGCAGTAAAAAAACATATAATATAGAAGCACAAAGCTTTGAGAAAAAAGCACAGGTTCTGGACGGTATTTGTAGTCGACGATAAACAAAATAAAAAATAAAATAAATAACACTGTCAGAAGCGAAACCAGCCTCACAACATGCTAACAACTCTCAAAATAAGGTAGCGGTTCGCTCCTTTCTCTCTACGATAGTCAAAAATACAAAAGCTACACCCTCAACAACAACAAAAAATATAAAATAATACAAACAAAATTTTGTGTCAAAAATAAACTATCAAATCAAAACTTTTTTTTTCAATGTAACATCGTTGTAATGGCAGCATTGTTACGTGTTATAATAGTTCCCAGAAACATTGCTACCAGTTCAAAAATTAGCTGTATAGCGAAAGATAAAAAACTGTTTACCATAATATGTCATTGCAGGATTAATTGTACTACTAAAGCTTGTGTTTCAATCTGTTTTTCTTTATACATGTGCAACAAAAAAAAATACAAAATTAAATATTCAAAGAGGGAGTATATATAGCAAAAGCACGATCACATGACAAAAAGCTCTGGTACCTCGATGCATGGCAAAAAAGTGTTCTTGATAGGGCAGGTGTTGCTAAAAGTGGATCGGTTCCTTTATAGCTTCTGAAGTAATATGTAATTGAAGAATGAAATGACGTAGTAAAGGAAATAGTAGTGAAAAATATCCTTTTTTACCACCTTGAATGTCTATTATATTTTGTCAAAATATCAATTCAAAAAAGTCACAGTTAAGCTTTTTTTTTCTCAGAATTTATTTCTTATATTTAGCTAAATTTTATTTTTATGTTACAGTTGTTTGTAGTCATTTGCACCCAGATGTTAAGATTTGTTTAACTTAAGTGGCACTATTAACGTGATATTTTATATTTAATATATACAGGGAATGTTATATTCTAACTATTCTTTCAAATTAAGTAAGCCAATCTCAAGGCAAATGCAAAAGGGTACTTACGGCTAAAATATGAAAATTCTGCCTTTACCAGGTATTACAAAAGAATCCTTTTTACTATGTATTTCCTTCAAGCATTTTTTAAGATGTCTTTTTACACAACTTAAACCTACTATTTTTCCCTCAAAGAATCTTCATTTATCTTTTTAATAACCTATACTAATTTCCAAAGTGTTGGAAAGGTATAATAATATTTGCATATTATACCGAGTGTAAATTAAATGTGGACACCTTTTTTAAACATAGAAATATTATTAAAAAATAATGTAATTATCTCTAAGCGAGAAAGTTCCAACAATTAAGGGAATCAGATCAAGATACATTTTTTCCAGTTAGAATTACCTTTAAATATTGTTCCAGTACCGCTGATATTGCAGCTAGGGCCTTGATTATTGATTAAATAGCACGAGCAAAAAGAATAGCGGTCTGCTTTGATGAATGAATGTATAGAAATATTAATATGGGTTTTAAAAATGACATTTTAATAGCTAGGGACAAAAAAAAATTATAGTTGAATTTAGTTTAGTGAGCTTTTAGTGAGCATTTCAGAAACACCCTGTAAATAACGGCAATCTCAAAGGCAGCCTTAATCATAGCATTAGAGCAAAGTGGCCTCATCACTTAAAAAGCAAATATGTAATAGACGTCTTTTGAGATAATCTCAATCTTGAAAATGCTTAAAAATAGTTTATTAACTAAATTAAATTGAAATATGCTTTAATAGACTAAATTTTATGTTTTCCCTTCTGATATACATTTAAGAGTTAGATTGGTGTATTTCCATTTTGTTTTATATATTAAATAAGTTGTTAAAAAATATCAATTGTATCAGTAATAGACATATAATCGCAAAAGTTAAAAGTGGACACTATAAACATTGATCTACAGTGTAACTAAATGAATTACTTGAGTTAAAAAGCAAACACTTTGGTCCTTGTTTCAAAAGTCATAGTTTGGTATCCTCTACAAACTCAGTTATGTTACTTGTATGGAAAATGATTTTAGATCTACGTTTTACTATATGAAAAGTAAGTATATTTCTTGTTTTCCTTTTTTCAAAATATTTCCTCTAATATTAATTATAGTCAAATGAATGTTGATACATTTTTATTCGAATTTTCGAAAAATACTGTTATTTGCCATTTAAAAAAACTATAACTATAATCGTATGATCTATGACGCCTTCTTATGGACATTTTCGTAGGTTATTTTTTTGTTCAAAATATTTTTTTAACGTATAAAACTTAGCTTTTTAAGTATTTTAAACCTACAGTAAGTTAATCGCTCACTGATTAAAATAATGTATAAATAACTTATGTATTTTTTGTTTTATCAAAGTATATTTTGTCATAATTTGCCTAAAATACTTTTTCTTTTCATATTCCGAACAGAATAACCATTAATTTAGTTAAGGCAGGGTGAACTTGCTGGTTATCAATGATTTTTTTTGTCATATGCATGCGTTATATACCCTTTCAACAGTTTTAATACTTATTAGTAAAAGATAAATGAAGAGAACCTATTACAAAAAAGAGTGATAAAACAGTTTTTTTAACATATTTTCTAAGGGGAGTAAAATCTTTATATTTTTACAGTTAATATTTTTTTATAAATATCTACAATATATAAAAAATTCTTTAAAAATAAAATTACTCATTAATCTGTTTGAGATTTTGAGAGTGTCTTGCCCCCTACATATTACCTATATAATATTTTATTTTTAAATTACCCCTTATGTTGATATGCTACAGTTAGATACATACATGCTTTCGTAATAGGCTTATAAAAGCAAGCAATCACATCTGTTTATTTTCGTTAGAGCACTAGTACTATAATAGGTGTTTTCTATTTACTGGTATTCTGGTAAAAATCAAGTAAGGAGAATAGAAACTATTATTCATTACAGCACTAGTTCTATAATTAAAACGTTTAGTGGTTTTAAGTTGGTCACATTAGGTAAATATTCATGACAGTAGGTAATTTAAGGTTTTATATACATGGTCCTGCAACTGAACTCCTTTGATTGCTCATTGGCTGTTGAACTTTAACGTTTCACTTAAAACATGGTGATACTTAAGGACTTAAGGAGCACATCTGAAAATTATTTTTGATTATACAGGGTGTTCCAAAAGTCAGCGACACAATCACAGGACATTTTTTAAATGGAACATCTTGTATTTTTTTTGAATTTTTAGTAGTAGCTGACCATTATCTACACGTACCTATTTTGTTTTTTTTTTCTTTGATGCTTATGTTTAATGCAATTAATATTTTTGATAAAAAAAATAGTATTTACCTAGTACCCACCAATAAAAAAAAACAGTACTGCCACAAATGTGAAGTTTAAGATGAAATAAGGGGTGATTCTTTGATTGGCAAATAGAAGTTACTTCAGGCAAAATTTGAAGCTTCAGTAACCTTATTTGACTTATCAATATGGAACCCATTTTTTTTTACTAGTATTCTAACATAGTTGACAGTACTTGTGTTTTATTTATCCACAGCACATTCGATAGAGCAATTTTTGAATTTTGCGTTTTCAAAAAGGACTGCAGATAGCCGTAGGCTTCATTCGTTTGTTTATAAATATACAGGGTGTTCTATCTAAAAGAAGAAACTCCAAAAAAGTCGAAGTTTCCAAAATTGGACAGTAAGTTTTGAACACCCTGTATACTGCTAAAGCTCCAAATTTTGCCTAAAGCATCTCGTATTTATCAATCAAAGAATACATATATATGCACATATGCATCAAAAAAAAAAATAAAATAAAATAAGGACGTATAGGTATAGATAATGGTCAGCCACTATTAAAAATGCAAAAAAATACAGGATGCTCCATTTAAAAAAATGTCGTGTGATTGTGCCGACGATTTTTGGAGCACCCTGTATAATCAAAAATAATTTTCAGACATGCTTCTTAATTTCTAATTTCACCACGCATTAAGTGCTTTATCTTCAATAGCCAATGAGTAATCAAAGATCGGAGTTCAGTTGCAAGATCCTGTATACATGATTCATGAATATTAACCAACCACTACACACTTTTCTATACTTCAAATTTATTTTCTTTCAATAAAAATTATTAAAAAACTAATTGCAATTAAGTTTCATAAGGTTTAACTACTTATTCACTAAACAATTCGTGACCATGCCATTCATATGTTAAACATGAATTTTTGTGCTTTAGTATTTTATGAGGCTTCAATATTCCATTGTTTTCTGTGTGCATCAATGTAATAATTGACCTCAAAAATTTCCTTTCTGACTTGTAAATATTTACTTCAGAAGCCACAAGGAGTTGAACCACTTTCCAGAAACACAAAAAAATATCCACCGCATCAAGTGGAAGATGAAAGATCTTCAATGCTGTTTCAGCTATAGCCTGAGGCACAGGATCCGTATAGCGTTAAGATTCATAATGCTTTCATGTGTGTGAAATGTGTTAACAAAAAAAAAAACATTAAACGGTAGCCTGTTAACATTATAAAAGATAAGATGCAAACCACTACCTATTTGTTACGAATTAGTGTGTTCGATATATGTGATATATGTGTTGTAGTTAAAAAAAAATAAAAACAAATCAAAATAGGTACATATATTACTTGCAGCGTGTACACATGGCTACTGTCTAAACAATTACGAGTTTACTTTTATTACCCAGAAGAAGATGTTATTTTTACGAGTTATATCATGGATGTAGGCGAATCAGCGCATTTTTAAGAAAGCCCCGCGAAGCAAAAAATCTCTGCTAATCTGTAAATATTACTTAAGCCAAGAAGGGTGGCGTTTATATATAAATATATACTTCTAAAAGGGCTAGTAAAAATTAAAAGTAGGAGATAGACAAAATAAACAAACAAGTGCATTCCAATCAAGGCATTATCATTAAGGTATTACCATGAAGGTGGCCGGCCACACCAGTAAGTAGGAGATGCAAGGACTGTCATCAACGTTCCACGCATTTTGGACGAGATATATAAGGGTGTACGCACGCGTAACGTGCGGCATCTTCGTTTATTTTTTGTCGGAGAAAGAAAGAAAAAAAAAACAAATACATATTAAAATATATATGAATAGAACAGATGACGGTTATGATATAATAGCTATACAAAAATTCAATATTTAATTTGTCATTTTAATAGATGTAAAGTAATCAATTCCTTTTATATTAGTAAGAGAAATACCAAACACCCTTGATTGTGAGGATGTAGATACACTAGCGTCTTGTTTTTAATGCTGCATTATCGCTTAATTTGTCTATTGTAAAACATCAGTCGACGCTTGAAAAAAATGATGATATTCAGCGATAATATCGCGTCGATAAAACGCTTGTGTACTTCCAGCCTTAAAACAAATAATTTTTGTTGAAGATCTATCCTTGAAAACGATGAAAATTATTGGATAATTTTGGATCGGTTGAGTGTTATAGAAATTATGGTGAGGTCATTTATAAATATCTGTAGCGCCTGCAAAATTATATGTGAGTAAAGCCGACTTCACACATGCGAGTTATGTAATGATATGAAACTTGAAATTTAAAGTTTATTAGAAGTGTTTAATAATAAATATTAACTTGTTTAGCGTTCACTATACCCATTTTTTCTTGTTTTTAATTTTATATTTGTTTCTTTTCGCAAATTATATGTTTTGATTTGTCATCTCACTTTTTCATCCAAGTGTTAGTATATTGCTGAAGAGGTAGTAAATATTTCCATATTTATACGATAAGATGTTATTGTTTTTATTTTACTAATGCTAAAACATTTCATTAATCCCTATTGGAAAATCCGATTTTATTTTCCAGAAACGAATAAAAGTAGTGGGTTTCCAAAATAAAAAATGATAACACATTGTTCTGTGTTATGGCTAAGTGCCAACGGCTTATTGCTTACTTTTACTACTCCTGACCATAATAATTTTTGTGCACAATAAAAGCAGTCAAATTTCTTGGTAATAACATTTAAGAAAATATGATTATTAGTGAATTGGTTTTACTATCCTACATAAATACATAAGTAAAAGCAAGTTGTAGTATTAAGATAATATAGAGTTTCTGGCATTTTATCGTGAATATACAACGCCGACTAGATAACAGGCATGGGATTTGGAGTGGGGGATACTCTGAAAACTAAAAGTTGATGGGGGCATAAAACTATAGACATGAGACATGATTTCTACACAATTTTGCAGGTATTTGTTTGCCAACTACGTTTAATAAAAATTGGTACATGAAAGATATCGTAGAAGAATCTGCTTTACAATTTTTTTTTTCGCTTTTACTAGAAACTTCTCTAAATATTAATACTTCTGAGATATGTAATTATTTAGAAATATATTGCTAGAGTATGAAGATGTTTTAATTAAATATCGTAAATTGCAATAATTTTTTTTCCAATTGTTTCTTTTAATAAAGTTGTTTTGGTTGGGAAACTTTTTAAAGTGTTCTTTAAATTATAAAGGAATAGTACCTTTAAATAAACAATAAAATAAATGGTACTTGTCACAAAATTGAAAAATCTTTTTAATTTTCACTTTATATTCCATATATTAAGGAGAGCTAAGAGCACAACGATGATATCCTAGCGGCACACAAATCCGTACTCAATGTCACTTCCACACAGTTTTTCGTGCGGCACCTCGAAATGCTAAATGCTCCCACTCCATGTAGTAGGCCTGAATATCTAGCGGGCGTTGGAATATATTGTAAAATCCAAGTCTGGCCGTTCTTTATTGCCAGAAAACGTGCTGTGTGAGAGAATTAGATAGATTTAAAAATAGAGGGTGGTAAAAGAAATATCATGTCTTGGTTATGACTTAACAGACATGTGTAGAGCAGGCTTTAATTTTTAAGCATGTACTATAGATGCTTACATATTTATTTAATAACTTTACAGGTGCTACAAATATGGATAAAATCCCACTGTTATAGTATGGTTAAATCTTCCTTGATATTTTATTGATTTATTGTTAGTGGTATTGTCCCATTGTATTGATAATTTATACAATATTTTTATTACAAACAGGAACTTAAAATAGTCAGCAACAAAACCAAAAGCCTATTTTATTCACTATTATAGACTACGTTTTTCCTAATACAACCAGAAATTCAGTAGCACTTGAGGAAATAATAACCAAACATTGGTATTTTGAGACGGTAAAATGTTAACTGAAAATAAGATAAGTCATGGTAATTTGCGTTTCATATACGAGCTGGCCGCGAGAATTGGAATGTCCTTGGTTAGAATTTCGACGGGGATATAAGAAGCCAGAGGCGACAACATGTGTACACAATGCAAATACTGACAGACAACAAAATAAAAAAGATAGATACACAGAGATAGAAAAAGTAAAAGAATAAAAAAAAATGATACGGAGTATCAACGAAAAAATAAAAATAAAAAACTGTCAGAAATAAAAAAAAAAGAGTGTCATGCAAAGCATAGGCGCAAATGGTACCAGTAATAGGTCTGTGTCTGCGGTGCTAGGCTCACGGGGCCTCTTCTTGCCGATCTCGAAGGCGACGGCAGCCTGTGGTGTCAGCAATGGCGACACCGCAGCGGGCTATTAGTAGCGCAGCGAACAAGACCAAGCACATATCCGCCCAACGGGACAAATAAAACCAAAAAAAGAGAGAAAACCAGCACTAAATTAATCGATATGTTATACGGCAGTGTCACTGTATCATTTTGAGCCAATACGCTAACGATATTGATCCAAAATGGTCAGAAAATAAATGAGAACGGGTACAGATCTAATACCAGAAAAAAAAAACAAAAACAAATCAAGCCAAAATCATTTCGAAATTGGTTTCGTCTCGATGGCGGTAACTGCAAAGAATGAAATAGCACTGGCTCAAAGGCGTGGCAGGTAAATACGTATTGCTTTGTTACATATTTCAAAACTGATATTCAAACAATCGTATACTCCATAAAGTTCGTTAATCGAATGTTTCTATTGATTCTTTAGAACAAAATAGTTGAAGTTATTGAATTTATATGAAATGATTAAATGAATTAATAATAATGGACGTGCTTTGAATTGTAGCAGCACCATAACTAATGCATTACTTACATAATATACACTCAAATGTAACTCGACAAAGTCTAGTTAATCCTAAATACACATTAAATGTTTCTCATTTTCGTCATTAGGCTAGCTCTGATAAGGACTGTAGTAAGACGGCAGTAGAAACACTGTAGAAACGTCGGATTTGAACAAACCAGCAGACGAGGGAAACAGCTCAAACATCAACACATCAATAATGTATGGGCTCGAGCTAAACAGGTCTTCCACACTATACGAAAAGACCATACAGAGACTTGCCAGAGCCTTCCTAAAGCTTTAAGAATTAAGTTACAAATCAAAAGCATCCGAGTTGAAAAGATCGTCAAATGAGCAAGCCAAATGCTAGTTAGAAAGGTACATGTGAAACAGCAATGTGAAGAAATCAGAAATACCATAGAAAAAACAGATTATAATCTAATTAGGGCAGCAGTATCAAGGAGCTATGACAAAGAAAACCAAAAACAAATCCGCGACTGGCGCCATTCTGGCCCAGGTACGAAGAGAGAACGAGGGAACTAGATCCTACAAAAGTTTTAATAAACTAATCCAGTAAGACCATACACCTAGATGCCACACGACTACTACCAATAAAAGTATGAAGTTCGCAATAGCACCAACAGGAATTTCGGCAATGGGTATGGTATTTCAAGAACCAACCAAGAATATGGAAGCCAAAAAAGCAAATAAATACAGCTGGAAAACAAGAACATCACTAGAGAAAGCACTTAAGAAAGAAAACTCTAAGAAAAGGAGCGACAACTATGTCATCGTTCAAGAACGACGAGTTTTAAGATCCTTGCAAATGGATAAATCCTTAAAAATACTTCCGGCTGACAAAGGAAACGCTACAGTAATAATGGAGACGGCAGTAGAAACATTGGATTTAAACAATCCAACAGACGATGGAAACAGTCTAAACATCAACTCATGTTCTAGTGATCCATCGTCAAGAACTTCAAGTGATGAGTTTTACCTTTATTTTTATTTAAAACCATACTTGATGATGCTTGGAACATTACATCATTCAAATAGCTGCTGTATTCTTTTTAGCTGGTTCGAATCCTATTTACCCAATTTTGGATGACATTTTCGCATAAAAATGTCTGAATTGTTCCAACAAGACGAAAAATCTGTCTAGGATAGCAATTGTTTGCGATGTGTCAGCATAAATCAAAGGTTTCACTTAGCCCCATAAAAAATAATCCAATGGAGGCATATCGTAGGATCAAAGTACCCAATTGATAACGTCACCTCGTGATACAACCAAGTCTTCGAACTTTTTTGCCAATAAATTAAGTGTATGACATACTTGTAGCGCCATCTTGTGGAAATCATGCAAGATTCATAACGTTTAGCTTTACTTATAGGAAATTTTGTAACCATAGTCTGGAATTAATCGCCATTGCACCCATGTGAATGGCGATTAAATCCGGAATCCATCCGAATCTTCGAAAATATACAGATCAATAATTTGACCACAAGGTCAAAATCCATACCAAACACGTATTATCATAATTATTTGGAATGAAGTGGAACTTGATAAACTTGCTTCAAATTCAGAAGTTCTGCTCATCGACGTAACCACTCAACCAGAAATATGCTTTGTCGTCAAAGATAATTTTTGTTCAAACGATAGATCAGCTTCTAGCTGGTTTAAAGCACAATTAGCCAATACACGGAAAATCATCGATCTTAAATTATGGGTGAAGATCCAAATCTTTTGCACACAGATGATATCGAAGAAATGTCAAGCGCTTAAAATACAATGTGGAATTACTTGTCTAGCATTCTCATCTTCATTGTTCCGAACAGTTGTAATATTTTCAATCGATCTTATTGTGAACCCTGTAGATGAAGGTCGTAAATTGGGCTCAGTGCATGAAATGTTCGTCGAATAGAGATGGATTTTGGTAATAAGTTTTTATAACTTCAGTAGAGACGCATTGTGGATCCATGTATATGAGGAGGGTTAAAATAAAAGGTCTGTACCCACAAATTACATCAAACAAATGTATTAGGCGACCGGTTTCGCGCATCATCAGGTCTGATGTTGCGCGTCATTCATTCAGGGTACAGACCTTTTATTTTAACCCTCTTCATAATAAGTTTTTACAATTTTCATTCATAGTTGAATGTCAAAGTTAACTGTTGTTACTTGTACATGTCAGTTGTATTTCTCACAATTTTTTTTTTTCCTATCTATGCAATTCAGACCTAAACTTCTATTGTAGTCTCCATTTAAAAGGGTGATGGCAGGATGAAGGCTAAGTAAATGTAACTGATAGAAGATGGAATGGGTGTTTTATTCTGTCCTCCACAAAATTTACAAAACAAAATAGGATTTTTTTACTATTCCGATCCTACTCAGATGTCCTTTCAGTTTGCAATTTGCCTGAAAAAATTCCTGCAAATCTTTTCCGGATATAGTTGCCTAGAAGTGTTTTAAGCTTGCTTTATTTCTTGGAAATTTTCGCGATAGCAGAGATGCTCTTCACTTCACTTCTTAGTTTTTCCAGTGGCAGCCACTTATCTCGAAGAACAGTTTTAGGAATGATGTATCAATCCCTTTTTTTATGGCAAAATTATGTTATTTCTTTTCCTTTAATTTTCCCAAACACACCTTAGAATTGATAACATATAAACTCAGCGCTTTGATGGATATTAATGACTAGCAAACATTATGATAATTGTTATAATGTTGGAGTAACTACTGATTTTCAAAGAATTTTTGCTTTCTCTTTAAGAATTCGACTCAATCAGTTTTAAAAGAATTAACAATGCACTACACTTCACTTTCACTTCACATTTGACTCATTCAATTTATTAAGCTTATTTTCTGAAAATGTGATAGATCCATAAAACCGGTTGCAAATAAGTAAGGTAATTGTTGAAGTGACTATTTCTTAACCACTTTTATTTACAGAGTGTCGCGTCTGCCTTTTACCTTAAAATCTTATAATGGGAGACGGATGTTTGACTACATATCCAATAATTTAAAATAGTAATTCCATTTGTGGATGCAACATTGAAAGAAATCAAGTACTTTTAATTTCCCTTATTCAAAAATTCGCATCATTACTGATGACCCCAATCTACTACGAAAATGAAATAGAAATATAACAAATCGAGAAAAAAGATGACTTAGAGAGAGAGAAAATAGTTCTGGTTGGATTATATTAAACGATCCTAAGAAGTGGGTGAAGACTTCAATTTGACTTTGTGTAATTAAGGTTTAATTTCTCAAAGTTTGGAAAGAGAATATGGAAAATTTGCATATTTAGACGTGTTTCTTGTTGTCTCATTTCCACAAATATCATTTATTCGATCCTTCCTTAAACATTACCAATTTACGAATAAATCCATGCATGAATGGATGCACAATAAGTTCAAAGAGTGATAATAAAAGTCACCAGAATAAAGACAGCTGATGTACGATTTGCACTTACAAAGTTCCAATAAGTAAAGATAGGAACACTGTTGAAATGATAGTAAGATTACTGATAGGTTACCCCAGGCTAAAGAGGCATATACATACCATAGATTTGGGATGGGATGGCAAACGCCGGTTTTCCAAGACGGAGAGGAAACGCCAGTTCATATTCCGTGCCAGCTCGTTGGCTTGGCACGGACAATGTTTCTAAAGATATCGCTATCGAATATTGTGACAATTACATAAAGAAGATAAAATCAACTCCTTTGGGGTAAAGAGGAATACCATAGGTCTGTAGCTATTTCTCTAGCTATGAATTAGTATAATTACAACGACTAATATTAAAAAAATGGTAGAATGAATTGATAATTCTAACAACACGCTTAAAATATTCTATTAGGGTTCAAAAATTAAATTAAATAAAATTAACATCACAAAGACTCAACCATCATTTTATTTCTTTAATTTCAAACAGTAATTTTGTTTTGTTTGTTTTCTGAAGAACGCGTAATAGAATATCAGTTTTGAAATTAATTTGGAATCATCACTATAACAAAAAATTATTAAAATTTAGTTACCATTACCATTAGATTCGCTACAAAAAAAAATTTATATGGCCCGTAATTCTAATCAATTTCTATTTAGGGATATACATACGGAGGAAAAAAAAATTAATCAAAAAAAGAGGCACCTCCACGAACAAAAATAGAAAAAAAAATTAAATAGAAATATATATAGCAAGTCTTTGAAGTGCAGGTGCGTTGTAACTTGGCGAGATAGGCAGATTCTGTTGGTGGCTGAAGCTTTTTTTTTTTAAGTTGGTCATGCACTTCACCAGCTGAAATAAAACTGTTACTAATCGGCATCGCAGGCAAAATCTTTCAGTCCGCAGACATCGGAATTTTGCGGACGATGCGAGAGCTTATAAAAAAATGAGTATTAATTGTGATGCAAAGCAAGATGGAATTGTTAGGCCCGTCACGGGCCGAGAGTGAGAAAAAGGGTGAAACAAGAAAGACAAAAAAATAACGTGTAGTATAGAGGCAATCCATTTTACTTCTGTAAATGCCTACTGCAGCTCGCGTTAGAGCCTCTTAGCTATAAAAATACGTTATAGGTTTTGTTTCATTTTTATGAGGATATGTACATTATAATAATAATAAAACAAAAAATAAAATATGCCCACAACCTATGAATTTATGATTATCATCAAAGTGTCTTATCAACATGCAACATAATCCTGTAAGAGAAATACGGTTTGCATTTAAGTCCAGGTATATTTTCTATGTTTACTGCATAAGTTACACCACAAAAGCGGTAGGCCTAAAAGAAATTATAAAATGATAATAAGAGAAACAAGGTAATAAAAGGGACACACATTGTGAAACGCGCAATTTAAAAAAAAAACAAAAAACTTCAATTACAGCTTCATCTACATACAAATATATATATATTTTAATAAATGCAAAAGTACACAGTATGTAAAACGTCAGCACATAAAGGAAATAGTACGGTCACGTGATCCTCCACCTGAAAATTTACAGTATTATATATTATAAGTTTTTTTTTTTTCGAGTGTCGTATGCTTTGTAGCACCTTTCACCCTTAAATAAAAGAAACGAAGGACACAAGAGACGCAAATTCATGACGCAATGAAATCCTTACCTGCTAACAAGCCCGCAAAAATATTTAAAAACTTTGTGAAATGATATAATAAGATGTATTTTTTAGAAATACTCGTTTTAGACTTAAAATGTACGTAAAATAAATCAAATATTTCTAAAAAATTTGATCTATATGTCACGGAAATATAATGAATTCTCCTTGTCTAAATGTAAAAGTGTGTGTTCGTTGTGTTGTAGCCAATTAAAATAAAATAAAGTGGTTTAGGATCGTTTCGTGTGATTACAAGGTTGCCAAACCAAGCAAGCTATCGTCTTCTAATCAGGGATTCAGCACTCTACCAAACCAATACACTAAGGTAGGTTAGGTACATATTTATAATGATTTATGTGCGAGTGAAGAAAAAGCGGTACTAGTCACAAGGATATTAATTTTTTGTTAATATAATCTTATCGATTAAACCTTAATACTGCCACGAAAGTAAGCAGAGGTTTGATAAATAACGAGAAATGTATAAACTTCAAGATTTACCAATTCGAAAATGTGAAGATTCCCAATTTATTCTTATTTTCGGGGAAAATTTAGGATGATGTCAAATTTTATCAAATTTCGTTTCTATTTCCGCCAAACAAAAATCATACTCATATCATAATGCGTTGCATTCGAATGTCAAACTCCTAAATACGGTTTGCAAATGTACATGGCGTATACACTGTTCGTACATATTTATATTATATTTAAACAAATAAATGTTATTCAATTTTACAAGTTTCTCAGTAAACATTGTAAAGGAAAATTCAGGTTCATACTACAGATCACCTCAAAAAAGTAGGGCAATACATAAAGTTTATTATGATAATTATTAGTTTAATGTTGTTGTTAAATGTATTATTACTGTAATATATTAACGTAAATAAAATTTAGCGGCAAATGATTCATTTTGGAGATTAGAGAAAAATGGAGAAAATTAGTTCCGAAGATACACCAAAAAGAACTAAGGAATTGATGTTTTTGATGATTTATGATAATACTAATTTCTTTTATTATAAAATAATGTAGTTATAAGTCGCTGCAATCAGATTTACAATAACACGTTTCGTCGTGAAGGAACCATGATCAACCGTTTATTTTGAATACACAAAATATACAGATATTTGTTCACGTTTCTATTATATTTTAAATAAGTGTTTATTTTGATATTTTTTTTTTACGGTGTTTACACAAATAATTTTTTTTAGGTATTTCCTCTTTACTCAACTTTCCATCATTTAACCAAGCTCCTGCCTTTCATACCTTTAGGGAAAGCAAATAGTGTCCTTAGTAAGGGCACCCTATTTCTCTAAAACCTCAGATATGGTTAAGCCCACATCTAGTACCCACAATTGAGTGAAAGATCAAATATTAAAACACTATTTAATAACAAATAAGAAATATAAACATACTAATATTTAATCGGAGCACCATTTGCATTTATTATTCCTCTCAGCTGCTTAACTATGCATGGTATCCACAAGATTTCTGAAATAATCCTGTTTCTTAGCCATTTTTTTCCAAATATTCCCCTATTGGTAAATTGTAATACGAGGCACAGGTTTTACCATATCGACTCACACGTTTTTAATTGGATTTGTATCTGAGCTTTTACGAATCCACGGAAAACTTTCATAATATTTCTCTGGAATATTGAAAAATATAAATGAAAAGTTATTATCAGGGTAAACTTGTCCTACAGATGATAGCATCACGTTCTCTAAAACATTAACGTACTTGATGGAATTGAATCGATTTATCAAGTCGCCAACACATATCACTACCTTCATAAGTGATCCAAGCCCATACATTAACAGTAAATCTTGCTTGGATGCCGTCTTGGGATCCCCCAGATATCTTTCTTCAAGTCTGCAATTTCGTGGTCTTCCACCATTGCTTGTAGATTGAAAAATATTATTGGTAAATTATTGTAATGCGGGGCATAGCTTTTACCATATCGGCCCACACGTTTTTAATTGGATTTAAATCTGAACTTTTACGAAAAGCTTTTATAATATTTCTCTGGAATCATTTTCTTAGGATATTTGTTGTATATAAACCTGATAATTCTCGTATTGTAAAATGTAAATGAAAAGTTATTACTGGGATAAATTTGTCCTACAGATGATAGCATCCCGTTCTTTAAAATATTAACCTAGTTGATGGAATTGAATCGATTTATCAAGTCATCAACACATATCAGTACGTTCATAACTGATCCAAGCCCATACATTAACAGTAAATCTTGCTTGGATGCCGTCTCGATGTCCCCCAGATATCTTTCTTCAAATCTGCAATTTCGTGGCCTTCCACCATTGCTTGTAGATTGAAAAATATTTTCACAGATTTTTCCAAAATCGTTGTTCTTTGTTTATGATGCAAAGCTAATAAGAATCCAGCCGATTTTTGTTTTGCAGAAAAGTACTTTTGATTTGCAGCCACAGAAAACCTTAATTCATTTTCTTTTCATCATTCTGCTTGCCAACTCACGAGAACTAAGAAAATTTGCTTCAAAAACGTAGTTTGGGCACTTTCAAAAGGATTATTCCTCAAGTGTTGCAAGTGCAAAGTGTCATCCTGCAGTTGAATTGCAATTCTTGTACGATCGGTATTTCGTTTTCGACTTAAATAGTCTTCGTTTAATCAAATTTTCTGAAGATTTGAAATTCAAAAACAGTTGTCTATTTGTTTAAATGTAGTTCTTCAGCTATCTCTCTGAAACCATGTTCCAACTTTAATAATACTTTTTCGACTTCAGGTTTCTGTTATTCTGTTTTGTTGCTATTTTCGGTTTACAACAATGTGACAAACATTGTAACACAAACGACACAAATTACAGCAAAATATTTTTGAGAATATTTCAGCATTTATTGCATTGAAAGTATGTGAGCAGTAGCTTTATCGTATGTTTGGCCATTTGTTCGCGGGATATCCTTCATTTAATTTTCTGAACATTTGAAATTCAGAAACATTTGTCTATTTGTTTAAATGTAGTTCTTCAGCTATCTCTCTGAAACCATGTTCCAACTGTAATAATACTTTTTCGACTTCAGGTTTCTGTTATTCTGTTTTGTTGCTATTTTCGGTTTACAACAATGTGACAAACATTGTGACACAAACGGCATAAATTACAGCGAAATATTTTTGAGAATATTTTAGCATTTATTGCATTGAATTTATGTGAGCAGTAGCTTTATCGTATGCTTGGCCATTTGTCCGCGGGATATCTGTATATTTTAGTTTATTTATAATATAAAACTTTAATTCTATATGATTTGTTTTGTTCTACAAGAGAGCAACATAGAAAATAGATGAATACATACAGAGTGACTCAAAAGCACCGGACCAACTCCTGAGAGATTATAAAGGAACGTCCACTGGCTTTAAAGATGATGTAAATAAGATATCTTCTAACATTTATTGTAAATTGACGTCGATGTCTGTTTCATTATTTGTTTTGGGTTTCTAAAGTCTACAATTTTATTGTTCATTACCGTATAGTTTTACCTCAGCGTTAATTACACAATGTTGCCGGATTGTTTAATTTTCAAATACTATTTTTTAAAAAGAAATTCCGAGTGCATTTTTGTCGTCAAAGGTGGTCGATTCGGTGCTTTTGAATCACCTTGTGTATTAAATCTATATAGCTTCTACTTTTCTTTTATTGACCCCTAAAAGAACCAAATAAACATCACGAATAAACAAACTCCATAAATAGCTAAAAAAAAATTCTTCCAGATATAAATTTTTTGGAATGAATTTTGAGGTTAAATAAAAGTTAATAGTTTATATTTAAATGGGGGTAATATTAGTCAAATTTACACTTAAAATATCATTTTAATCCTAAAAGTGTTTAATTTAGCATTTTTTCTGTACTATTAATTAGTAATATGTGCGTAAAACGTTTTTGAAAAAAGGGCCTGGATCAAATTTGAATAAGATCGCATATTTTCTCAGAACCTTTTGAGCGAAGGCTGCAAAAAGTCGTCGAGTTGTGACAACATTTCTGATAAAATTAAAGTCATCTAAACTGACAATGAATAAAAACGTGAACAAATTCTATCATGGACTCTTCAATTATGAGTTAAATAAATGGAATGAATTATAAGTAAAACAAAATTAATTAATTTGGACTAACTCATACAGAATAAAGCAGAGATTAAACATCCATCGCTATTATCACTGGATTAACTCAAATACTTCGGTTAAGATAACAAAAGGGATAACGAAGTTTAAAACAACCTCCAAACTTCACAACTTTAATAATTATTAATCCCGTCGCGTATTGAGACTACAGAAAAGCCTTCGGTATATATCAAACTTCGCTCGATCATAACCAAATCAACCGTCAATACAAAGTTGAAACCCTTAGCAGCCAGCGCACATATTTACTTAAACTTGAACGGTAGTAGACGAATATTACTGATCCAATACTTCCCACGTGCGCGCACAATAGATCAAAAATAAACCATCCCCTGTGTAATGTATGTATGTAACATACATACATAGCGTATATGTATATATCTGTTCTGAGTACGGCCGTGGTTTGCTGTGGTTACGCTAAAATTTCCAGAGCGGAAATAATAAGCCGCCAAAGTGAGCTAATACCCTTCCAATTGTTCCCAGTCGTATGCTTGTACCCGACCGGACGGCGGAGGAAGTTTAATTTCTACGGTTTCCGTACGGTGGTGCCGACTACGAGGCGTCCGAAACTTGGGGAAATAGAGGTCGCCACAAGCGCCGGCGGAGAAGTTTACGCGAGTCTACTACCGAGGGCTAAAGTACGGCGCAATTTGGCGCCTTCGATTAATTTATAATATCGTGCCAAATTCAGCGGTAAATTCCGCAGCGAAGTAAACAGTAATTAATGGATTAAATTGAAGTGTTAATATATTCAAACATAACCTCACTTTGTTAAGTTAATTTTGACATATGAACTGTCAAATATATTAATCATGATAGAGGCTACATTTCAGTCAATAACAATTTGATTTAAAACAAAAAGTCTATTTAAAAAAATAAAAAGATAAAGAAATATTACCTACAATTATTCCCATTATAAATACTTTAATAATAGGTACTGACGCATTTCAGTACTGTACACTGCACGAACCACATCAACTACGAACAGTGCGCTTCATGCATATAATAACGTATCTAGCTGTTTGGAGTTTGGATGGCTCCTGCGGTAGATATAATATATGTAGGTATATATCTTGCTTCTTTTGTGAAGTTGCATACTACCAGCAATCTGTATGATTCCTTCTACTTGTATAGCCTCGAGAGGGCGATATTGCACTACTTCTGTAGCAATTGTTGCATACTCAAAAATGACACGATGTCGTTGGTGCTTGTTGTTATTGTGTGACGTAAGAGTTTCCTTATGCACAATAGCGAGGTTTAATTCACGTTTTTGAATACAATAGTGGTAAGAGTTATTCAGACTTTTTCCTTCTTTTTTTTTGGAGGGTGAATGTTAGACAGTATGTTTATATAAAGAGGAAAGTATCTCTCAGCGTGTGGCTTGATTGAAATATATTTCGAATAGCCTGGAGTGCATGTTCCTATTAAGCATTCTCCCGTTTAAAATTTTATTTTAACGTTGAGGAACAGTTATTATGAAACGCACGACTTCGTTTGGGTGGCTTATTTAACTTTGAAAATATAATATACGTATTGCTGTGGTAGACACCCCGTTTTTCGCGAGTGTATTTTTAGTTGCATAGATTTTGTCTTGTTTACTCCGGTCATTTATCAATGTTCCGAGAGAGTTTTCTCAAATTTAGATTTTATTTTATTTAAAATTAAGTTAATGAGTTAATTGTATAATTTATTTAATTAAGTGTTCACCTTTTTTTAAATTAATTCCATTCAATTATTTGTCTTTTGAATGTTGGCGTTTGTACGTCTGCGTTGTTTTTGTAAGTAACACGACTGTAGAATTTTGTCAGGGAGTTCCTTGGTTGACTTTAACATGAGTACTTGTATTTTTAATTCTTTGCTGCCATTTTGTTAATTCATTTGATTTAGAGATTTCTTTTCTGTGAATTTTTCGTCCATCAAGGAATTCGCTTATAATAATGGTTATTATATTGATGTGTGCACATTATAGATATAAGATCATTTATTATTTCTGTGCAGGAAGATATGTTTTCAGTTTAATTTTTCTCATTATAGATTAAAGAGTTAATTTTTCCGTTTTTCTATTTTGTTGTTTCGGTTTTAATTACCAATTACCTCGGTTGGGTGAGTAGAAGCTTTGTGCTTGCATTTAAATTTTTCTTTTGTTATTTTATAGAATTTATCCACGCTTAATTTAGTTTGTGTTAATTTGAAACCACGTGGTTTGAAATTAAAAGATATTGGATTATCTTCCTGAACAAACTAATCTTTTGCTTTATATAGGAAATAGTATTGTCCTATTGTAATTTAGAATCAAGTGCAGTTTTTTATTTTTGGCCAGAACCTTCAGTTCAGGGTTTTTTTTCTGCACAAATTGTAATTAACTCATTTAATAAAATTTGCTTGTTAATTATCTTCGTTGGTTTAAAAATTCTGTTCTTTTATTTTTAATTAAACCTTTTCAATTTTTGGGGTAAATAAGAAATTCAGATTTCTTTCGCTCACATTTTACTTTTCGTGGTTAGATTCAAGTTGTAATTCGCGAGGGTAACTGTGAGGTTATTTGAGCCAGCTAATTTAATTTTCTTTTTCCTTGTTAATTTCATTTTGCAAGTTCATTAAATTCAGTCAGTACACAGCAGTATATAATTCCGTTTTTTTTGCAATTAAAATAATTATTTAATCATTCCATAAAGAAGTAAACAGTGAGAACTAGCTATATGGAATAGATCCAGCGATTTCTAACTGAAATCTATAGAAACTCATCTAGTTTTTTTCCCTAAACAATTGAGAATTTTATCTACAGGTGTGGCATTTATCTGTGGACCGTCTGTTAAGGCCAGAGGTTGAAAACAGTTAAAATAACGATTTCGGTTCTCAAAACAGTTATGAAAAACCGTTATTTTCCATAACAGTTATTTAGAACCTAAATTCATGAAGATATCGGTTTCGATTATGTTTTTAACGTTAACAGTGATTCCTTTTCGGTGATATATAGGCTATTTTCGATTATTTTTAATTTGTCGGTGCTTATTTCCTTTTGACGGTTGAAAAGTTTGTGTTAACCTGCAAATTTAATTCTTTATTATGACTTGGATTCCATATTAAGTTAAATTTGGTTTCTTATTTTACATAATCCTTAAATTCTTCTTTTGTTATTATTAAAATAACAATTTTGTTTATAATTATGAATTCCATACATGTTTCGGCTTTGATTGCCTTTTTCAATGGAATAAATTTATATATGTATGTGTATTTTTCGTTATAATTTAGAATTTCGAATTTTAAGTTTTATTTATATCTTTATAGTTTAAAACTTAAAATGCAAGAGTTTTAAATTAAAAAGCAATGATACCAAATCCAATATTTTTCTGAATACCCCGAATCTTTTTGTAGGACTTATTGCATGCCTAATATTGTCTCTTCTGCTAGTAGGATTCTTGAATGTAAACCAGGAACTTTTTTATTCACGGCTATTATTTTTTGGTGATCATTCTCTTACTGCTGATGTTTGTATTTGAAACAAACTTGTGTGTTTGATGACGAAATATGCAATGCCTTCTCCTTGTTTGTTTGCTTTTTCTGCGGTAAAAGTAAGTAAATGTGTGCTTTTGTTGCTAAAGAACAAATTAGAAATTATATCCGTCATTCTCCAACCCAAAAATTTATTTTAATTTTTACTATTAATACTGAAAAAGTACTTTTTCTTAACTTCATAAACAACAAAATCTTATTACTACTATCACTACGTAATAATAAAAATCAGTATAACCATAATTGAGTATACGTCAAAAGTAGAATTGACATAGAACCGCAAAGAAAACTGATATAGAACCCAAAAGAATCGATATAAAGACTGATATAGAATCGTCACCGAAACAGATATTAGATCAGAACCGTTATAATAATAACTGTTTCAGCATAATTTTTGTTTTCATAACTCTCAGTTCGAACCCATTTATAATAGTTTGAAACAATTATTTTTGGAACCTTTTCAACTACTGGTTAGGGCTAATCTATCCACCTAAGTGAAATGTTTTTTTAGATAAAAGTGATTCAGAATCAAATACTTTATACCACAACATTATTTTTATGTATATAGGGGGTGTCCAAGTACGGGTGTCACATATAATTCTGTTTTTAGTAATTAAAATAATTATTTAATCATTCAATAAAGAAATAAAAAATGAAAACTAGCTATACGGATGATGTACACGGATTTTATAGAATTACCGAATTACCGAAATTTATAGAAACTCATCTAGTTTTTTGTCTAAGCACCAGAAAAGTTTGTCTACAGGGTGTGGCATTTTTCTGTGGACTGTCTTTTATAGCTAACCTATTCACTTAACTGAAATGTGTTTTAAGGGAGTCGGTGCTCCGACTTATTTACTAGGAAAAATTATATTTTTTATGTTCCTTTTTCTCAACTGTTAATTAACGTATTGTCATTTTTCTTTTTTTTTTATACGTACATAAACGCATCAGGTTTAATTAAAACTGATAACTTTTCAAAATTTTAATCGGCAGGGCCAGAAAAAAAATTTAATTTGAAAAAAGAAAAAATCTATTTTTGAAGTTTTGTAACTTCTCTTTGTCAAGAGTTCTTTTTTTTTAAATCCTCGGCTATAAATTATTTTTTACAGGCAATTCGGTTTGAAGTTAACTTTGAAAAAATTTATCGAAAAACGAATGCCACATAAAATTTTGTTTTTTCAATTAAAATAATTATTTAGTCATTCAATAAAAAAATGAGAACTAGCAATACAGATTATTTTTTGCTTAGATATCTGTTTTATAGGCATTTATTATTATATCATAAGGTACACATTAGCTAATTATTCAAATAAATCCTTAGTAAATAAATAATTTTACTCCATCAAACAACAAAAACATAAATTTTATTGAGTACCCTCTCTTTCATTAATCCAAGAATTGGAATTTCTAATTGCAGAAATAAAATTACAAAAAAAATAATAATAATAATTTAATAACTTTAATAACTCAAAAGAGTAACAAAACTCAAGCATAGGGAAGCCGCTTGTTTGAGAACTGTTTATCCCCCTTCAACCTATGCTTCACAAAGTGACATTTATTCAAAAGAAATTTTATTACATATCACCTGAAAGATGTTCAGTTTACTGGAGAATTAGATTGTTCTTATATGGTGTGTTCCAAAAAATACATCGGCTTTAGATATGTGTAAATAATGCTAAAATGCATAATATAAGCATATTGTACCGACTTTGAGTTATTGAAAAAAAAAAAAAAACAGCTAAATAAACTAAGCAATTATTGTATTCGACATGTAGTATTTCAATTTCATACACATCATATAACATATTTAACATCATTTGCAGATAAAGTAGTATACTATTCTCGGTGGAAATTTTATTCCAGTATCGGATCTCACTGAATCATTCAATATGATTCCTTTACTGTAATGAAAGATTTTTCACCTCGCATGTAATATTTCTAATGTTCTTGCTACTACCTATTTCCACAAACGAATGAATATTTTGCTTGTTATTTTACGTTTAAATCAGGTTCCTACAAAATGTATTTTGAATTACTGCCACAAAACTGTTTTAACACACAATTCACTTGAATTAATATTAAAAAAAAAATGTATTTTCAATTCTTTATAAATTACCGACAATTACAGGAAACTAAGTTACCTTAGAAGTTATCCGTGAAGATTGAAATAATGGGTGGTTGCATGAATATTTCATTAGTTTTAGGAGCTACTGCCGATTTGCAAACGAGATAGTTTTAAATTCATCGAATATACCCTATTTACCATACGGTTTCGCTTCAAATTTGGATCAAACAGAAACAATTGATATTCTAATTGACGTATTTTAATATGGAATACTCCTTGAACGTCGCAATTCCTGTAACGTCGTTTAACGAAGCGATTTACTACATCCTCGTCGTCTTCAAAGGCATTACACAATACCTTCGCGTTAATCGCCAATTAAATATTACGTATACAGTAGAAACGTCGCATCGCGTTGTCGTATAGTTCCGCTAACAAGCGACAGAGGGCGTTCTGATTCGCGTTACGACAGTGTCCCCGGCTCGTTCCGCTAGGGACAATTATCGTACATAATGCAGCGATATTGGCACTTTAATAATTCCCGGTATGAGCGCGGTCCCAGTCTGCTTAATAAGACGGGTACCTACTTATATTCATACACCACACGAGGTGCGGTAGCGAGAAGCGACACGCATGGCTTGACGTTCGTGCATACGTCGAAGAGAGACGATAGGCAACGCGACGGTGGCGCTACCTAGCGACGGGTAAGCACATATCCAGCACTCTCGACTAGGAGCTTGACTTGAGGTTCGCCTCCAATTATTTAATGATACTCGAAGTGGAGCGTAAAGCCATCGTCAATTAACAGTTTACTCACTTAAGGGAGCGGCGTACGGACGACAGATCAAAGGCTGAAGCGCCCTTTCTATGTTCCCCAATGGTGAATACGCCAGTGCAGTAAACCAGAAGTTTTTTTTTTAAGACTAAAATGTGCCAAATAAAATTTGGTTCCTCATCAACAACTTAAGGATTTATTAGGTACGCTTGAAGCATCAAAGAAAAATACTTAAATACAATGAACCGATAAAATGCCACCAGGTGGGGTGCATAGTCTATTGTAGGTATCACCATACTAGCAAAAGCAATGAAAGGAGAATAACAACGTGTGGGTGTTATTTACAGGGGTGCTATCAAACCGGTAAAGTTGCACGCGGGGGCGATATTAAAATTAAAGAAACAAAAAATTAATCGAGGCGCAAAAATTGTTCACGGTTAGAACCGTGAATGTGTATCATCTATTTCGACAGATGCGGCGTGGGTTATTTCGGGTATATTACCAGTAGACTTACGTTTGAGTGAACTTAAATTTCGTAGGGACGCCAATCAAATAGGGTTTGAAGGTTTAATTACGGCACCGGGAATTAGATTAGAACCGAGCGATTTAGAAATTTTTTATTCCCTATAATAAATTTATAGGCACTTCTGGAGAGGGTTTAGAATTTTCTACGGATGGGTCGAAGGGTGAGGGTGGTATACAGGGGCGACGTTTGTTGTTTACAATAGGGTATTGAAATATATAATTAAAAGTTTAAGTCTGGGGATCATTGCAATAATTTTCAGGCAGAATTAGATGGAATAAATCAGGAAGTACGTTGTATTAGGCGTGAATGGGAATTTATACGGGACGTGCGAATTATAACTGATAACTTATTTGTATTAAAGGCGTTAGGGAATTTAAAGAATTAGACTGATTTGTTATTAGATACGTGGGATATGTTGCGTAGAAGTAGTGTAAAACTTTTTGGACTAGAGCTCACGTAGGTATAATCGACAATGAGGAAGCGGATAAATTAACGGTGTCTAGGGGGATAGCGTGATAATTTTATGAGGGATAATTTCGGCTAGCGTAGTTAAAAAGAACGCTTTGGGGATAAATTTGATAATGATTGGCGGGGTAGGTGGTACATTACTGTAAATAGAAGGTGGACTAGGAAGTTTATCGGTAATGTTACACGTTTTAGGGAAATAAAAAAAATTATCGTATTAGGTGGTATTCATTCATCTTTATGTAGAATTGGGAGGGTTGATGTTTCATATTTTGAATGTGGTGGGGTAGATACATCAGGGTATGTTTCATTTAAATGTCCACTCATTGATGAGTGGCGGTGGCGTACCGAAGATTTATTACATAAGATTTCTTTATGTAGAATTGGGAGGGTTAATGTTTCATATTTTGAATGTGGTGGGGTAGATACATCAGGGTATGTTTCATTTAAATGTCCACTCATGATGAGTGGCGGTGGCGCACCGAAGATTTATTACATAAGATTTCTTTATGTAGAATTGGGAGGGTTAATGTTTCATATTTTGAATGTGGTGGGGTAGATACATCAGGGTATGTTTCATTTAAATGTCCACTCATTGATGAGTGGCGGTTGCGTACCGAAATTTATTACATAAGATTTTTTTATGTAGAATTGGGAGGGTTAATGTTTCATATTTTGAATGTGGTGGGGTAGATACATCAGGGTATGATTCATTTAAATGTCCAGTCATTGATAAGTGGCGGTCGCGTACCGAAGATAGGCTATTGGCTAGGGGGTTAATTTGGCCGCGGCGCGAAACAGATATTAGAGATAAGGAGTCTGTCGAATGGTGGGAAGTTTTTAGTAATACTGCTAAAATATATAAAATACGCTTCCCAGGCCCTGCTCTCAAAGTAAGGTTTCTTCCATGGTTTCCCTTATTCCTTGGCGAATGCTGGGAGATAACTGAAGTCTTTCCGTGGACGCAAACATAACAATTGATAGCTGACCGAATTTTTATATTTTTGTTGGGAATTATTTAGTTGGGGTAAGAATATTTCAATTGCTATGGAATCCATATAGTACTTAGAATAGGTAACGTCGTGTAGTACTTTTAGGTGATTTACACACACACAAGATTTAGAACGAGTTGTAATTATTTATTCCAAAGGAATTAGGCAAAAAAAACACAAGTCTTGATAATATCTAAAAAGATAGAGTTTAAAAAAACAAATCAATAGAGCATTGAATTCTACGTCAAAAAGCGCCCTAATAAAGTTTCTATATAAATCAAGCATTTTCACAAATTAAAAAGTTAGAAGGGCCTTTAAAAATTGCATATTTTACAAAAAGGTTCTGTACCTCTTATATTACGGAAGATATAAAAATACGGACTTCACCAACCGATTTCTCATTAAAAAATGAGCTCCAAAATCATAGGTTGGTTTTTGTCTAATTTATTTAGAAATATAAGTTCCCTATTAAAAGTATCAAATTTGCCCCACTCTGTACATTATTCCGCCAGTCAAACTTCTTCTATTTCCCACCGTTTGAAAGTTATCTGGGGTAAACGAAATTTGAGTCGTATTTCGAGGTCAGATTCCACGCCTAAAATTGAAGCGTCTTTGAGTGACACTCGATGGAGCCTACACAAATTGACAAATTTGAATTAGAATCTGAGATTTGCTGTCTAAGGGGACTGATAAGACCACGAATTGTCCCAGGCTAGATCAATGACTGCATTACCAGCTTTATACTACGGTCGCTTGCGCGTGAGAGCTTAGCGTGTGGCTCCTAGGGGACGCACAAACTGAACTCTTTTCACAGAGTGGGTGATTCTACGTAAAGCTTGAGATGTGGTAGCGATGAAAGTGGGTTTATACACTAGGAGGAGCGCTGATGACGCCTGGTAGGCAGCAACTCGGATCTGTTTCTATGCAGATAAGTATGGTGATACCTACAATAGATCATGAACCACACCTGGTGGCATATTATACCTAACCCTTCTAAAATTTATAGTTCGCAAAATGTTTCAATCTAATTAAATATCTGAAGCATCAATGTTACTATTTTTATATAAAGAATTTCATTCACAAAAACTGAAGAAAAGGGTATGAAAGTTTTACTCACTAAAATATTATGTTAAATCGTTAAAAAAAAACGATTTATTTTAGCTCGTTTTACTCAGAAGAATTAAAGACAAGATGGTTTTTTCTTTTACGTACCTACAAAAAAGCCATATTAACACCCGAAAGTTCTTTGAAATCCATCAGGTTAATTATAAGTGTATACAAGCAATAAAAATGTTTTATTATTGCTGTTGAGGACATCGTAAATTATAATGCCCTGTCCAAACGTTTTTCAGGTTTATTGCACTAAAGAATAAAAGGTGCGTTATTAATGTTAAAGACAGAAGAGGTTGTATAGTTTATGCGTGTATACATAAAAGGAATAATAGAATAATAAAAAGAGTGAATTAGATATACATACATATATAGAAGAATAAATGAGTTTTCTTTTTCTTTTAATATATTAGGGAATAATAGAAAAGAGATGCGTGTACAAATGTGATGTTTACATTATCGCAGAAAAGGGTGATAGTTATATATACGTAATGTGTATACATACGACACAATAAATAACTAAATAAATAATAATAACGATACAGGGTGTTCGGATAATTGTGGTAGTGCGGGTAATAGCAGGGCTTGTTGGCAGGGCACAGACACTCGGCAGCTGTTACAGCCCCATGCTATTTAATAATAATAATAATAGTATAATATTAAAAAAATCAATCAAAGGACGATTCTACACAAGGCGAAGCGAAATACGGTAGCAGCCAGCTTCCAGCCGCCCCCTATACTTCAGTTCGCGCGCACCCCCTACCTATAGGAGCAGGATACAAACAAATAATAATAATAAAAAATGAAGGGTTGTAAGAGAGGTGTAAAATACAACTACCCACCACCATTTTTAATAACAACAGTAGTAGTAATATAATAATAGTAGTAATAGTAGTGAAAATCAACAAATTACCAGCCGAATCAGCGAGAGAGAAAGTATAGGCATGTACAACATTTCATTGCATCAGGAATTGCATGATTCGCTTGCTAAAATTAAATACTATAAAGACGGCTAATGAGATTACCAGCGCATAATGGAAAACGCTAAAAGAGGATCTGTCTATTAAAATGATTCCGTTTAAAATTCATCCGGTACGAAATCTAATTAGCCTAGTTTTCATTACGCCCTGATCTACAGAGAAAAGACGACACAATTAAGACGGTAACTCAAACATTAAAAAGAAAACGGTAACCAAAGAGTAAAAGTAATAAAATGTAAAGACAAAACAAATAGGTAGAAGTTTTGTTAGTTGAAAATGAAAAATTCTAACTAAAAATTGGACACACACTATCAGCTATTAGCAATGCAGAATCAATGTAAAAAAAATGTATATAAAAATAAAATATAATGGCTAAAACTGTAAATACACTCCGTGAAATATTCATCAAATCAGATAATATTTATTACTTACTGGAGTATTTACAATTTTAACTAAACTCAAAATTGATCAAGTAATATCAAATCAACATCGCTGCTGAGATTTATAATTTACTATAACCTATTTCAGAACCATTTTAAACGATGACAGCCATAGCTATACTGAAGTTAATATTAGCTAAGGTTTATAGAAGTCACCATAATATATTTCATTTTAGAACGATGAAAGGTGCAGCGATATTGAAGTTAATCTCGGCATTCAAAACCTAAACAGGAAATTACCACAAATTGGACTAGGAGTGAGGAATAAATTTTGAAATGCGGCTGATACGTTTATGCACTTTGACCAAACCGTGAAAGGGGTAGTATACGTTTGCCAGAGAAGAATGATGATGATATGAGTGTTGGAAGCGATGAAAAATTACAATGCTACTAGAGAAAACGAGTGCTCAAATATCACAAAAGCACAATTATTTTCTGGGCGATGGAATGCTATTGGAAAAAGTATTTAATTTTAATGAAACAACCTAGAAGCAATCGCGTGGATGTGATAAGAATTGTAGTTGAAAAGCTGGAATGTGATCTTAAAGGTTTTTTTTTTTTAATATAAGAACACGTGAGGAACAGTAGTATTATAGGAGTATTATACAGAAATGTGGGAAAATATATACGATACTTCTATATGAATAATATAAATATTGAAAGCCAAAATGTCATAAAGGTACACATTTGGCACAAATTGTTGATTACTTCTGATTTTGATCATTCAAAGTTAAGAGATTGATTAACCGATTAGATGGGTGTGAATATGTTTTTCAAGGATATGAAGGTAAAAAAAATATAACAATCAGGCTGAGTTGAGGTAGCAACTGCACTTATTAGGAATTCTGGGTAGATACAGTCTAAGCAATTTGTTTCTTGTCAGGCACCAATGCAATGACAAATCTCCTTTCAAATCATCTTTACGGCTCCAGAGAAAACCAATTACCGTAATTGACCAGAGCGAGATTCGAACTCACGACTCCTCTCACTAGTCAAAACTTGTTAAGGTATTCGGTTTATGCAGGAGCCTTAGTTAGCATTAAAGTCACGAATTTTAAAAAATTCAGTCAAATAAAAATCTTACAGAAAAGGCTTAAATTACAGTACTTAAGCAATGTGCGCTAAATCTACCCTTAATCAGCATTATGATCTTCAGAGATAGAAATGGAAGAACAGTGACATACACACATTAACAGATATAATAATATCATAATGTATTTACTTAATATCTTCTTGGTTTCAGTTCAACCATATGATGAAAATAAATTGTGGCCTAGACGATCCTGATCATCATGGGGTCTTGCAAATTTTGACTAAGTCTAATTGTATCTTCCTATAGAAAACAGAATAGACTCTTGTTGTAGAAAATATTGACTGCAGAAATTGGTAATTTAGACTATTATAATAACAGAAGAAAAACAGAAATCACAAATAACACTTCCATAGCTTCTTCTCATAATTCTTAAAAAAATATACGCGAGTGATTTTGTGATCACTGAAAGCAAACTTATGATACATTCCAATTTTCTCATGGACTTTGGAAGAACGATCAAAGATTTGTAGAACTCCACGGAAAATAAGGAAAGTAGATCAGTTACTTTGCAAAATGAATCGATTAGCTGGCAGATAAGCATAAACCTGGTATTCTAGGATAAATGAAAAAATATTGATTAAGGGAAAGCGTTATTTATTTGGAGGTAGAGGAATAAAACTATGACTGAATTTTTAAATGAACATCGTGGAAACGATGCCTCAATCATATTACGACAATAAATTTAGGCTTGTGCGAATCTGATTATTAATGTCGGATGATCTGGTTTTCCTATGGAAATATGAGGAACTTGGCAATCATTTCGTCATTTTGTAAGAACATAAACGGAAATAAAAAAAAAAAGTAACTATATGGGAATATGTATTTCCAAAATAAGAAGTTAAGTTAAATGATTATTTATTTGGAGATATAAAGGAATAAGAAGATACACCTTAGATTTACACCTTATTAGAGTCGGATTTAACAAAAAATAAATATAAAATGAAATATTACTCAATGAGATAAACTTCCATTGATTGCTGTAAATCAATGGAAACACAATAAATATTTTTTTCTTCGACTCTACATATTGAAAATGTTCCATCAACCAAAAAAAGAAAGTGTTGCTTTTTGCCTTCTCCTAGAGAATAAATTAATTTAGGTTGGCTAGTAACGTATTTATATGTAATATTACTCTGCAATGTGTTAGTAATGATAAGATACTCCTATGTAGGGTGAGAAGAGAGTAATATATTAATCTCTTTAAGTGTAAGATTCTTTAACAACAAATTTAAGTATGAAGTTCACGGTGTTGTTCAGCTGAAGTTCAAAATATACAGCAAATAATAATACAATTAATTTCAATCAATTGCTTTAATAGCAACTATGCTACTAACATGCTGCTTACATGTTTCGACCTAAAGAGGTCATCTTCAGAGCTATGTTAATAAAATCTAGGTTAAAACTAATATTAAATAGTCATAATTATAAAATGTTAAATAATATGAATTTAATCATAAATTGTAAAAAAATTATAATGAATATTTGAATTTAAATTCAAATTTAAAAATTTATAATCAATTAAAGAGAAAGAAAATATATCAGACGCTGCAAAGATAGACATATCTACGCACCAAGGATAGATCTCTCTATCCTTGTAGGGTTTGGTATATTTTCACGTCTCTCTAATTTAAAGTAATTTTTTCAATTTTAAATTTGAATTTAAATTTAAAAATTCTTAAAAAAATCTATTTATTATTAATTCATATTAATTAACATTTTATATTTATGACATATTTAATATTAGTGTTAACAACTATGATGTTTGTTAACATGGCTCTGAAAATGGCGTCTTTTCGGAATAAATATGTAATCCGCAATTATAAGTACTATTAACGTAATTCATTAGGATTAATTGTATTATTACTTACTATATATTAAGCTTGAAGCTTATCCGCTAAAAGGGGCTTCCGTGACAAGCTTTTGTAGTTATTTTCAACTCTTTTAGTATACAATTTACTCCATACATCTTTTTTTTCTGTTGTAGTGGATATTGGAATTTGAGCAAGAAGAAAACTATATTATGAAAACAAATTTAGAGTGGAAACATTATGATTTTAAGGCCCTAAGTTCACTTTCTTATTCTTGTATTATAGAAATGTGAAAAAGATTGATGGAGTGAAGACTGAGAATATCTTACCCACTTAGCAACGAATTGAACTCAAACAAAATATCTACTAGATGGGTGCCAACCTGGTTTTTCTACAATAAGAAGTAACGTAGTTTAAGCAAAGCTGTCTTTCTTGGAGGTAAAGGAATAGAAAAGGCGATGGTGAAATTTTAAACAGAGTTTATTTGACACACATAATATGATATGCTCAAACCATACGATGGAAACAAATCTAGAGCATGCTTAACGACGCTTTAGGGCTCTATTATCCTTAAGAAAATCTTGAAAGAACTCATGGAATGAAGACAGAATAATAATTTCGTCATTTTGGGAGGAATAAAACTGAAAAAAAGTAGCTACCAGATGGATTTGATTTCTGTTTTTTTTTTTTTTTTTAGAGTATTAGGCAAATATATTTTCCGTTTAGAAGAAGAGGAATTAAGTGATGGGAAGGTTTTGATAATTGCTAATTAGATGCTACACTTTGAAGGGATTAAAAACTCATTTCTTTTTGCTTTTCGATTTTTTTTTCTAATTTGTCTAGTAACTAGACGCGTTTTAACTCAATATTAGATCGAATCAGATGGGTTATCAAAGTTAGAGTAAATTATAAATCTGCAACGTTGATCATGATCGACAAGTCGTTGATAAAATAAAACAAAACGATAACAAAACACAAAAAAAAAAACCAAATCAAAACACAACCACTTAACGTGAAAAAAAATAAAAATAAAACAAAAGTCATCGTAATCAAAACGAAAACAAAAAAAGAAAAACAAGTAAAACAGAAAAACAGCCAGCGTGCGCCCTAAGAATGCGTAGCATACCGCGCTAGCCCGCGACTGTGCGGCCTTGATTTGGGCTTGGAGGTGCAGAGGGGGGTGGAAATAGCGGCAGGGGTCGCGGTTGCAGCGGCCCTTTACTGCATCCATGCAGACAGTGACAGTGCCGTCCTCGTTGGCCGTCACAGAGTCGGCGGGATGCGCAAAGCGGCACTCTGACTCTGCTCGCTTGCACGCCCCGCGCTGGAACTCGCGGCACACCTACAGACAGCAGATACCCGGCTCAAGCCACCGCTGCATTGGGTTCGACTTGTCCTGGCCAGGGTCGGCGCCATCCGCGGCGACACGTTGTCTTGCGCGCGCGCGCGGAGGGCCTCGACCAGCCAGACAGCTTATATATATGTATAATAGATATTATTATCATTTTGTTATAATAAATATTTAATAATAATAAAACAGCAAGAGAGAGAAAGACGGTCTTTTTTTTTTTAATCAGTGTGTACAAGAAAGAGAATCTATCATCTAGGCTACTGAAAGGGGAGCCACAGAAAGTGAGAATCTCAAAAGGGAACAAAAGAATACGTGTAACACACTTAGGGTTCCAATGTTTTGAGTGACAAACTTAATATGGTAAAAAAGACAAATACAACATGAATTGTGTATATAGGTGATAGAAATATCAAACTCTCTAGTAAACTATATCGTCTCATTATTTCCTTAAATTGCACGATTCTTATTAAAAGCAATTCAATTTTTCGTCATAATTCGTTAACAAATCTGCCACAGAATGTTAAAAACAGTCATTTTTTTTTCAATTATTATTTATATCATATCAAATACAACACATCTATTATTAATCCAAATACAAAAAAAATATTTTATTTTCTTTGGACAATACCACTTCAAATTGACAACATTACAAACAAAATCTCTATTAAAAATCATAAAAATGTTTCTTATGCATTCCTTGTAGAAGCACATATAAGAGTTAATTAGCAAAACACTCTGAAAAAAGTATATATTCTGGGTATTGAGTTGCATGACGGAAGAAACTAACATTTGCTTAAGGTCTCTTTTCGTTCTCACTTCAGAGCAGTAGACCAGCACAGATCATGACCTTGTCCTGGAGAGGGAAACTTTTTACTATGCACGTGAGTGTTTGCTTTGAACCGTAATAGAACCGTCCAAAGTTGGAACGAAAACAGACCTTTAGGGCGTTAAGAATAAATTAACACAATGTAAATTTTAATTATAAATGTTTCGGTAGTAAATCCGTAAAAAGTATTATTTAAGGGGTACTAACAGAACCTAACTAAAAAAAAGGCCCTCCAAATTATTAATTAAGTAAACTTTTACACATTACTAAGGTAAGATACAATAGTTTATCAATTTTGCCACCAGGGAGGAAAGTGTCCACTCATTTGAGAGAGGAAAATTGTACTTTTCCTCCCTAGGGCGGAAAGGTTTTACTTTTCCTCCCTAGGGCGGAAAGTAAGTGCCATTGACATGATGAAACTGTACATTTTATAATATGTGACATTATTGATGAAGGACATTAGTACATTCGACCTAGTCTGAGCCTCCACTCATTTGAGGGAGAAAAATTGTACTTTTCCTGTACGCCTCTTCACCTTTTCGGCTGCAGAAGCACTAGCCATATCCAGATTCGACATAAAAAAGAAGTGAATAAACCTACCACAATATATAAAATATCTCACTTTTGATATTTCGGAAAGTATAGGAGATGCAGTCACTCAAATAGCATTCAAAAAGCATTTAAAAATTAACAAAATTTTGAAGAGTTTCGAAGATCGTAAAACATATTAATATTTTTTATTATAAGTAAATTGGCCATAATGTAATTAGATTTACAATACTACGTTTCAGCTGTTATATTTTTTTTTATCACAGTGATTACACGATAAAACTAGTAATATGGTCTCTGGATCTCACTACTTTCTTAATCATGTCATTTTTTCATGAATTTTATTTAATTTCTCTAAGGCATCCAACTTTTTCCTTATTTAATCGAAGCTGTATGTTCTATACTTTCCGAGAGAGCAAGAGTATCCTAATCAGAGCCTCCTATCTCTAAAATGAGTCATTTGAGGACCAAAGTTCATTAGGATACTTTATTCAGCATCATGTCAGGCATCTTTACCGTATGTTTGTACACTTTACTTCGGAACACCCTGTATAAGTATTTTCCACCGAATGAATTGTACTACAACTTATTTCTAGTTCACTTGACCTTAAAGATTCTTGTTCGTAATTTTATATCTAATCTGTTTTGATTTGAAAAGGAATTTGAAACACGATCGTATTTAAAAATCCTTTCCACATTCTGTTTAAAGCCAATATTGTTAATGTTTCAATATTTATTCGCATTTCATTTGTTCTTAGCCTTGATATTACTTCAAGTGTTCTTTTTGTTAATTTCTTTTTTTCAATTCTGTTTTTCTATCTCAATTTCTTATTTTCTTTATTTTTGTTAGACACTTTTTTTTGTTTCTGAAAAACTAAACTGAAAATAAATAAAATTTCCAAGTTGTAATTATAATCACGCAGCCCCATAATTATACCTATTCTAATTCAAATTCAGTTTACAATTCTGTTAAAGGCAACTCAAATTCCAGTAATGTGTAACATCCTGTGTACAGTTTATTATAATAATTTAACCTAATTAATATTTTTTTTGCCAATAAATAGTACTTCATACAGAAAGAAATATAAACAAATATATGTGACATGTTGACCAATTGCATTGGTATTAGATTTAAATGCAAAACAACAAAGAAAATTCTGTAAATTGAATGCTTTATTTATAAAATAGACAATGTTTATGTATTTTTTTGATGTCGTATTCATACGGGCGGCAACAAACTCGGCACATCTTAATATCTTAATCCTATCGCATTCGTAATGAGTTTTTTAAAACGACAAAGTCGGTACAAGGGTGGTGTACCTGATACGTATATCAAATGCAATAGCATTAACCAAACACATAAATATAAAAATATAGTCACTGAGAAACGTCATGATTTTATTAATAGCAAAATTATGGAATATAAAAATAACATTTTGTCAAAACAACAATATGTCAAAATAGTATCACATTATTATGATTGTAATTAATTAAAATATAGTTTAATCTAGGCTATGGATAATTTCCAAATGTATGTGCCGAGTTTAATCATTTTAAAATGTGAATCTTTTAGACTCTGTGCCGAGTATGACTTAAAGTGTGGATGCCGTCGCTAGCTGAGTGATCACACAGTCCAAGTGCCACTTGCAATTAGGGATACCCCGACGAAGTAGCCGTTTGTATGTACTATTTTTATTTTGTATACCTGAGGCATGTGCCGACCAACCCATTCATACTATAAGAGCAATTACATATATCAAATTGTAGTTATTTTCTAATAATGCTGTCCATCCATAAGTTATTAATCAGTTTAATTTTATTCGTTCATCAAAAAATAGTTTATCTGATAAATGTCAGCATTAGCCCATTCTATTGTTTACTTAATTACGATGAAGAAACCACTTCATGTGAGAAATGTTTCCATTTTAACAGACGTTTCAAATACAAGTTACAACTCCAATTTCAAAGCAAATGACAGGGTGGCACTTTACCAATTATTACCAATTATAGTAAGTGATGTAGTGAGAGTTAAAATAATTTAAACATATCGTTAACACAAAATAAATAAAACACATCTTTAATACAGGGTTAAATAGAATTTATTTTGTGTTAAAGATATGTTTAAATTATTTAGTAATATTTTGGAGATAATTTATTTAAAAATTAATTAATTTAAAAATATCTTTAACACAGAGTTAAATTTAACCCTGTGTTAAATACAATTTATTTTGTGTTAAAATGTTATTATTACTTTTTCCCGGCATGCAACTCTTTCAGGATTCAAGGCATTTTTTTGTATTTCTCTAATCAATTATCTAATGTCTACATTTTTAAGCGTTCATAGATCTGTGCCTGCCATTATAAAAAAAACAAATGATTACTTTTTTTGCTGTACCAATTTATTTTATTTAAAATATAATAATTATTTAAGTATTGTTATTAACGGTTTTGAAGAGGCGAGATTAGTTAGGTCTCACTTCGAAATGAGGCATTTAAAGAAATAATGTGACGATCATGTGGTTATGTGAAAGGTTCATTGTATCTCTTGTTTATATGGCTGTATTCACATGTGAAGAGAAGTTAGCCAACTTTCTATCGGCAATTTTGACATTTATAATTTTAATTAATACAATATATTGTAGGTTAAGAAAGTCTCCATCGCCATTAGAAAGTAGCGGTGCACAATATTGAGTTAGCATAAATAAGGAAATCTATATACAGCAAAAATAGCCAAAAGTGTTAGTATAATAATATAAATATTTACATATGGGGGTCGGTAGTAGGTCTACGACTAGGAGTTAAACAAACTAATCAAACTCTAGTTCGTATTATACAAACAAAAGAAATAGAAGTTAGCGTTTTAGTGTTCGTGTCGGTTAGTGTGTATTTGGTTATTACCTCCATACGAAGCGCTAAAAAATCTTCAATGTACAACAACATACACCTAATAAAATAAGAAAATAAAATGAAAGAAAAAGAAAACTAAAAATAAAATCGAACGAAAGCGAAATAAAAATTTAAATAAAATAATAAAAAATTACTTTCCTGTGATTGTATTATTTTAAATTCATTTTAATTGTTAATCAATTATAATTAGTAAAAAAAAACGATTATAAATAAAGAAGCTAATTAATTTTAAGTTAAAAGAATCGCTTTATTGAATATCGTAAAAGAGAAACAAATATATGTTACAACAAAAATGAAAAAAAAAAACAAATACAAGTAGTAATAAAATAAAATAAAAAATAGATCAAATAACAAGTGATCCCCTCCTAAATCTCAAAAAATAAACATGACCTGATAAATATGAAACAGAGAGGATCCTTAACTAGTAAAGAGATAGTACGTATTAAATAGACCTACATTGTTATTGTCGTAATAGTAATAGTGAGCTGGTAGTGGATGGTTCCGTACCTCTAATCGATCTGAACGTGGCATCTTCTGGGGGGCGACTACCGTCTGGGGCACTACGCCCAATGGCGAAGCGACGCTGGGATCGGGGCCCATGATCGTTGGCATTATTGGTCCTGGCGCGAAATACGGACTGTACGTGCTCCCAACCTGTGGTACTCCTGTTAGGTATGGATTCGCAGCCTAGAACATAAGAACACGTTAAGAGATCCATGGAGATTTTTTTAAATTTTCTGTAAAGTCGTGGGGGATAATCTTAGCGTAGTAAGTAAACAAAAGAAGCTAAGCGCATGCAAAAGCGGTAGAATAATGTACTATCAATAAAATTTTTATAATTTCTGTGGCATCGGAAACCTCAGCGAGTTTCAATAATTTTTACTTTTGAGCTTTAGTTGTACTGCAAAATATTTCCTTCAAGAACTAGCCCATCCATTAACAAAGTTATCAAAAATTATATTGGTAACTAGTAGTCCCTTGTTGCACTGACCATTTTCTCTTTGGTGGGGTTACAAAAGTGATTGCGTGTGGAACTCTAATGGGCGTAAATTACAAATGAAGAGGATGTCTGACAGAATAAAGAAAGAATCGAAAAAGGGAAAGATGTCTTCACTATTATCTTCTTAGAACTGAAGGAACTTAAATCTAAATAAGGGACGTAACAAAACTAAACTACGAAGTCAGGTTAGGACAAAACAAATGTATATAATTCTGTTCTAAACAGTTTAAGCATCTATTTAATAATTTTAATTCGAAATGATTTTGTATGGTATTTGACAAATATATGTGTATTTACATATACATATAAACAAAGTATTTCACATGAGATATTAATAAAGTGCGTATAATTAAATATTGCAGAAGTATTTCTATTTTAAACATATTTAAAGAATTACTCAATTTCTTTAGTTAAATAAAGTTAATTGGAAAACTCCTTTAATCTTTTTTTGTTTGTTTGTTTATTATTAGTACTTACGAAGCCTGGTTATAATAACCATACATGCTTACTTACTACCCTCCAATGCTACTCAAATTCTGCGGATCATCAATCAAGGAAATCGGTAGCAAAAGTTCTGCTGGAATTGACTATAATCCTTGCTCCCTTTTCCGAAACATCTTTCTGATAGTACTGTTGATCCCACGAAATTATGTCAAATGTTTAATGGAAGGTACTTGCCTAAGCGTATTAAAAACCTCAAAGGCGATCCATAAGATATTCCTCTCTTAAGAAGTAGGCCAAAAGCTCGGCCATCGGTATTTTCTAAGATTTTTGAAAAAGTGGTTAATAAAAAATTATAATATCATATCTGGAAGAGTTCCATTCAGTGACTGCTAGAGAATTTGGTTTTACTCGTATGTACGGATGAATGAGGGCGACTGCCACCTAAGGGATCTATTGTGTCTCCTATTTTTGCTGTTTTACATCTGGATTTTCAATACTATTCCTTTTATGAAGTGTAGAATATGAGAGAGCCCTAGGTTATGTAAGTCTCCCTCTTCGATTTCACATGCTCCTAGTTGCAATGAGTTACAGTGCTGCTTTGAGAGGAGATAGATGGGTACTTCATCCTGTTTGCCACAAAATCTTTGTTAATTCAAGATTACTCAGATGTCCTTTCAGTTTACAATGGCCTGAAAGTACTCCTATTATGACGCGAATATTATTCTTACTCAGGATGATGCATTCTGTAAACCTCTTTTGATTATAGGTTCCCAGAAGAGGTGGCTTGCCTCATTCCCTGGAAATTCTCCCAATTGATTGGATTTTCTCTGCGTTATTTCACTTTTCCGTCTCTTCAGTATTGTACTGCTATTTATCCCGCAAAAGGTTCAGGCCCTAAGAATGGTATTTCAGTCCCTTTTTTGCAAGATTATTCGTTACTTTGTTTCCTTCATTCCTGTATATGAAACTCACCAGAGGGTTACTTTATTTTTTTGCTTAAATCGTTTAAATTCCTTAAGCATTCCCAGGCCATCTGATTTCGTGTAAGCTTAGTGCCGCGATGGCTGCTTGACTATCAGACATAATGATAATCTTCTGCTTTCGGAGATTCATGTCAATATTGAACTGGGCGCAACTTTCAATAGCGTCTATTCTCGCCTGGAGATACTAGGGTATTTTCCCAAGCTTTCGAAGTACGTGATTCTAGGCCGTTTGGAGCCATCAGTGTACCATTTGATGGCATTTGCACAAAGCTATTTTTTTGTCATGTCATCCCAGGGCATGTCTCATCCCAATCACCGACAGGAGATTGAGGCTTATGCCTAATCTTTCCCATCTTGATCATTCTGAGTGTGGTTCGTTTTATCACGCCCTCCACCACAATGTGCAGATTTGGCTTGAATTTGTTTATTATTTGTTTATTTGTTTAACTGTCCATCTATGACAATTATTACCTGTAAATGACCTTCTAAGAATCCAGCATAGTGGCTGAGGGTTCGACCTTGTTGGACATAAATGGAATTAAAATAGGTTGATGGAATATTTTCCTGCAATTCAGGAATAATTTCTTAAGAAATTTCAAGGTACCCAAGTGCTGTGGGTCCACTCGGGCATTTCCCTGAGATTTTGAAGTACTTGGTTTTAGGCCCGTGTATTCCTATTCCAGTTCCCTCTGCCGTTTTGGAGCCATCAGTGCACCATTGATGGAATTTCTATTCAATTTCAACACGGTGCTGTGATCCTCTTCATTCTTGTTGTTACGTTTTGTGGTAAATGCCTTCACATAGCTGAATTTTTTGACATGCCAGGCATGTCCCAGATTTGATCACTGTCAGGAGAGGAGGGCTTATTGCCCAATCGTTCCTTCCTTGATCATTCTACGCTAGGCTTTTTTTGCCGCGACCTCCAACACAATATGGGGGAGGGGGAAGGGGTAAGATCCAATACTATAGTTGCTGTTGTGCAGGTTCTTATAGCTAACCCAACTAATTGATGTTTTGCCACTATATTTGCAAACCTATCTTGCGTTGACTTAAATTGCTTACTACAGCAATACAGATACTTAACACCTTAATAGATTACTTACAGGATCGAAAAACGAAAAATATCCGAAGATACTTAAATACATTAAACGAAGGATGTTCAAAACATCTATTTTCCGTTTCGAAATTTTATTTATTCGTTGTTCAAAGTTCTTACACTACGATCTATTGACACACTTAAGGAATTAATATTAGAGTTTAATGAAGTGGAGTAGTTTGTAAATAAAGTAAGCTTAGTTGATAACTGTAGCAAGAACAATTAACAAACTATAGGACAATGTGAACTGCTGAGTCAGATGTAACAACTATTTATATAGTAAGCACACAGACTCGCAAAAGCATACTCGATAGTGTTAGAGCTTAGTTTATTGTTGTGTCAATATTGTTAAATATGTAATCCAGCAGTTGTTAACATCTCTAAGTTGAAAAAGATGTAAAACTACCTCTTCCCAAATTGTAGTGGAAGTTTTACAAAATTTATCAAATATACGCACTGCTGTGGACAGGCACCCCGGGTTTCGGAAATTTAAATGTGTATTTTTATTTATTCCAAATCAGCCTTGTCAAAACAATGTTAGAGTTTCCACAATTCTTTTAATTGTTAGTATCATTTTATTTGGTCAGTTGTGTATAGTTAATTTCTTTTATTTGTACATTTTGCGTGTACCAGTATTGTATAGTTTATTTGCTAGTTTTTTCTTTGCGATGCGTTGCGGTCATCGCACGCAGATTGTAAATTTGTTATATGTACGATGTTTTCCCTTGGAGGCCCTCAGTTCTTTGAATGATGGCGGCCGTGTAAGTACATGTTTTTCATTTTTGTTTGCTACCATGTAGGTAATTTCATTTAATTTTAAATCTTTGTTCGGGTATTTTGATATTAATTCATCCATCAAAGAACTCTTTATTTAATTATTGCTGTTTTGTTTAATTGTGTGCGCATTTTGAATATTAGATCAGTAATTATTGTAAAATGTTCTAGAAGATTTCGTGTTTTTAGTTTAAAAAGTTTAAATTTTCGTTTTCTTTTGCTGATTTGTATTGTATTGTTAATCACCACGGTTAAGGTGAAGTGAAGCTTTGTGCTGTTAAATTAAATTTCAATTTAAATTATATTTGTTTCTCCACGTGTAAAATTTAGTTTGGTTTAAATTTCGTGACCGCGTGGATATTTTTTGTGGGTTTGAGATTTATCTTCTGGAACAAATCTTCCATTTTGTTTGCTAAAGGATTGCATTGTCCTTTTTAAATTGTAGAATCTTATGCAGGTTTGTTTTTTGCCAGAATCTTATATTCACGATTTTCATTTATCCTGTAAATTGTTTCAAATGTTTTTTTTTTTTTTTCTTTTTACAATAATAAATTACATGATTGTAAATATCATCTTAAATAGTTCTTTTATTTCTGAATCAGCCATTTCAATTTTTGGGGATTTTAAAGGAAGTAATTTTGCACGCCCACTATTAATTTTTAAAAAAATTACTCTGAGATTTAAGAATCTCTGGCGCCCTTTTAAATTCATTTTTGCTGAGCTAGCTAAATTAATTTTGTCATTTTTAATTTCTTTAAACTTATATGCTTGGACCATCAGTTCACAGCAGCACGTTAAACAAAAGACTTGTAAAAAGAAAACTTTGAAGAAGCAATAAACATAAAATCTAAAATATAAAAAAGATATTTTTAATTTTAAATTATAAAAAATTGAAATGCACCGAAATGGAATATGAACATTTGTTGATTGTTTTTTGTTGCTTAAGTTTTCAAATGTCTTTATAAATTTCAAGAATTTTTCCGGTAAATACGAACTCAATTTAAAAATTATATTACATAGTTATGGGGGTTTGTTGGGGTGTACTATTTATAAAAAAAAATGAGTCTATCGTGTATAAGTTATCATATTGCTTGGAAATTAATTCTAATTAATTTAAGAATCACCAAATTTAATAAACTTGAGTGTGAAAAACTTTAGTTTGATATAAAAGCTATTACAGCCAATTCACAGCACCTTCGTATTCATTTTTGGATCCTAACACGGCCCAAAAAAGAAGATAAATAGGGTGAACAACACGAACGCCTATCCATTACGTCCATTTTGCAAGTGTCGAAGGGATATCGGGTCTGTTAGCGTAAGAGACGCTTGAAATATTGCCTAATAATTCCCATTATTCCCGATTAAAAAGCCATAAATTATCAGACGCGTCCGCCGGTCGGGATAAGGCATGCGGAATGGCCCACCGCGGACTGAACGACCTGCGAAAAAAAACCTATGGCCGTGATAAAGCCGGCAATTACGCGCCATGTCCGACCGATCTGCATATATCGCCCGGCTATAGTTTATGCGGGAAAATTAACGCTTATCGGCCTAGGGGAAAAATACTGCGCACGCCATGAACTATCCGGAAAAAGGGGACGTTGTTTGTGAACGTGTCAGGACCATGTATTGTTAAAACATTTTAAATTTTGTCCAGTTTTCATATTGTTTTCTTCTTTTGTTTGGCTTCACAGTTTAATAATTAATTTTTTTTTTAACACTCTTTAGCGTAATTTTATTCTAGGCTAGATTCATGTATATGCTTTTCCGATACACTGCATTCACATAATATATCATTATTTTACAATATTTGAGAAGATATTCAAACATTTAAACCAGTAAACGCAGAAATTTATGTTACGTTTAATTTTTTTTTTTTTTGAAATATGGCTTAATTGAAACAACTTTATTTAGAACGACGTTTCGACAATTTATTGTCTTTTTCAAGCTTTCTAATTCATTTTATCTACAATTTTTATTAAATCTACTGTTAATATTACATAATGCAAAAATAATTAACACTTGCCTAATTAATTATTTGTTTCTATTTTCTTCTGTTTGTTTCACAACACGATGCTGTGGTTAGACAACCCATTTTCCACTCAGTGCATTTTAAGTTGCATATTCTGGTTATTTTTTTAAATTAATTCTATTCATTTATTTGTCTAGTGTTCGCTTGTGCTGATTTTATGCGGATTCTATTAAATATTGTCGTTGTAATGTTATACGTCTGCGTTGTACGATTTGGAGAGAGGGATTTTTTGTAAGAAAAACAATTGTAGAATTTTGTTAAGGACTTCCTTGTTCGACTATTGACGTGAGTAGACGTGTTTTTAAATCTTTGTTGGCATTTTGTAATCCATTTTGATTGTTGTAGAATTAATTGTCTTTTATTTAGACAACCAAGGAACTTTTATTATAATAATTGTTGATATATTGGAGTGTGCACTTTATAGATATAAGATCAATTATTTTTTGTTTAGGAAGATTTCTTATAGTTTAGTTTTTTCTCTCGTTTAGTTTGAAGAGTTATTGAATTTTGTTGTTTCATCTTATTTTTCAATCACCTCGGTTGGGTGACAAGAAGCTTTGTTCTTTCTTTTAGCTTTTTCAATTTTGTAAATTTCTTGCATTTGTCCACGCCTTGATTTTAATTAGTGAAACCACGTGGATAGAAATTCAAAGGTTGTGTATTTTGGATAATCTTCCTGAACAAACAAAACTTTTGCTTTGCATAGGAAATAGCATTGTCCTATTTTAATTTAGAGTCAAGTGCAGTTTTTATTTTAGGCAAGAACCTTCAGTTCAAAGTTTATTGATTGTGTATTGTTTGAGTGTTTGTGTTTTGTGAGGTGTATTTGTGAGTTCGTCTACAATGGACTGAGTTAATGTTATTATTGAATCAGTATATTATATAGTTATTTTTTTACTCCTGCTGCATTCTAGATAGCAATTTGATATTTCGGGAAGGTAATATTAATAATATATTCCGATACACTGAGTGTTTCATAGAAAGGTGCCCAGAACCACTTGTAAATGTTTACAACATGATAAGCATCTAATCACCCTCCATTCTTCCACAGATTATGAAAGCAATTTTTTTTGTGGTGTTTTTAAGTCTGCTTCCCATCAAAGACTGGAAAATCATCTATCCGAAAGAAAATATTCTTACGTCTAAATACCTTCAAATAATTTTTTTTTGTGTGGATTGATTAAGATTAAGTCAATTTGCCAGCAAATTGCTTTTATCACCAGATGACAGTATAGTTATCAGGAAAGTATTGACTATCGTTTTCAAATGATGTTTCCCTATCTTTTTGTTTGATGGAACACTCTGTATATTATATTAGCTTTCCTTATTTATTTTTTTCTACAATAACCGCGAAAAATCGAAATTTTAATATAGTTAATAAATGGTGCTACCGAAATATCGAATTATTGGGAACAAATAGTAGTGAATAGTATTCACTTCAAATAACCGTTTCTTTAGTTAAATTAATATTACTTGAAACAAAAAAAAATATGTTCGAAGAAAATCGTTTTTTTTGCTTTATGTTCTATCAGTGTAATTAGGTCCTACGTTTAATTTTTTCATCTATTAAACTTCATTCAAATATCAGGCATCCTATGGTTAGAGCCGCCACTTTTCATCGAGAATTCAGTACCTCGAGTGTGGAAAGAAGTAGTGATAATGATTCAATTTGCGTTTGCACCATTCCATCAATTAAGTTTCGATTTCAGTAACTCTTGAAGTGTTAGTGGGTGTACCATGTATTTTTATGGCATTGTTTTATCTAGCAAGGAGCTAATTCATTGCATCAAAGGAGAGTAGTAATAGAAAAGGATTGTTATATATCACTCATATAAGTATTAGTTATTATTTTTTTTAATTATTATTTAATTATCACAAAGTTAATCGCACCTCTAGTTATGCTACTTCAGAAAAAAATAATCTTGAAGGAAATATTCATTTGTACAATGGATTTTTTTTTAAATAAGTTTCTTATCAAAATCACAGTTTTGCTTTGTTTCCTTAAGATTTAATATTAAATCAGTAATTTATTCAGAAAAATTGTTTCGTAACAAGTATGAATAGGGGCGCTGATTATTATCTGTTTCAAACTCTTGGAAATATCCATAAAAAATAGAAAAAAATGATGTGGCAATATATATGACAGTATCTATTGATAACTAAAGTAAAGTTGTATATATTAAAATTATTAAACGTACAGAACCAGAAGCACCCTTAGAATGTTATATAAAGGAGATCGAAATAACAGGTTAATCATTAAAAAGCACAAAAAAAAAATACCAACTACAAACAAAAACCTGATATGTTTAGTACACATAGCTACAAAGCGAGAGAAGCGAGAAAAGCAATCAATTAATTTCATGTACGAATGACTTTTTGGGGGGTAATAAGGAAATTAAAATTACCATTAGTGCGTACTGCTCATCTATAGACATGGACAGGTGTGGGAATAGGGTCAGGGGGAGGCATTCAGTCGCCGTGTCCACCTCCAAAACAGAAACCCAATTAGTACGGCACCGACACAACGTAAAGACAACAAAAATAAAATTGCGTGCACGTGCGCACGAAATCTACACTTGCTAAAAAACGCTGTCAGTAAAAGACAATTCCAAATAAAAAAAAAAAAATATGTGTATATCTAGGGTGTCTCATCGGATTGGCTGATTAGATTTTTTTTTTGTGACTCATCTCTATTAGGCTTCCTTATCCCTAACCGCAACCGTATTTGAGATATTTGCAATTCTGTTGGATATTCCATGTTTGCACTCGTCGGAATGTAAGCAAATATTTTATAGGGTGTTAGATATTAAGAAGTTTTACTAATGTGTACGTAAATACAAGGATACGGTGTTGTGGTATTCATCACCAAACCATGTTAGCGCGTTTGACATTACAACTTTTGACTTTTTCTAACATATTACTACTCTTTGCATAAAATTCCCTAAAATTTCTCTCATAGAGGACGCCTTTACAATATTTAGTAAATTTATTTTAGTATTTATACAAGTATTTAATCTTATCAGCTTCTTATTTATCACTGAATGTGGTTTAATTGCTCAAAATGCATATTAATCATTGGGTAGTAATAGCAAGCCATGACAAACGATAACAAACAAGTGATATCTTTCATGTTAAGTCTTAATGCTGTCAACTCTTGTACAAATTCCTTTTTTTTTGTAAATGAAGAGGAGGGAAAATATTCAAGGTTTCATATTCATTGAGAATCTAATAACAATTATAACTAAACGAGTTGGCCATTTAACTGTAGATATCTACTTTCACTTGCAATAAACAAAAACTCCGAAAAGATTAAACTTAAAAGGAAATTACAGGAAATATTTTAAATATAGTCGTAATACTCAGAATAATGATTGTTAAAAAAAAAAGAAGTTATTAAGTAATAGAGAAAAAAAAACTGAAGAAATTAATCAGGACCAAACTTTTCAAACTTCTCGAAAACGTTCAATATGTCAAAGTTGCCTTTTAGGAGCTTTAGTAGTTTAATTGCTTCTTTTCATTGTTTTGCTTAATTTTCAAATTATTTAATAAAGGGTTAAACTATTGAAAGTCGAATTCGTTAACGTATTATGGCTTGCTAATATTTTACAGATAATAGGAATTCCATAGAATTATGTAAATAAAATTTAGTAATGACTGGAAAAATGTTAATGATTAAATATAGTATAAACATCACACAATGCAAAAACAAATAAGGCGTCGTTCTAAAATATATTATACAGGGTGTTTTTAGGAAAAAGATGGTATTACTACATTGCACTAACAATTTTGATATATTCAAGAAATTTTATGCAAGAGGTCTTGATATTTGAAAAACTATTAAAAACTGACGTGTCAAACCCCTATATTAATTTAAGTAAAATATTACACTGCAGTTAATGCTGTAGTAAAATACCCTATTCCATTAAAAAAAAAAAACAAGTTTGTCAATTTAAAGATATTCATTTTGGAGATGAGTTTTTGAACGCTCTGTATATGATGAATCGTACAATAATGAATACCTACAAATGCCCCTTGCACTTGCAATCCCATTACTAGAATAATGTAATGTTTAACACGCTATAATAATATTTGGTTTTATCCGAAAGAGTGCAAATGTCAAATATTCAATAAAATTGCAAATATTTCAAAAACGGTTGAGTTTAGAGATAAAGATCCTTAACATAAATTGATTACAAATGATGCAATAAATAAATTTACTAGATCGAAGAAAACTTCACCATTTTATTTAAAATACGAAAATTAATATCAATAACCTGCTTTGCAAGTTTCAAAATCATATTCCCCCTCGAAATGTTAAAAAAAAATTAATGAGTCAATTCGTTGCGACACCTGTATATATAGACAGAACCATCACAAGGAAAAAATAAAAAAAAAAAAGAAAAAAGAAATTATGAAGCTGCAAAATAAAATATTTACGGTAAAGTCTAAAATAAATAATATGAGTTAAATCTTTTAAGGTGAACCAATATAATCATTTTGTAATGATTAGATGTGTTCGTGTAAAATTCAATTACCATTGCATTTACGCATACACTGCTTGCAAAGTAGAATTGATCCTATAGTAATGCTTTTAATATTATTACAATTAAAATTTCATGCGTGAAAATAGTTGAATGCAATAAAATATGAATTTAATATTGTGCAATCGAATAGATTCTTCTGTCATTTATCGTCACGCTCCTATAAGATCAAAAATACATTACAAGCGGTATATATTACTTATTAGGTGTAAACATTATATGCGCTAGTCAAGTGATTATCTACGGCTTTTATTTTATGAAACTATCAACCAAATCGCGACACCAACCAAAAAAAAAAAACATGCACCATGCACCTATCTTATTTTAACACCGCCCAAAATGAAGCCGACACAGAGGCTGGAAGCTACTTACGACTGCTGGCACTTGTCCTGGAACGAGGGCCGCCTGGCCCGGTGTCAATCCCATCTGCTGCATGAGGGCGTTCTTCAGCGCCAGGTGATTCCTTCCGTTGATTAGGAGCTGATCCTTCAGATGCTGCGGCGGATGGAAATACTTGCACGGTGGCTTCTCCCTGTTACATCGGCCCTGGAAGAGAAACAGACAAATGTTAGCGAAACGTAACGGAATGGATATAAAGCTCGTGGTGCGAAGGAAATATATTTATGGCCGAACGGCAAGTCGGCCTGATTTACGTTCGAGTTTCTGTAAACATGTCTCGAGGTGGGATTTGTGGTTGTCTATCGCGAACTTTACGATCTGTCGACGTGGAATCGACAAAAAAGGGTGGGACATACATGGGATGATTATAAAATACATATAACAAAACGAAGATTTTCTTTATATTATTTTCAGAGTCATGCTGTGTATGCTAATGTGGAAGTGATACTTGTTTGCACTTTGCTAAAGCAATTCTGAGTGGATTATAAAACCCATAACAAGTAAAAATAAGCTTAACCTTCATCTATAAACGTTGAATTCTGTCGCGCATTTATAAACACTGGGTGGTTACCCACCCGAAATTTGATACACAAAATTCAGAATAAAAAGCAAACATTCTTATCTTATCTACACGCAGATAGATTAAATATAAAGTAAAAAAAAAAAAGAAACTACAATTCTATAAAATATAAATAGTGTCATAAAATATAAGACAATAAAATAACTGCAAGTGCAACAAATATAAACTAAAAAAATGATAACAAAATAAGTCGTCAAAATAAGGACATTTATCTGATTTATTATCAGTAGAGTCGGTGCATTATTTCATGAGACCGGCGCAGTAACCAGTTTTCGATTTAAAACCAGAGGTAAATGTGATAAGAGAAGGAGAAATATACAATCCGATCGTCCTAAAAATTTTCGTGGTCATTTATAGTTCAATATCTTCCCGTAGGTGCGCTGGCTCTTTGTGTGTTGTGTGCGTCAGTCGCACAGCGTTAGTTATTAGTTATCCTTTGTCATTTAGTTTGTGCGGGTGTCTTGCAGAGTGTTTGAATTTGTATTTGCTGTTTTTCTGTCATATTTATTACATTTTTTTAAAAAACTATTTATAATATTCCAGTTAACTGAAGGTAGGTTGATAATATACAGTGATTCAATTTATTATAAATTAATACAAATTCAAATTATAGGGTTAAGAACGCTTACAATGACAGAACCATCGACATCCAAGGAGTCGACACCAACAAAAAAGAAGTATTTGTCAAAAGATGCACGGGAAATCGTTTGGAGTGTGTACAATTACTTAAAACAGCATCATACATCAGGTAATAGGTCCCATATCTTGTGTTGTGAAAATGAAAATATATTTATATGCCGTTTAGGTAATCTTTTCGACAAAGTGTCCGAGGCAACAACTGTTCCAAGGAGCACTGTAGCACGTATTATTACCGAAGGCAGAAAAATTGAAGCGGGTGAAGCAACCGTGTTTAGAAGTAGAGCATTAAGTGGGCACGAGAAAAGAAATTTAAAGCTACAGGTGCTGAAGAATGGGCAAAGGTGTGTGATCATGTGATTAAAATTGAATTATAGTCTTATTCAATTTTAATCAGAATAATACAGAAAGAACACATTTTTGATGAATATTGTGATGAATTTATTATTAATACGGGGGATGATTCATCTGATGATGATTTTGATTTTTATTCAGATAACGAGAGCTCCTCAATTTTTATTTTATATGTATTTTTTGTAAACTGTATATATTTTTCGGTAAATTATATGTATATTTCCATTTTTAGATAAATTTCTCATGAATTCAATAAAAAAATATTTAACGTATGCTGTTTTATTTGACATTTTTTTTTATTGGGAAAAACAGTCATATCGTCAATCAATAAGACATAATTAAACAGAATTACAAAAGAAAAGAACTATGATCGAAGGACAGTAGGGATGTGGTTGAGGGGCAAGCGTTGAAACTGATATAACAGGCATTTCTTTCAAAAATAATTAACGCATGAGTTATTGTTATTATTATGTTCATATGCACCCTTGAACGAATTTTTCAATGTAAAATGCTCAGATGCAAAAAATTAATTGTTGCCACAATTTCAAATATCATTCAGATTCATCGTAAAAAGAATAGATTCTTATAGACAATAATATAACTCTTTAGTTTCTCCGCTTATTTAGGCCGAAAAATCTAATAAAAACTACTATATAGGTATACTTCAGAAAAATTGTTATTTCAGACAAATACTGAAACTGCAAGAGGACAAACAAATTGTTAATAAAAGAAAACGTCGAGGCATACGAAGGTTACCCCAAGGGAAAACGTAGTTTCTGCTCCCATGCAATGTACTATGTGTGCGGGCAGGCAGGTAGGCAGCTTTACCCGTCACACACACATGCACCCTACTGAAATCTTTCCCTAATTTTCCGAGCGGCTGGACCGTGCAGTCTCGACGGGCTCCCGGAACTTCTGCTAGCGTTTGCATTCCGTGACCGTACCGTTCCAAAACAAATAAACAACGCGGAGAGGAAGAGGAGAGAGAATTTAAAGTTGGCATTGTACGTGTGAGCGCGATTTTCGAATCGATCTCGCTGGAAAGGAAACAGAACGACCTGATTCAATTACCGGTCTCCCTCTCTCTCTCTTTATTTCCACTGTCCGTCTGCAATCGTTTCACGTTATTTTGTAACGGTCTGGAAGTCGTGCATCCGACCGTTACAATCTCACCTGTCAGAGACGCCCATTCCGAACGGGATTGCATAAATATTAAGAGGAGATAATGGCCAAGTCGATGTGCCTGTTCCAAGAAGCGATGGCAGATTGATCTACACGAACGTAGTGCAGGTATAAGTGCGATAAGGGTACACAAGTTGCATCGAGGAAAATCGAGTAAATTTCGAGATTGAGTGTCACAAATGTCGAGAAATATATTAAACTTAAAAGCTATTTTCCATGAAACCTATCATAGAAAATTCACGAGTTGAAATAAAAGGAAATAAAGCCGTGGAAAGGTTGAAAGAGATTTTGTAAATATTAAATTGGGTTCCATATCTTTAGCAAACATGTCTCTTGCTAAGGCGAGTGGGTTTCTCAACCAGAAAATTAAGCATATTATTTCTATTTCAAATATAATAAGAAAAGAATTCGTTACTACTATTCTATACTAGCTATTCAAATAATGATTATTCGTGTAGTTGGATCTTGATGTTCGTGAATTTCTATTACTTACACATACATCATCAATGCGCAAAAGAATTTTCGTACCATACGATTCCATTGAGCAAATTCTGCTGGCAATAGCGTAGATTGGTTGTGATAAGCCCATGCAGTTTTTCATAACAATACATACATACGCTATATAATTAAAGCCTAGTTAATAAAGAATGGTTAATAGTTATGCGACATTCTTCTTCTTCTTGTCTACTTAATTCAGCATTAGTTAACTACTTTTTTCGTTATCATGTTAGTTAATTGCGAAAGAAGCCCCAGATATCAGGGTATTCTTTTATTTAATAAGCTTCCAGAAGAATATAAAATGCTATCTTTTAGTAGATTTAAACATAGTATTAAACATTTATTAATTACTAAAGCTTATTATTCAGTAGAAGATTATCTATGCGATCATAATATCTGATGTTATATGTGTTCTCACTGGGGTGTTGTTTTGCATCTCTCTCTCTCTTTATTTCGTTAATATAAAATAATTATTATATGAATTATGTAATATTACGTACTTGATATAGGTTTTTAATTACTATTGACTCTCCTTTTGTATGTAGGAAGGAATGTGTATTTTATCTTATTTTAATTACAAAGTTTGTGACTTATCCTATGCTGCAATGTAGTCTAAAAGGATGAAATAAAATTATTATTATTATTATTAATTAATTAATTAGACTGACTACAACCTACAGCGGACGATATAAACACCGTGTCAGCCCTTCAGACCAGCTACGATCTACACTACAAGGAAACTTTACTGCATCAACCTCATAAATCGGCTATGATGTTCAAGGTCTCTACGTCATGTCAGTCTACTAGGACGACTCCAATCTCAACAAATGGTATTTGCACCAAGCCAGTTCCGCTGGAGACTAGTAATTATTCAACAGTTAGCTACCTTCTTTGCTCTCAGTCCATTAGGTTGACTATAACCCACACCGTACGATATCAGTGTCATGTCAGCCCTTCAGACCGACCACGATTTACACTGAAAGGAAACTTTGCTATTTCAAGTTGAAAAATTGACTATGATGTTTACGGTATCAATTCCGTGTGGATCCATTATATCGAGTTCGATCTACCGCAAAGGCTATTTGCATCATGTCAGTCCCGCAGGGAGACTACTATCTAGTTATGCAGTGTTGTTATCCTGCGGATTTCTTTAATTTGGCGTCAGTTAACTACCTTCTCTGTTCTCACGTCAGTCCATTAGATGGACTATAACCCACACCGTACGATATCAGTGTCGTGTCAGCCCTACAGACCAACCACGATTTACACTGAAAGGAAACTTTGCTATTTCAAGCTGAAAAGTTGACTACGATGTTTATGGTATCAACTCCGTGTGAGCCCATTAGATCGAGTTCGATCTACCGCAAATGCTATTTGTATCATGTCAGTCCCGCTGAGAGACTACTAGTTATGGAGCGTTCTTATCGTGCGGATTTCTTTAATTCGGCGTCAGTTAACTACTTTCTTTGCTCGCATGTCAGTCCATCAGGTCAACTATAACCCACACCGTACGATATCAGTGTCGTGTCAGCCCTTCAGACCGATCACGATTTACACTGAAAGGAAACTTTGCCATGGCAAGCTGAAAAATTGACTTCGGTGTTTATCTGCGATGTGTGAGTCCATTAGATTGAGTTCGATCTGCAAAAAATGCTATTTGCATCATGTTAGTCGCACAGGGAAACTATTAATTATGCAGCGTTCTTATTGTGCGGATTTCTTTAATTCGGCGTCTGTTAACTACTTTCTCTAGTCTCATGTCAGTCCATTAGGTCGACTATAACCCACACCGTACGATATCAGTGCCGTGTCAGCCCTTCAGACCGACCACAATTTATACTGAAAGGAAACTTTGCCATATCAAGCTGAAAATTCAGTGTTTACGGTATCTGCGTCGTGTGAGTCCATTAGGTCGAATTCGATCTGCCGCAAATGCTATTTGCATCATGTTAGTCCCACAGGGAGACTATTAATTATGTAGCGTTCTTATCGTGCGGATTTCTTTAATTCGGCGTCAGTTAAGTACTTTCTCTGCTCTCATGTCAGTCCATTACGTCGACTATAACCCACACCGTGCGATATTATGCCGTGTCAGCCCTTAAGATCGATCGCGATCTACAGTGAAAGGAAACTTGTATCAAGTTGATTATGATTTAATTAATAATTGACTACGATGTTTACGGCATCAACGCCGTGTGAATCCATTAGATCGAGTTCAATCTGCCGCAAATGGCATTTGCGTCATGTCAGTCCCGCAGTCTCTTGCTGATCTTTTTAATTCGCCGTCAATTAGCTCTCAGACCAGCCTACCAATCCGACTACAACTCACAGCAGTATCAATGCCATAAATTAACTACGATTTTAATTTACGGTATCTACGCTGTATTAATCAATTAGTTCCACTCACTACGATCTATAGAGGGTAGTTTCTGAGTCGTGTCAATCCCGAATACCGACTACAAATTGCTGAAGATACATATTTCCTCGTATAAGTTCTGAAAGCCCACTGTAATCTGGGAAATACGGAGAGCTGGATTTACCTATTTTCTAAGGAAATTGCACACTCATATCTGCTACGTATGAGTGGGGGTCGAGTGTGCGTGAACCTTTAATGCAGAATGTAAAAACGTTGATTTTGACAGACATGGTGAGTTTATACAAAGCAGAGTAACGACATTGAAATCACACAATAAATTTAAGCAATAATTGACCAAAATCTAATCAATTCTCTAAATTATATTTCTAAATTGAATGACGTATGCAGATAGCTCTATCAGTAGATAAAACTGACAGTAAAAGTTTTGAAACAAATGTTCCTCGTTTGTTTTCAAATTAATAACCAACTAGGATGAATTTAATCTTCTCTATAATGGCCGTTATTATAAAATTACTAGTTTTAGAAATAGTACAACACAAATATTTTGAAACTTCGAGTTTGTAATAATAATAATCCCGAAAATCCGATCACTTAACCACATAATATATAGAGACCGTAAAAGCAGATTCCCGGGCGGAAAACTTTCCTAGAGTACTACTACATCGGGGCACGCGATAAATCAGAAATCGCTGCGCGATTTTGAATAATTAAAGGCGCCCTCATGGCCTTCTTTACTTACTAGGGACGGCGTCTTGGCGCGATATTTCAATGAAATTTGTTCAAAAACTTGTCCGACGGTAATGAAACACGTATAAAGTACCGAAACTCATTAAATTTATTGGATCCGAGAACCGCAATAGCAGAAGGTGGAAGTTTCCCGGTAGCGAAAACTCCGGAATTTCCCGGAGATTTATGGGCCGACTTATAATTTCGCGGACGCGCTTTAAACAACCCGGTATATCTGCGGAAAAAATAACAGCGTGTGTATCGACGCCGGTTGTAGCTTGGAATCATGCTGCCGTTAGGAAGGAAAAGGAAACTTATCGGACTATAAAATTGCCTTCCTACTTCATGTGTTACATTTTTTTCAGCGGAGGAGAATTTATTATTGTGAAATTGTGAAATGAAAAATGTTAAAACCTGACATATTGTTCATGGTTTTGAGTAAATTTAATCTGTCCTGCTTTTTACCATCATATTTTGGACTGCTACTCTGATGTTTTTATGTAACAAAAAAAAAACTATGACGGGTTTGTATGGAAAATATATTTACAGCACTTTTACGTTTATTGAAAACTCATTGAAATGAATGATTCGTTTATTGTTTTCTATTGCCCAAAACAACAATGAAACAGAAAAAAAACAAATGCACAAACGAAAACACAGTTGAGTATTACTTTAACGACTAACAAGGGAACACCGGCGGGTGTCCCCCTCCGATTTCGATGAAACTTAACAGATCGAAAGAGTACCTTAAAATAAGAGACACGTATTTTTTTTATCGGCGTATCCGCACGATTTTGGGGTACAGCCCCCTCCAAAGTTTGGACGATTTTTCAATTTTTGCAAATATTTCTTAAATTATAACAGATATTAAATTTTCTTCTTAACTTAATTTGCAGCATATTGCATGGCCCTAAGGATGGCGTCGTCCGTATTCGCAAAAAGTTAATAACGGGGACGGGGTACCCCGTACCCCCATTTTTTTTACATTTTTTCTTTTTCTTATTCATCAAAAGAAGGCCGATTTTACATAGAATACGATGATGTATAACAAGTTTAGAAAATTAATAATTGTAAAAATAGAAAAATAATAATAAAGCTTCAAAATTAATAAACTTGTCTATTGATATAAATCAAATGAACTATAACAGAAATAAGTTTTTATCCTTAACATAATTTCCAGCATAATACATGGTCTCAAGGTCTCATACCCCCGCATTTTTTTAATAAGTTTATTCATTATTCATCAAAAAAAGATCGCTTTTACATAGAAAACGGTGATGTATAATAAATTTAGAAAATTAATAATAGTAATAATAACTTAAAATAAATATATGTACGTGCAGATACGCCGATAAAAAAAAATACTCTTATTTTAAGGTACTCTTTCGATCTGTTAAGTTTCATCGAAATCGGAGGGGGACACCCGCCGGTGTTCCCTTGTAAGCAAATGAAAGTGATATATACCGTATGGCGTTAGGTAAAGTGTGGATAGCATACAATCAATATGTACACCTAAGTAGGCCTAGACGTTCACGATAACATCGGTTTGTATTAACGGCTGTGCATTTAAGTAAGAAATAAGTATAGGTAAGAAAGATTGAATAGTAATGCCCTTCCTGTTGGGTGTCAACTTTTGCGATAACCATCATTTATGGTGCACGTGCATTGTAGGGAGGAGTTATCGTGATATACCTAGGCCTACATGCATGCAGGGTAGGGATAAAGTATGGAACCAAGCAAATATCTTTAAAACGAAGAGGATGGTATTGACGAAACTTTGCAGATAAGTCTAAGGAAATATAATACATCTGATGTTGCTTTTGTTGTTGTGACTGTACTTCTGGTTGAACAGGAAGTTCCCTCTATTCTTTTTTTATTTAAATGGAACACCCTGTATATTTTTGCAGATTATAATAGATCTTGTTTTTAAGAATTCGACCATACGGGTTTTAGCACCATTATCTGTAAATATGAAGAGATATAACACTCCACATTTACTGAACAATGAATTATATTTATTGTAAATTATTAACGAAATGGTAGTCATAAGCGAACTCATTTAAAATGTTCAAAATGCGGTGACTACGTTATAAAGTCGTGCCAGCCTTTAGGCCGGCGCTGATCTATAGCTCAACGAGTTTCTTGAGTTTTAAATAGGTGTGAATTGAACCTGAAGCAAGTAGATATCCGGGAAAATGAAAGAGTACGTCATACCTGTATTTCCTCTTATTTACTGAAGATTAGTTGTCTATCGATATGACACTATTTCAATTCCTTAATAAAATTTAAGTGCGAATGCTGATGCCATTGTTAGCTGACCTTTCTAAAGCCTTCGATGATGTAAGCCATTCTACTATTCACAAACTAAGGCGATTTTAAGGTGATTTTTACTGTGTTGTTGTGAAACATTGAAGTATACCAAGCATCTATGTAAGGATTGACACACTTCCTAATTTATACCAATGACTATTCGCAATAGCTTCCATCATTCATTAATTTATCTATACTGTATTTATGTAATTATTTAATGACGGTATTTTTAGCTAAAATAAAATATTGTTTCAACTGGTAATAATATGTAATATAAGGTGGATTTTTATATTTCAACATTTTTCATGACCGTGACTGATTTGTTTGTTTGAACTTTGTTGGTAACATTAATTATTGTTACGTTTTTACTTTTTTTTTCAAAATTTTAATTGTAATTCACAAATACCTTTAATAAAGACACTTAATTAGAGAGCTTATTGTAATAGCATGGTAAGCCGCACCAAAATACTTCAATTTTAAATTGAATGTCTAATATTCATTTAATACGGCTTCAGCCATAGTAAAACAATATTTAATCCTTATCTCCGCTTGCTTAAGTTTTGGAGCTTTCTCGTTTACAAATAATTGGTTTATTTTTTGATGATCTGTCTATTTTTAGAATTCATTACAGCACTTAAGGAACACCTTGTATATCACCAATAATTAAGCAGCGGAAAAAATAACAATAAACTTAGGTATATAAGAATATTTTTTTTAAATAAAGAATATGATATTTTATTATTTCAATATCAGGTATTCATCCAGATAACTATTATAGCTCTAAAATTCCAAGAATCGAAAAGCACACAACTGCTCTATTGACTAAGCGGCAACACTGTACAATATCACAGCGCCCCCAACCCCCATCTAATTGAATTAGAACCTTTTTGGTATTCTTTTCGAATTCCCAAAGGCCTACAAGGTTGTTTCTACACTCGCTTCAATTTATCATAGTTTGCTAGACGGTATTTAACTTTTCCTTCACTTTCTCTTTCCTTTTTGTTTTTTTGAACCTCCGCCTTTTCCAATACTGATCTGTTAGCGCTAACGAACCAAAAGCTCCCTGTAAATAGAATGAATTGGTCTCGGAAGTATATAAAGCATCTCTGCGTGACGATGAAAAGAATTACAAGGTTTTAGGAAACTAATTCTCTATACGGTGTATTAGCCAAGATTGAAGACGGTAATCAATATTAATTAAACGTATCACGGAGGAAATTCTAAATATTGGGGTATCTTTCAGGGATTTTAGTGAATACATGATAGTATTGAAAATAGATTCGCTAGATGTTGATTTAAATACAACTCTATGCTGTATAGGACAATGTATTATAGACGAACTAATTATTGAACCACCACCAAACAATATGCAACAAAGCATAGGGAATTTTAAATGGGCAATTAATTTTACTAACATTATACCTACTCACGTATAACACAGCAATGGGAGTAGTTCTGACAACAAATCCGAAATCCCCAAATTTAATTCAATTTAATCAATCAGGCTAATTACAAAATGATGAAATATTCTGTATAGCGAAGGCAACATATACACTCTGTGGGTTTCCCAATCAAAAATATGAGTAGCAGGCATGATAGACTATATAAATTAGTAAATAAAATCAAATCTCCCTCAAACACATTACCTAAAACAAACTTTTACCCTAGGGCTCACTGATTGTTGTGGATATTTAATGTAGTATGTTCCAGTTTATTCCCTAAATTTCCATAATAATGTAAATATTTGTTGTTTTAGTCGTGGTAATTGTATTTCAGCTAGCTATTGAAACGATGAATATTAATGACGAAATTAGTTGAGAATGTATCATAAGCAAAATTCGATCAAAGCTGCTATCGGCTATATAGACGAGAAAAAAATTCTAAATTGTAACGGCAAAGGTTATTAAATGAATAAATACACTGTTAAGCACATTTCTGTTGAATGAAAACGTTTCATAATTACACCATCTTCGACAATACCTCAAAACATGCGATGCAAGTCCAATTCCAGATTCAATTCCTATTAAACACAACAATATCCACTTAAAATGCTTTCTTTCTCTCTCTCGTTCTCAAAACAAGGATAAACGATAGCAAATTGTATTTCAAATTCCAATTCACAGTCAGACCTACTGGCTTGGCGTTTTGTTTGTTAATCAAACAGAGTGCACTAGCATTTGGTTGAATAACACACATATTTCGATGTACAAAGCGATTGATTAATCGGTACTACGTTTTATGAAGCCTCAATATCTACAGTGCTGAAAATAATTACAGATTGTTGTAGAAGGAAGCAGATAATTAATAAAGAATTCAAAAAAGTATACATAGAGATATAACCTGTGTTGTACAAAAGATTTTGTTGACGGAAAATTAAAAAAAAATATCCAAAGTCTTAATAATAAATTCTATCCTGTTTAAAAATTATGTATACAAATTATTACTAGAAATAGAGCCATACAATATAGAGGAATTTCTAACCTCAAATATACATTTATAAATTTTTGTTCTCGACCTGACGTTTGCATTGTTCCATTTGTATTGAAACACTGCAATAATAAAACTATTCTATACTATTCTATATTTACGGTTGAAATGATTAAAAATTGCAATAAGAGTGAAAGTAATTATTTCGTTGGATATAGTGATTTGTGAGAATATGCGATTGTGTGAACGCGATTTCGTTATTCTGGTTAAGCTTATGTGGAAAAAATAACTACAGGAGGATGGTTTTAACATACATATGCGGTGAAAGTGAATTGTTTCCTTTGGGAAAGAATTGAAAACTTTGCGTTTGAGGATTCTCATAATTCGAGACAGCAAATAGAAGCTGCAGTTTTTATCTACGCTTGAGTTGATGAACTTAGCTCAGAGTCTATGAAAACGGTGTCGATTTACATCAGAATGGTGAACAATTGCTACAATTTATAATGTTTATGTATTTTTTAGTATATGAAGGTATATTTTGTAAATATTTTGTTTAAATATGTCTGTAAGAGCTTTAGAAATTCAGCTTATTTAGAATACATTAGAATTTTTATAGAATAAATCCTCTTGGCCTTTCCTAAATGGCTATAATATCAGTAATGCTGTTAATGCTTTCCTTAGTTTAGTTTGGTGGAACCATTATTTGTAATATTTAATATTAAATTTTTTTTCTCCCTGGTAAAAATCTTTTATTTGCTTATTTACCAAAAATATCAAAAATGCCCAAAAAGTACCAAAGGTAATTTTATATGCTTTTCAATAATATAAAATATAAAGAGCGTTCCATGTAGAAAAAAAAACAGAAATCTTAATAATATCACAAAAATATGATTTTAATAAAATAGAAATTAGAGCATAGAATTCTGCGCCAAAAATGTCATAATGAAATTTTTGTATAAAAAAAGTATTTTCACAAATAAAAAGGTTACAAAGTTCTTTAAGAATATTTTAAATGCCTTATATCTCTTCTGTTAAGAAAGATATGGATTTCACCAATTGATTTCTCTTTAAAATTAAGCTCCAGAAACATAAGTCAGTTTTTGTCTAAATTCTTTTGGAAATGAGTTCCTCAGGAAAAGTATCGAATTTGGTTCACTGTGTACATATGGCCTCAAAAAAGAATACTCTACCTAATCTATTTATCCTTTTCCTCCAAGAGCAAATTCACTTTCATCAGCATCATGTCTCAAGTATTATTCTCGATTTCTTCCTAGAAGATCACTAGTGTAGATGCACGCCCTCTAAGGGCCACACGCCAAACTCTCACTCACAATCAATCAGTGACGTAAGTCGGTAATTCAGTCACTGCCGCACACCTTTCATTAAGGTATGCTATGCCTTTTCATTCTTGTAATAAATTGCAAACCATTGAACTAACGAAAAAAAATATCATTTAATAATTTAATTGCATTCATATCGTAAATAATTTTATAAAATTTGTACGTAAAAATAACAATATATATTCGTTCATATTCATATCATCAACAAAATTATTTATTGAGCATGTGGAAATACCCAGGAAATACAGTTATCATAACAAACATTATCCATGGACTAATGTACAATGATTTGTTATAATCCTGTATAAATCCTGTTATTAAATACGTATTGGATAGGAATTTTGGAATTTTGATCATTTCTCTAAATAGCTGACTTGGGCTGTCTTTTTAGTTAAATATGAATGAGCGAATTAGGGGGGTTGTATTTAAAGTTTTAGTGACAGACTGGATATTCTTAAGCAAGTTTTGTTACTTTTATTGCTTTAGATATTTTTTTAGTGTTGTTGTTAACACCATTTTTTTTTTTGTTACCACAATTGCTACCGAAATGTTTTTTATATTTTATGTTAAATCCAAATGGCTAGAACTATATAAGTTGTTTACAACTTCAAAATATCAATTTTTACCTGCACCTGTGTCAATGAGTAATTTGCTCTTTATATACAGGGTGACTGGCACTTAAGCTTACATATTAAAGGACCTGGTAATTCAGCTCATTTGCAATAGATGTAGCCAAATTTGCCTTATACAAAAGTCAATGATGATGATAACTATGTTCTCGTCAATGGTTTCAGATAAGCCTTATGGGCATCAAGATTACAGCTATTACATATTATTTTATTTACGTTTATAACTGTTACACCCTGTATATCCAGTTTTTGGTTCTCGTTCGCTAAATAACCAAATCATCGAATTAATAACGGCACTGTATACTTAGCGATCGATCCTCGTTATACTAGTATGCCGCATAAGAGAGAATTTGACCCGTGCTACTAGCAGCATAGGTAGGTAGTGTTGGTACCGCTTTTGAATCCCGTCCCTCCACATAATTAACTGCGTAATCCCGGCTTCCGATCCCCCGAATATCGGTGTTTATGTTGCGATACGCGAGGATTTGCCGACTGCAAATCCCATACACCCCTCCACCACCCGTCCACCCGCCCTCTCTATACACTCCATTCTGGCTGTCTGTCGCTGTAGCGGCGCGTAATGCGAGATCCAATTAACGCAATCGTTTCACCGTTGGATTTCAATTAGCGTCTTTAGCCGAGGCATCGGCCCGGCACTGATGTCGTGTCGCGCTCGGGAGTAAACACGGAGGTTTATCGGGTGAAAAACGGGGATGAAAAAAAAATGGAGGAATCGATGCTGAAGGTAATTGAAGCGCTCTTTTTTTTCTTCCGCGTGTAATTTGATAGAGATTGGAGGCGAAAAATCGCGTAGGAATAATTAGGCGTGAGTTCGGAAAATATAGAATGGAAAAAATTTGCGCCCGAATAAAAATATGTATTGGTGCAATTATTTATGGATTGGTGCGTTTATTAAATTTGACTTTAAGTGAAAGCACATTTTTTTTTCTAATAAATCCAAAAAAACAGCCTTAGTATTCGCTAATAAACCTAAAAAAGGGGATAAGAAACAGGTACTCCATTTTAAAATCACGGGAAGAGCCGTTTTTATGAACAACTCTAGAAATTATAGACTTCAGAGGATATGTTGCAAGAATCACTACTTAGCGTTATGAGTAGAATGCTTAGCTCGAAATATTTAATGACAAACAGATGCCTGCCTGCCTAAACCGTCTGTCTACCTGCTTAAGTATATCTACATTTAGTGGACTGCTAAAATTTAACATGAAGATGCACAGGGATAGTTTGAGCGCAGAGGGGAAGTGAAAACTTTGGTCCCTTAGCCAGTATATCGGCAACGTCAGAAGGAATGACAATATTTGTGAAATTCTGTAAAAAAAAAAATTGGGACACTCTGGTCTCCCAAACAAAAAAAAAAACCATTAGCTTACTGAGATGGATAATGAAGTCAGTTTATTTCTGTACGGGGACAGCTTAAATTTACAAATAAGGGGCACTCCCATGGGTAGTCCTTTGTCGCCAATCGTGATGAATTATTTTCTCCGAGAGACCATAAAGGGAGTTCAGTTTAATTTTGGGTTTCTTTGCCAATATGTGGACGATATCACGTGCAGTCTCCCTGCAGGCCAGATACAAGAAACAATAAATATCTTCTATCGTTTTTACCCACGAATTTGAGAAGGACTACAAACTACCTTTCCTTAATACCATTATTAATAAAGAGGGGTGCTCGCTGAAGCTGTCTTGGTACAGAAAACCTTCAAATTCCAATAGACTGATGTACTATACTTCAGCTTACCCTACGAGATATAAAATAAATTTAATTCTTGCTATGATAAACCAGAATAGCTAAAATCTCACACCCAAGCTACATTAAGAATGACTATTTTGCTAACTAGTATTTCGCATCACCCAGAAAAATACTGGACGTAATAATCTGCATTAATTGAATTTTTATCGACAGAACGAAATGTGTCATTGTTATGATAACATATTATTTACATACAATCTTTGATTAAGTAATAACAGAATTCATTAGTGAAATTAATTAGTTTTCATTATTATAACAAATCATTGAACATTAGTCCTTGGATAATATTTGTTATGATAACTGTATTTCCTCGGTATGCTCAATAAATAATTTTGTTGATGTTATGAATATGTAGGAATATATATTGTTATTTTTATTTCGTACAGATTTTATAAAATTATTTACGATATGAATGCAATTAAATTATTAAATGATATTTTTTTTCGTTAGTTCAATGATTTGCAATTTATTACAAGAACGAAAAGGCATAGCATACCTCAATGAAAGGTGTGCGGCAGTGACTGAATTACCGATTTACGTCGCTGATTGATTGTGAGTGAGAGTTTGGCGTGTGGCCCCTAAGGGGCGTGCATCTAAACTAGTGATCTCCTAGGAAGAAATCGAGAATAATACTTTGAAACATGACACTGATGAAAGTGAATTTGCTCTTGGAGTTCCTTTGGTTTCTTTATTATCAATAATCTTAACATATATTTTAACAAATTCTAACACAGTATCAATCTAAATGTATATTTAGTAAATCGTATTCACTGCATGTACAGGGTGAGCCAAATTCGACACTTTTAATAGGGAACTTATATTTCTAAAGGAATTAGATAAATCTGACCTATGTTTCTGGAGCTCGATTTTAAAGAGAAATGGATTAATGAAATCCGTATTTTTATATCTTCCATAGTATAAGAGATACAGGGTGTTTTCGTAAAATATGCAATTTTTAAAAGCCCTTGTAACTTTTTAATTTATGAAAATGCTTGATTTATATAAGAACTTTATTAGGGCACATTTTGACTGAGAATTTAATGCTCTAATTTTTTGTTTTTTTAACTCGTATTTTTTGAAAGATTATCAAGACTTGTTTTTTATTTTTATTTTATTTTATTTTATTTATATTTTTACACTATTGAAACTTTTTTTTTTTGCAATTTCACAGTATTTTAAGATGGCTATGAATGATATACTGAACGGTGGACGATTCGAACCATAATTTATAATGTTTACGCATTTTTTTTTTTTGGCATATATAGCAAAATTTCGTTTATGTATGTAAGAAAATATTTTAATTATACTAATAGTTCATCATACTTATCATTAAATAATTTTGGCCTAGAGAATGCTACTAGGAAATTTAGTAAAATTTCACGAAGACACCTACGTTCGCCAGAATCTCAAAGCATCCTCAAAGAACACTTTCCTAAAGGCCGAACTTCCCGTACAAGTTCGGGCACAAAAAATAACGAGGTTCCGGTTAAATTATCTTATTACGCGAAGTTATATCGACGGAAGCCTCGTAAATATCCCTATAGCGGCCTGTAGGACGGAGAGATTTCCTCTCGCACAGCAGACAAATGATTGCGAGTGGGAAACGCACATCGGCCTCAGGAAAACTTTCTCGGAGCCGAGGATATGTCGAGCTGTGAATGCGAAACTCTTGGAACATTTAAACTTCGAAAGATGAGGATCCGGCGACTCGAACCGGCCTGGGAAAACTAACTACGCAGTACTTTATGGAAAAGCGTCTTTTGATTGTGAAAACGGCTCCGAGAATTGCCGCATGAGTACCTCGGAGTTTGTTTGAGAAGCCGTCGATTGGAAGGAAACGTTCCCTTATCTATCTTGTGTGTATTGTTAAGGCGTTATAAATGAATGGATGAATTAAAGACTGGAAATTTGCTTGTTTGTTAATTTAACTTCCAGACGATAGTTTAGGGTTGGAGGGAAATTATCGATTTTAACACTTAAACTGCCAAGCACACACAACGAAATTTTTACAGAGACTAAGAAAGTGTGACTAAATAGTATCTATTTTGTATCATTTCAATGTTTTCATTACTATAGAGTAAACAAATTACTGCTGTGGTTAGACAACCCAGTTTTTCGCGAGTGTATTTTAAGTTGCATATTTTTGGTTATTTATTGGTTGTTTTCTTTGCTAACACAGCTGTTGTTCAATTTACATCATTTTAACTTTTTTAGTGTTAAGTTTTTTTTATAATCCAGACATTTAAATGTCTATTGTTTCGACTATTAATGTGAGTAGACGTATTTTTGTATTTCATTGTTGCCATTTTGTAATTCATTTGATATTGAAATTTAATTCTGTAAAAATTTAGTCAATTAAGGATTTATTTTCGTAATAATTGTTAATGTATTGACGTGTACACGTAGTAAATATAAGATCAATTATTATTTTTTGTTTAGGAAGATATATTTTTAAGTTTATTTTTTCTCATTATTTTTTAAAGATTTTCCGTTATTCATTTTTGCTGTTTCATTGTTCATTATCAATCACCTCGTTTGAGTGAGTAGAAGCTTTGTTCTTGCATTTAGTTTATTTTAGTTTGTGAAACCACGTGGATTGCAATTGAAATATTTTGGATAATCTTCCTGAATAAACAAAAATTTTGCTTTACATAGGAAATAGCATTGTCCTATTTTAATTTAGAGTCAAGTGCAGTTTTTATTTTAGGACAGAACCTTCAGTTCACGGTTTTTTTTTTTCTGCACAATCTGTAATTTAATCCGTTGTTGAAATAAATTTGATTGTTAATTTGCGTCTTTGGGTTAAAAATTCTTTTATTTGATATTTAAACCTTTTTAATTTTTCGGGTAATTAAGAAAGTCTGATTTCATTCACTCACAATTTACTTTTCGTGGTTAGATTCAAGTTTTAATTCGCGAGGGTAACTCTGAGATTAATTGTTCGTTTGCGTTCATTAAAATTTTATCCGTTGAGCTGGCAAATTTTATTTTTCTTTGTGTTTTTGAAATCAGTTTTGCATTTTTCATTTAATTCAATCAGTACACAGCATTAATTCATGCTAACATCGTCTGTTGGATTGTTTAAATCCGACGTTTCCGCAGTGTTTCTACTGTCGTCATCAAGGTAGCCCTGATAAGGGCCGTGGTTTTCCAATTTCAAATATCAACTCCTATTAAAGTCATTAATGCTGTGTTCACTACACCAGTCGAAAAATTCTCGGAAAACAGTCAGCCGGTAAAACTTTGAAAGAGCGAGCATCTCTTGCAATTGTTTATTGAGTTTAATGACTTAACCTAATTGGGGAATTGGATTTCATGATATAATAAACTGATGTGAGTGCCACTATGGCAGTATATTGTAACAAAAAGCATTTATAAGTAATATGTTAGTACAACGATATCGTTTGCTTTTGTCTGGCAATTTTACTGTTGGGAAAGTGTTTTCCAGGAATCCGTATATTATAATGATGTTATTATAATATTTAAATAAATTAAAGATTGCGTCGAAGGTAACAAGATCACATAAAGCCAATACAAAAGTTAAAAATGATGCACTTCAAATTTTGTAATCTTATTTTCTACACTACTGTATCCATCAACAAAACCACTATGAATGTAGCCGAGTTAGGGTACCAACGTAATCAAATCGTGCCTAGCAAAAGCCGTGATGCGTTCAAGTGACATATGTACACGGAAAAATCAATTTGTTTGGACGACAAAATAATTTCAACCAAATTTTGTCAACAAATCGGTTCTTCAGTGTACGGTTAATGATTGTCCGAATTTATACGTGGCAGTTAAATTCGATATCTTTGCAAAGAGGCTACAAATGCTTATTATCAACAACAGGAGCTTATAACTTTTGTTCATTTGCAGAAATATAATAGCCTAGAATTACATTCTTGATATTCGTATTTGCAAATTTTCATTTCATATTTTCCTCTTTTTGGTTATTCTCCACAACTGGAGGAATTTAATTTTGCTGCCTATCTATTTACTATTGCTTGCACGTTTCTGAACATGAATTAAAAATACATTTCTCTATGTTTGTTATTGGCCCATACTGGCTATTTTCATCACACTTAACAGACTGAGGCCACGGGGAACAGAATTACATCCGGAATAGCTATCACACAGTGGTGTTTCCTGTTTTTTTTTTTTCAATGCCTCGCTAAAGGTGGCTGAGAACAATGTGGCCAGCGGCAATGGCCGGGAGAAGAGGCGAGTAAGTTAAAGGTTTTTAATCTGCTAATGGAACGTATTCCATTCTGGTAGCTGGTAATGCGATAGAAGAGTGCACATTGAATGAGGCGGCAAGGTTCCACCCTTGTGTAGTGCTGTATCTAATTCGAACTGGCTTTCCAATAGATTTCTTCCTTCGTGGTAAAGAGGGTGTTTGTTACTTTTCTCAAAGTGGGTTTAAATGCTTTTAGACGGCGTATTTTGAGGTTCTGTTTGGAGATTTAACTTTCCTTAGCGAAATAGTAGATGTTGTAAGTAAGGAGATAAGTGAAGGAGATTCTTGTGTCGAGCATATTGCAGATCAGCGAAAATTAATACACTCCGCAAAAAAATTATGGAATCACCTTTATCTATGCAAAGCAAATCGTTGCAATAATGTTTGTTTGTTTTGGTTTTATGACAATGTCACGCACTAATCTAATTTCTTGAGCTTTAGGTGCTTTACATCTTTTCATTTCTTTCAAAAATTGTTAAGCTGAAAACTACAGTTTTTTCTTTTAATATTTATCACGTGTTTCCTTGTAGAGCCCTCTTGCCTGGTTTGGTAAAGCTGCAAACTTCTCCTAAACCCCTCACCACAAACTGCACTAAACTGGACGTACGTTTCAATAGCAGAACTGTGTAGTTCAGTGTTTCTGCTGATGATGATAGCTTTGCTATTGAAACGTACGTCCAGTTTAGTGCAGTTTGTGGTGAGGGGTTTAGGAGAAGTTTGCAGCATTTCCAGTACCACAGTTTGGAGTATTTTTGTCATGGTTTGGTAAAGATGAATGACGGTCACCCAATGCGCAATGCACGTAATTTGAGCCACGAAGAAATTGTCCAAGCTATTTCATTAGTTAACGATGGTAGAAGTCAAAGATACGTTGGTCAAAACTGGTGTGCAGGTACAGAGAAACTGGGGAATATAAGAGGAGACCAGGATAAGGTAGGAAGCAAGTCAACTACGGCCATAGACGATCGCTTTTTACGACTTACAGCTTTGCGAATAAGGCATTGCACTGCAAGACAGATTAAAAACGAGCTGCTTACCGTTCGAAATGTAAATGTTACGTCTCAGACGGTAAGGAACCGACTTAGAGAACAAGGGAATACGTGCAAGAATACCAGCTAAAGGTCCCATACTCACTAGAGAACACCGAATTCACAGACTACAATTTGCGAGAGATCATCGTGATTGGACCGCTGAAAATTGGATTTTTCAGCATTTTGTTCACAGATGAGTCTAGATATTGCCTGTTCTTATCAGACAGACGCCTGCCAGTATATAGACGAGATGGTGAGCGCTTCAGTCAGTGCAACTGCGGGAACACAACAAATTTCGGAGGTGGTTCGATTATGATATGGGGAGGTGTTTCTTCAGAGGCTAAGACGGAGTTGGTGGTTATTCGTAATGGTTCTATGACCGCAGATAGATACATTAGGTTTATCTTAGAGCCACATGTGGTTCCATTTGCTCCTTATATAGGCCCGAATTTCCGTTTAATGCATGATAACGCTCGTCCCCACATCGCCAACATTGTACGAAATTACCTAAATGAGGTTGACATACGTGTTTTGGAGTGGCCAGCTAGAAGCCCGGACATGAATCCAATAGAGCATGTCTGGGACCACATTGGGGGAGGACACTACACACCAGGCAAGTTCCACCAAGAACGCTAGAAGAGCTAGAAGCAGCGGTTAATGAAGAATGGAACCAAGTGGGTCAAGACTACATCAGAGGTCTTTTGGAGCCTTTGCCTAGGCGGATGGCCCAAGGCGGAAATATTCATTATTAGTTCAAGTTTTCATTAATTAAATTCTTTGCGTCGGAGTTAGTTTTACAATTGTCATGTTTATCAAGTTGCGGTCTTTGGTTTTTCCTTTGCAGTTTGTTCTATTTTTAATATGTTTGTGTACTACTTAGTTACAGAATATGCAATTTTGAAAAAATAAAAAAATTTCAAAAAAAAATGGGTGATTCCATAATTTTTTTTGCGGAGTGTACGTAATATCTTTTTTTTTATTCTGATCCATAAGATCAAGGCAAAAGCAGACCTTATTAACTGATTACATTTCACTCCTTGGCAATTATCCAGCCGAGATCCAAACACCAATTTCAACCCCCCCAAAATGGATCACAGCACGTCAAGAGTTTATGTTTAATCTTTATTACACCCGATATTGCGCCTCGCTTTCGCCTAACGTCCCATAAAACGCATTACCTCGTCCCGATGACAAGTCCCGCTACCACGCAGCGTGACTATATAAGGGATAAGTCTCAATAAGGGGGCGAACGTTCTACCCCCGCCGTTTCAAAAACGAAATTATACAAATCTGGTCGATTCCTCTATTGTTAAGATAACGTTTATCTCGCGGTCGTTGAGGCGGCTTCAGAATTTCCGCACGGCAAGACGTTAGGAGCCTGCCGTCACGATTCCCGTAAACATTTATTAGAATTGCCGAGTTGGGAAGAAGAAGAAGAGATACTCACGGCGGCACGGATACAACACAGAGATGGAGGGTTGTAATTGACGTTTAGTAAACAGCAAGTGAAGATGCGTATAAGGGGAAAGTAGGGGGCGCTGCGTGCGTTTTATGAATTGGTTGTTGGAGGTCGTTTGGTGAAATTCGCTGTTGAATTTTTTACGACTCTGCGTGCAATATGGAATCATTGGATTTTATTTTTATTTCAAGTGTGGTAACTTAAGGAAAGTGTTATTCTTTACAAGGCATTTTTTTTTAAATAAACTAAAGTAATTTGATATCAATTCCTGTTAACAACTTTTTTGTCTCATCACCATCAAGTAATTGGCAAATAAAGCTGGCAGCAAAGTAGATTGATGACCATCAAAAATCTTCTTGACTACTGCTACTTCCACTCTGTGGTGTCTTTCCACACATTGGGCTATTACTGAAGTCTTATCACCCTAACTTAAACAGGTTTAGTTAGCACACCTTTCATGGACATCTTGGTTTGAATTCTCAAGGCTTCCATTAGCAAAAAGAAATCCAAGCTTTTCGGTTAAGGTATGGAATAACAAATTCATAAGTATACAAAAGGCTCTCCAAAATTACATATCCTCCAGTTGACATCATAGCTCTACCAGTTAAATCACTATTTTCTACTTTTCCGTGAATAAGCTTATTCGTTGCTATGCGTCTTATTTCCTCCATAAGAACTGCAATTGACCATTACTCTCCAACCACATTTGACAAAGACAAACAGCAAAAGCCGAAATTTAACGAAATTAAACACTTTGCAAATTCAATTCCAGTTTTGAGAGTAGTTTGATGATTGGTAGTTAAGGACATCTATCGATGTTTTAATTTTTAGACCATAAGAGAGGGAGAGAAAGTAAGTAAATTTGTCCATTCCTTTTTAAAAGTGTTTTCCATAATGTCTAAATCGTTCTTACTATCTCAGTGAGTTCAGTGTGATAGAGAGGTTAGATAAGCGAGTTTCCTAGAAAATCGGCTGTTCTAAAAAGTTGATACTCTTTTTCCACTTCAGTAGAAGATATTGAGAAATTACAAAATCTTTGACTTATAATTTATTAAATTGAAATTCTGGAATCCTATCTTATCACCTTTTGGATCTAGTGACCTCTGTGAACTATGGTATTATCATGAAGTAGCATATTCTTTCATTCATTATTTTGAGGTTTTCTTAGTTGAATGGCAATTTTTAATTCTTGGGAGACTTCTCTTTTTACTGTAGATTCTTTTTTTCAAAGATTAAATTAACGATATCTTATTGCATCATAACCATAAATTTCCTTGATGAAAACCGCGTTCTTATCAATTGGGAAGGAGAACTCTTATATGCATGGGTCCTTGCTTTGTCGAGGAGTGTTTGGTCCCATTGGCCTATCCCTTCAAGTTTTCTTCATAAAATTGTTGCCCATAACATTCTTAGATTTTAACGTATGATTTTCAAAAGCGCAACTTCTTATACCCCTACCTATTTGAGAATGATTGAAACCTTGGATCTTTTAAGGCCAGTTCTTCAACGTTCTTAATGTTTCTTAATGGTTCTTGCTTCAGCAGCTCTTGGTTACCTTGACTTAGTTAGTTGTTCCGTCGAAATTGTTAGCACCAAAACATTACAATATATGATGTCGCATCTTTTTTTTAAATATTAATCTATTTTCCTCCACTTAAGCCTTGGTAGTATTCCTGTACTCTAGCATCAAAGCTAGTTGTTTTCTTATTGAGGAAACTTTTGTGAAAGTACTCCGATTATGAACGAATTTGGTCACAATCTGTATCAAGATGCATATTTAAATTGGAAACATCTTCCTCCCAATATGCTTCATTTTACCACTATTTCACATTTATCCATCGCAATTTAAAACACTTTGGTATCGATTTAAAGATCAATCTGTGATAATCATGGCGAAAAAAAACTATGAAATCGAAAGAGTAGTTTTGGAAAAAAAAAACAATCAAGAGAAAGCAAACACTTCTGTTTTCGGCTTGGTTCCTTAAACGATTGTAGATAAAATATTAGACTATGCCCAAGCATTCCATAATATTAATAAAGGATAGTGAAACCGTTTCCAAAATTTATTGGCGGAAGTATTTGCAACATTTCTCTTCAAGATATGCATACAAACTTTAGTTTTCCCAATGTAAGTTCCGGATTTTTATTCATAAATTCAGGTGAACTATTCTAGTTTACAGACCGATCAAAAGCCGAAAACGGAGCTGAAATAAACAGAAAGGTGAGAAATACAATGATTATCAAGCAGATCATGGGTTTCGTGCACAGGCCCACAAACTATTCTATATCGTGAAATATAGCACCAGAGCAGGTAAGGACTTGGGTCCAAGAAAAAACACAGAGTATTAGACACATATTATACAATTAAGCAAATTCTTATATAAACACTAGGATGCATCACGCGAGTCTCAAAGACTTATGAGTCATATTATGCATTCTTACTTTAACGGTTCATCTTAGAGTTAAGGGACCATCAATAAGTACCACTCAGTAGGAATCATCTTCACATAGCACTGCGTAAATCCGAAACTTTCGACGCAAAAGAAGAAGGCAATTTTTGTCACGCCCAAAATGAATGCAAAGGATTACTTCGATCAACTACCTAGAGACCTGTAGAGATTAGTGGATAGTTTTAGGATATTGAAATGATTCAGTAGGCAAAAGAAATGGAAAATAAATTGCAAAGACGCAAAAGAGGTTTCCGAAGAAAATATTAGAACCTTCCCACAAAAATCGGCTTTCCTTTCCAAAACTTTCCGCTGCTGTTAATTAGAATCAGCTTTTGCTCATTCATTTAAATAAATTAACAAATCTCTCTAGCATTTATTAATGACCTTTTGGGTAAAGTTTCAATATTAGCAACTAGTATTTTTTATTTACTTCGTTTAGAACTTACTTGAAAAGGCATGTTCTTCAATCGATATAAAGCTTTCTGAGGCGTTGGTTGAGTGCTTTTACTCGTCAAACAAGAACAATACATGAGAAAGTTGGTTAAACTAGTGGTTTCAAGGGACGCAGAATTCCATTAGAGATATTGGAGGATAATAGATAACACGATAATTTCGATTTACGAAACTCTCTAGTAATGTAACTCAAATGAAAATTGTGTTGGTCGCGAAATCAAAAATTCCTATTCATTTATTGAGGTCGGTTATTCCTAAAAGGATGTCTGCCATGACTAGTGCAATTTTAGGTCAATCATATACATAAATTCGTTCCCAACGAACACGGAGATAATACAAACTACCGACTCTCCCAGTTCTGGTCAATATAGAATACGAATTCCAGCATGTAATTACGAAAGTTTGGAAATTATATTTAGGCGCTATATGCATACGTCTACTTACAGCTTCGCGCTTAACGCAACTGGAAGGTAATTAATGAGGAGGTCAAGGGTTTCGCGTCCGAAATCGAGTTTATGGAGACCCAATTAGCACGTACATACTAGCCTCTGACGGACAGCAGGAAGTTTATCGATAGTTCAGTGGTTTGCCGGAGACGACTACCCTGACAGTGCCAGAACGTAGTGGGGGGGTTGGAGCAAGAGAGAGCTGACGACAATGTCAACGTGAACGGCTGGAAAGTTCTGGAACACTTCAGATTAGGACGGACGGCGAGAGAAAACATCCTTCCTTAGGAGTCCCCGTCGCCATTACTGCCACAATTACGTATACCCCCAAAACTAAAGACCTAGTAACACGAGGATCCCTGACGGAACAGCTGATCAATCAGGGCGGAACGCGGGGAAGCGAAACAGAACGAGTTAGGAGGATGCGGGAGAATCGTTGATGTTGCAAAAGGAAAGCCACATCTGTTCCTGTCATCGAGCAAGTTGGTTCTGTGTACGACTGCGGCGCATTAGCGAGCGGGTAATTCTCGAGGTTTCTGTTTGGAAACGCGACTTCCCGTCATCAGCCGATAGAGTCGAGAGGGCCGGGAACAATCTGGTCGAGGGGAGCCGCTGATGGGACATGGAGGGGGGAAGGAGGAGGTCGTTTGCTTATCACACACACATACTGGTCGGGGCGCGTAGGTCGTAGGACGAAGCGGCGGCGGAAGAAATTGCGATAAGCCAACTGCGATCGTTACTTTTAACGTGTGGCGTATGTGCGTCTGACGTTTAGGATGCGAGATAACGCAAAGTCTCCGGGTGCTGCGCATATATAAGATAATAAAAGGCTATTTAAACCCTTCATTCGATGATATTAGATGCAGGTTGGCGTAGATGCTGGTATCTCCCAGAAATTTGGAATGGTTTTGGAAAAAACCAGGGAAAATATGTAAAACAAAAACTTTTTACACACATAACCATCGCTTTGAATACTATAAATATTTAGGTTTCTCGAAATATATAGAATCAACTTGGGCCACTCAACTTGGATATTCCTTTTTACCGAAGGTTAATTAATGAAATGCTTGCCTTTTAATTCAGCAGTGCCAACACTACAACAAGTATATTCCTGATAAACCTAGAACTATGAGAAAAATCTGGCTGTTGTGGATAAGTAATAGAGTAGATAGAAGGAATGTTCTGGATAAATCAAAAATTGTTCCAGTACTGGAACAATTGTCCTGATTTGGTTCATATGAAGAAGCGAATCTCACCTAATCATAACAGAACCAAGGAATTGCTTGAAATTAAGTGTAAAAGTATCAAGGTAATGGTCTCTGGTTTTTTAGGTGATTGTAAATTCAAAAAGTATTTATACAAAATCTTCAATGGGTTTAGAGGACGAGGAGATAGTTGAGCATATTTTTGGCCATTGCTGTTACAAAAATCAGGTATGTAACCTTGGAAAATACTGACTCTTCCCTAGAAGACGTGACAACAATCTCACTCAGTAAAATATTGAACTATGTTAAGAGCTTGAGTTTATTGGATGAACTGAAGATGAAGATAACATCCGCTTTACAATAGAACTTAGTGGTTGCCATGGACGGGATGATCAGTCAAACCATGTCGAAAGCTGCTTAAATAAAAATTAGCAACGCTGTAAGAAGAGAGACTTTCAAGGAGGTAATTGGTAAGTACAGGAAAAGATTAAAAAATTTGAAGACAGAAGAGACTGAAAGAATCTAGTTGGAATTTTACATTTTATTCCAAATACTTACGTGGTTAAAAAGCATGCATAATCAAAATAAAGCTAGATGACTGGATACTGTTCAACTGTACTTGCCCCACCTCTCTGATCGACTTGATTTGGCTTGAAATCTGAGAGACAGATAAGGAATCAGAAAAGAAATTAATTTAGCCCTTTTTCCATAATAAAACTGAAAGCACACTATGGCAAACGCAAGGAAATGCCAACCTGAATTCGTGTATAATGCAAATATAAAAGTAATGGACGCAACTTCAGCAGAACGAAGATGTACGAAATTTCTCTTGTTCTCTCTGGTGTCAGGAAAATGCTATTCAAATTCCAATATTTAATTTCGACGTGTATAGGCATTTCACTACTGATCATCTTTACTTCGTGAAGGGAAAATTCTGAGGAAGAGGTTTCTCCTACATCATCTGGACATTATCTGGCTTTCTAATGCTAAATTTTATACCCTTTTCTGTTATATCCTTTTTATTATTATTTTTTTAAATACATAAGAGTAGAACTAGTAACTTTACAATAATAATAATAAATAATATCAAATGATTAATCCATGACACTATATACATATAAATACATATATATACTGTAATGGAATGTGTACTCGATATTATTTAAGTGTGAAGTTAATAATTTTACTTATATATATTTTAAAACCAATTTGATATAACAAGAAAAGGATATAAAATATAGCAGCAGACAGCCAGACGATGTCCGGGAAGCGGGTCATTAAACATGCAAATTGAAGGAGAGGACATTTTGGGCAATAGTCTTCCATGCCGTCTCCACACGTACTGAGATAATAAAAGGGGTAACTAGCTATTCGTATTTTTTTTATGTCAACGTGGAAATTCTTGCCCTGCATGCCATCTGGCATGGGAGAGAGCGCACTCATGTTTTAATACTGATAAATATAGATGACACTGGGATGTTAAAAATTTGATTTTTACCAATTTAATTAATGTATCATTTTTAAATTTATTTTTTATATACCGGGCTGTTCCTTTCCGGTTCTCTTAAACCTATTTTCATTAAATATTCTACATTGACGACATTAAATATTTTGACATCATATCTAAATGATACAAAACATCCCAAACAAAATGTGTTAAGGCCCAATCCCTTTCCTTGGAAAAAGCGTAACCCCATCAACTCCAGCGATATGCGCGTCCATAACTTACTACGGAGACATCTATTTCCGTTACCGTTACCGGTAATAACACCGACACTAGCTACTATAAGTTCGGGGAGAAATAAAATGGATATAAACGATACGACCATCGCGTATCCGGTACGAAAGATAGAGAAGGACTACCGGTGGCCCGGGATAAGCGAGGACCCGGTCGCTATTTGTCAGGGAACGAGCCGTAGTGATCCGATACATTTCGGTCTCGCCGGAAATATCATCCCCTCTGTGACCTAACTCCAGCGTGAGGCTGATCCCGGTCGGGTCGCCCTACACCGGCTGGCGTACTCGCGCGGCGTGCCCGGAATCTGACCCCCGGAAATAAAAAATGATCTTGCATACGGGAGCGGACAGCATCCTCGAGTGGAAGGAAAGAAGAAAAAATAGGCGACACGCAGGGAAGGGGAGAGGGGCGGAGGAAAGCGGTACGTGATGGCTTTGGCTCGGTGTGATGCGGCTTTGTTCGCGTTATAAGCTCCTGCCCGAGTTCTGACGGAGATGGATGTTCGCCGGCACGAAAAAAGCGTATATAACGGTTTTCCACTATATTTAACTCTAACGTGATGTACACGGATACTTGAAAATCGAGAAGGACTGGTAGGATTTCGTTTGTTGCAAGCTCGAACGCGAAAACGGACGAATTTCGTCCGTTGTTGAAGTGGGAGTATTCAAATCAGAAATAATGGAGACGTCTTCTCGTTGATAATAGCCTTCAGTGCTAGCCATTTTTATTTTAAAATTAAAGAACTTGCTAGGAAAAGGTATCGAGTAGAAGTGGGACTTGTGTGAGACATCAAGCCGTTAGAAGAAGAGAAGGCAAGGACGGATACCAAGAAAGTAATAAGGGCAGAAGGCGTAGGCTAAAGATGTTCACGAGGAATCGAAGACTATGCTATATTTACCAAACAGATGGAGTATAAACAATGCGTACTTAATCAATGCATGACAGGAAAACTTCTTCTCTATAGATTGATAGGCACTAATGTGAATTTAAAGCAATATATCCTTACCCCATGTATATTACCAAAACTTTTCAACGCCAGCTTTTTTTCCTTTTTTAGATATATCTGGAAGGCTCTATAATATTTCACATCCCATTCGCCAGACTTCTTACCTTGGCCCTTACTAGTTCCTACTGTTAGTATCATTAGAGAGAATCCAAGGACCGTTTCTTCCAATCCATGCTTGTTCAGAGATCCATGGGTGCTTTTGCCTTGAAATAGGTTTTTATATATTCGGGAATAGCAAGAAATTAATGCTTTCACTCGAGGCAATCGTATATCACTTACTACATCTATCCTTGATTCAGTACTTGTTCCAGATAATGTTTGTCTATTACCTCACACCTATGGGCCTAGAACCAACTACTTCGAAAGCTTGGAGCAAGTATCTTTCAGGTGGAAATACACGCTACTGAAAGATGCGTCTAGTTCTATATTGAGAGGAATTACCAAAAATAGTAGATTACCAATATGTTTGATAGTCAAGCAGCCGTCAAAGCGCTGAACTCACACGAAATCAGTTCTAAAATGGTCAGAGAATGCCTTAAGGAAGGAAGGAACAAGCTAGGCAAAAGCACTAAGGTAACCCTCCTGTGGGTTTCGAGTCACGGAGGAGTGGAAGGAAACTGAATAACGGATAATCAAAAAAGAGGCTGGAATACCAGCCGCAAAGCCTGAACCATTTTGTGAGATAAGTAGCACTGCAATACTGAAGAACTTGAAAAGTTGAATGGAGCAGAGGAAGTCCAATTAAAGGGAACTTTGCACAATTCAGTAACCTCAGTAAGAACAATATTCGCATATTATCAGGAATACGCTCAGGCCATTGCAAACTGAAAAGACATCTGAGTATGCTTCGATTAGCTAGAGAATCTAAATGTAGATTTTGTGTAGAATAGAATGAAACACCCATTTATCTTCTCTCAAACTGCGTAGCACTATGCAAGTCACAGCGTTACACTTGAAAGCATGTGAAATCGAAGGGTGGATAGGGGAAAGGCCATCTGGTCAGAGTTCGCTCAAAATGAGACGGTTAGTGGTGGTGATAAGTTCGTTCTCTCTGTTTAAAACCGGAATAGGGTGAATGAAGACCGTTGCTGTGAACTATTCCCCTCTCGCCCGAGCTGTCGTGTCGTGGCTAAGGGCTTGTACAGGATTTTACAACGATGCCAGTTGTTGCTTTCAGCTACCGAAAGCCCAACTGTTAAACCAGATCCCGAAAGGGATGGGGGTCTTGGCTCAACCTCACGGACCGAGAGGAGACAACCTCAACAAAAACCGAAATCCTAAGGTGGCGGACTAGGCTGATGTGATGCGTGACTGGATAGAAGACCAGTCTACTAGTCCAACCTGGAGGCACTTGGCACACCCCATTGTATTTAGCCTTATCTCTGCATACGGGGCTTTGTGGAGGTGGACTTTTTCTTTCCTAGCTACTCGTGGGGTCAACCATGGAGGTAGCAAATATATATTTATATTTAACCCATTTAAGCGGGACGACACCGCTAAGAAGCAGGATCTCCATAAGAAGCCTTCCACTTCCAAAGTGAGAATACCTTACAAGGAAGGAACAAAGGGTGGAGCAAAACGGCTGGAGTAGATTGGGAATCGGATGAAACACTCATCTCTCAAATAGCGTAGTAATGTGCAACTCAAGGGTGTTTCTAGATAAAGAGGCCCTTTAACGGGTTATTTTACAACCGACTTAAATGAAACTGAGGTTTTTGAACGAGATTAACGTCCCTTCCTCTCCAGCTTTCTCATTGGCGGCCATTGTGAAGTCTATTTTGTTCCTTAGAAAGACTTAGGAACTTTTCCATCTTCTTCGAATGAAATGCTCCATTACAGAAGCAGATAGGCTATCCATTCAAATCTTATGTAAAATTTAGTATTTTTGATACACGAAGTCACAATTACAACTAACGTATACACAAAATGTTACTAATTTTGCTTATTAGTAATGAAAGGGACTAATGAAGTGGCAAGTAACTTCAAGTGAACTGAAAGGCAATGGGAGAGCAAAACTTTAGTTTAGATTAGCCTATTTTATTTCTCGGTTAATTATTGTACTACACACTTAAAAATGCTGCAATTCTAGCATTCTATTTACATTCATAACTTGTTTGAAGCTTGCATTTCCTAGTTCCCATCCACTCTTCGCATCTTATTTAGTGTATGTGCCCTTTACATCAAGGAGATTCCATTTCCTTTTGCTCCCTTTAAGGGACACAAACATCATCTTACGTTGCACACGCAACATAAGCACATATGAGCATCCAATAAACGTGCAACGCGCGATACGACTTTAGGTGGGTTTACATTCCCAAAGTACGCTTCGTTGAATGTATCGTGGAGAAGCTCTTTCCAGTTCGTAGAGATTCGCATCCGCCGGCGGCTTGGCTTCGTCATCCGCCATTGCACCGACGCTTCACGGGGATCTTTCGCCTTTGATCTATTCAAAATCGACCAAGGAAAGTTTCGGTTTGCTTACGCTTTTCGTTAAAGATGTCGAAACGACGTCTACTTAGATCGTAGCAGTGAGCAAACGTCGATGTTGACTGGTTTGTCAACGATGGTGACGCCATCTTGCTATAATATACAGTGTGATGATTTTAAATGTATTTTATACTACAATAAAACTGAAAACACTAGTTAGGATATTGTAATATGACAGTGGTACAACATTTAATCAATGCAAATATATTACACATCGGCATAGAAATAATTTAAAGTAATGCTAGAGAGAATGTATGTATTAATGAATGAATGGAGGGTGGTTTACACTGCGAACTATTGTGTCCCCTATTCTTGTTGCTTTACAGCTGACCTTCCTATCACATTCCTTTCATAAAGTGTACTTGGTTCCAGGCCCACATATTCTTATTCCAGTTCCCTCTGCCATTTTGGAGTCATCAGTGTACCATTTAATGGCATTTCTATTCAATTTCCAGATGGTGTTTTGATCCAACTCGCTCTTGTTACTAAGGTTTGTAGCGAATTCTTTCACAAAACTGATTGCTTTTTGATATGTTATCCTATGGCATGTCCCAGGTTTGATCACCATCAGGAGATTGATTCTATGCTTAATCAGTCCTTCCTTCTGAATGTGTTTTTTTTTTGCCACATCCTCCACCACAATGTGGAGAGGAGTAAGATTCAATACTGCCTCGATAGCTGTTGGGCAGGTTCTCCTAGCCCCAGTTATGAATACACATGCTAATCTTTGCACTTTCGAGAGGCTAAAGCTCGCGGTGGCTAAATTAGTTCTTTTGCTTCAAGCTATTGATGCATAAGTGATGATCGGTCTCATTATCGCTGTATGCTAGAGAAACATATATATTGTTACGCTACACAGTAGCATACAGCCCGGATTAAAAAAATAAATTTTACAAGAAATACATTAATTGAATTAAAAAAAAATCAAGTTTATATATACCAGGTGTCATCTATTTTTTATAATTTTATTTAGAAGTGTTCTATCTCACCAGCCAGATGCATGCAAGACAGAAATTTCCCGATCGAGGGCGTTGACACAAAAAAAAAAGATTGAATAGCTCGTTACTTTCTTATATTTTAACTCAGTACGCGTTGGGATGTGGTGGGATGATGTTGTCAATTGTGCTCTCCCTCAAATTCAATGTTTAAGAGCAGTTTAAATGATGTCTTATAGGCATGATTATGTCGTCTCTTAATCGTATTCAATCCCTTATGTGTAAATGAAACATTTAAGTGCGAATAAAGGTGATTTTATTTACTTAAATCAAATTCAAAATGTGACTTGTTTAATATCAGACATAAATCTATGGATAATAATCTCAGGTAAGTCCGTGAGTTCGTTTAATTAATAACACTAAAGTTTCATTAAGTGATTCCACCTTTTGCGATTCAAATTCATAGTTTCTTACTTAAATACGTTTGAAATAAATTTTAAAAATCCCGCGTTTTCTGACCGTTCAAATGGAGTTATATTAGATTTGAATAAACGTGTGAAACAGAGTAGCCAACCTTGATGGTAAATCACTGGATATTGGTTCGTAACGTAAAAACATAACAAATACTTATAAACCTAATTACACAAATTTCCCCATAGTGACTGGAGCTCGTTTAGCTATGTTACAAACGATTTTCTAACCTCAAATTTTCAGAACGGATTAAAATAAAATTTCTTATAAGTATAATTGAATTTTGATTAGAATTGAAATAATACGTTTATTTTTTTAGGTAGATTTGACGAAGAGTACCTTTTTACAGGACCGAATTCTGCGATCATCGGTGGTCAGGACTGTGCAGGTCGGATATGGGCCCTCGTACCTCGTAGATACATCAGGTTAGAGAGGATGGGTCGCTCAGGACAGGAACATTACTCGGAAAAATCGTCGTTGAAGAAAAATTTCCCAAAAATCGTGTGTAATTTGGAATAAAATTTGTGTGAGAAACTTTGTTTAACAATTAACAATTATTTTTAGGTCGTAATTTGGAATAAAATTGGATTTTCTCGAAATAACCGTTAAATTTTAAGAGAACAAACAGAAATATGTCTGCCTCGAAAGAGGTTCGGTTAGTGAAATGGTTCGAATTGAAAATGTTTTAACTGACTTGCATGCGATTGTCTCCAAGCAAGGAGTCCAACTGTCTGAGAAATACCGTTATTCTAACCGAAATGAGGAGCTTCCATTGTTTTACATATGAGAATGGCCATGTGATCGACAGGATTGTCAGATCTTCAACGAAGTGAAAATAAATTAAATTACAAAATCTGGAATCACCTTACACTTTTTATATAACAAAGGTATGAGTCTCTGAATTATGAGAAAAATACATTTGAAATTTTTAAACGCTTATTACTATAAAAAAACAACAATCTTAAAATTCATTACTGTGCCCCCAAAAGGTAGGCAACCATTTATACACATAGAATTGTTACAGAATCCAATTTCCAGCAATTCCCATGTCTGTCTGTTGACATATCAAAGCAAATGATCTGCCAGTGCATATAAAAACATTATTAAACAAAAATTTACAGAAATAAATACTCTGTAAAAGAAATTACAACTGTTCACATGAATTAAAGGTGGATCCAAATTTGATCTGTCAATAGCTATAGTAATAGTATACTATACAAATTCTAATATTCATTTTCGATGTGTAGGTGTGTCACTGCTGATCATCTCGCTTCCTGAAGGGAAACTTCTAAAGGAAAATGCCTCGAAGGACTTGCCAAATGCAGAGATTACCTACATCACCTGGACATCGTCTAGCTGTCTGCTGCTACATATTATATCCTTTTTTTATTATATCTAATAAGTTTTAAAATATACTTAAGTAAAATAGTGACATTCCCTTTTTAAATAATAGTAGAATATTAAATACTCTCTCCATAACAATATATATTGCTTCCCGGACGATCTATGAGTTGGTTAAGTGATGCTGTAGTTAGTGCTTTTGCAGGTGTAATAGCTTCCAAGTTATGGATCACATTTAGAATTATTTAAATGGAAGACTCTGCATATTAGTTTTTTTTTTATTTCGATTAAACATAATTTGAGTATTTCAAATTATATAAAATACATAAAGATTTGGTATTCTTTATATTATAGTTCATTCGTACAATACTAAGAATAATCAGTTACAAAAAATGTTAAACTAGAAAGAAGTAAGAGTTTAAAGTAGATCTTTGGAGCTGGCCATCGTTTTCGCGACTACAGAACTGGCATATTTTTGCCATTCTTCTAATCGCATTCAAACTAGTCATAGGCTTGATTTGGAGTGTTTGATAGACCAAAGCAATTACTTCACGAAGTTCGACTATGGAATCGTGACGTGTCTTATATACTCCATTTTGCATGCAACCCTACAAAAAGAAATTCAGCATGGAAAGCTTGGGAGATCGCTGGGACCACTTCACAGATTTGGTTATAACTGTCTATTATATGATACTTATTGCCTGGAAATGACCTTCTAACAATCCAGCATTGTGGCTGGGTGTCACGCCTTGTTGGCTATAAATGGAATTAAAATAGGCCGATGGGATATTTTCCAGCAATTCAAGAATAACTACCTCAGGAATTTCAAAGTATCTAAGTGCTGTGAGTCTAACTTTACACATTCTGTAAACTATGCGTCCATCCAAAATGAAACGTAAAACACCAATCCCTTGCAATTTTGCCATTACATACATTGTCAATATTTTTTATCTTGTTCATTGTACAATGGTCAATGTACATATATATAGCAAGCAAGGAATTCAGTATATAACAAACGAAATTATGAAAATGAAGAAAGACTCTAAACTTTTTCTAGACTTAGAACCTACACCTTTTCTAGAACTCAGTTCATTGTTTCTGCTGATGATGATAGCTTTGCTATTGAAACGTACGTCCAGTTTAGTGCAGTTTGTGGTGAGAGGTCTAGAAGAAGCCTGGAGTGTTGGAGAAACACTAAAGTGAGTTCAAAGTGAGTTCAGTGTTTCTGCTGATGATAATAGCTATGCTATTGAAACGTACGTACAGTTTAGTGCAGTTTGTGATGAGGGGTCTAGAAGAAGTTTGTAGTATTACCAGTGCCACAGTTTGGAGTATTTTGGTCATGAAGAAAGACTAACAAAACGTAGTAAAAACAAATATCAAGAACGTAAAGATTCTGTAATCGAATACGGCTTTTCTCACTCGCTTGATAAAAGTTGAGGATGGTAGTTGTTTTATTTGAATTGGGAGATGGTTGAACAGCTAGCTCCTCAGAAGTTTTCGGATTTCTGCGTACAAGTGAGCCTGTGAGCCTCAACTCGTCTTATTTTCTTGTTTGGTAGTGGTGGCTTTCTCCATTCAAGGCAACCTTTTCTTTATTGTTATGGGTATGTGTAACGACGGACATGCTGTACTGCGAGGTCGAGGTAAGTATATTTTGTGTTTTGAAATGTGACCTGCAGCTGTCATTGTAGCTTAGGCTGCACAAAATTTTGCTTTCTTTTGCTGTACAAATTCTCTGTCCAATTTCGCTGACACTCCCCAAAAATAGGATACCATGTGACGGAATGTTTGGCCCTTCCAAGAACGTACAAAGCGGTGAATAGTTTACCGCACAGGTTATAAATATGCCGATGCCATTTCAAACCAGTATCGATAGTGATTCCCAGAAACTCCACCTCGGACGGAACGCCACTACTAGTGGAAAAAGTAATGGTTTTTGTTTTGTCAACGTTTATTTTTAGATTATTCGCAGTAAACCAAAGTTTTGGGTCTTCCACAGATCGTCCGCGTACACAAGCAACGAAGTATCATCCGCGTACCAACAAACCTCGCGCGCTCCAATGTTGCATGGAAGGTCGTTGAGATAAATCAGGACAATAAAGGCCCGAGAATGGATCCCTGCGGTACACCATGCTTAACTTCTCCAAGAAGGGACAGTGACTGGTTCCACTCCGTCTGCTGCATCCTGTTAGCGAGATAAGATTTCAGAAACCGCACAACGTACATCATCTGATGCCGTAGTACTCTAATTTCTCAAGCAGGATCTCGTGATTTCAAATCGAATCAAAAGTTTTTGATATATATATAATAGTGTCATCTGGGGCAAAGCACCAGAGTCAAAAGTATCGCAAATTTGTGAGATCCCACTGATCGTCGAGCTTCCTGTAGCCATGTTGTTTTGTTGTTAAGTAATTATTCTCCTCCAAATATTTTTGATATAGGTTAATAAATCAGTCTAGGATAGATATACATAAAATTATTAGAGATTCTGAAAGCGTTCGAGTTTCAGATTACTTCTTTTACTTTACTTTTATAACTAACAAATATCTGTATGCATTAATTTATGGTTATTCATCTCACTGTATAAATCATCACGGGAAATCTTTTCGAATGCATTCATATATCCTTCAAAGGTGACCTTAAAAGCATTTCCTCAGTTTCTACTATATCCCATGCCTTCTCTTCCGTAGTCTTCATTAGGAAGTTGCAACGTGCTGCTTTGATGCCCACCTTAAAAGAAAAAAGATACTCTCGCATAACACACAAACTCACATCATCACACTACTTCACAGGCCCGCTCTCTTCCATCTAAAAAAGAATCGACCGTAAAGCACTTATTTCCCTCTTTCCTCCAGCAGCACAGTTTAGTGTCAACGCATTCGACGCGGGTACTGATGTGTCGTATGTTCTGCCGTTAGGGTGGGTGTACACGTGGGGTAAGGGGGCCTCGATCTTTGCTACGACGCTGCTGCCGGGCCTTTAGTCTTTTAAGGCCATTTGCGCCGACATAAAAACCGTGATAGCGACCCTCTGTCTATTCACCGTTAAGAGCGTTTTACTCCTCTGCCCTTTCGTGTATACTTTTTGTCGCTGCGTAAATTAGATTCTATTTCTCCTTCACGACCTCAAAGTGCGCCCGAGGTCCGGGCGATGCCCCTTTTTTTGCCTTTATTACGGGAGACATCTTTATTTTTGTTTGCGCGCCCGTGTTGGGTTGGTTTTATGAATTGGATTGTTAGGCGGAAGAGGAGTTTTCCTTTTTTTTTTGTTTTTGGACAAACCGTAAATCTACGCTTCCCTTGGTGTGTATCTGTGGAGGGATAATGAAATGGGAGGATGTGAGTTTTACGTCTTTTGGGGAACGCACTCAGGTATTCGAAGCTATTATGGGACTAAAACAGAAACTTCCAGAAATATCTAGAAAGAATATCAATGTGAGTACAGTAACCAAGAACGGTTTCCTACGTAATGCTTATTTTTTATACACTAAGATTTATACAGTCAAACGACCATTATCAAAACGTAATAGCAGGATCCATTCTTAGCAGTTTTGTATTTACTTTAATTCTTTGATGTTCATAAAATTATTTTATACAAACAAATAGAAAATTCCAAAATGGAAGTTGATCAGAAATGGAAAACAATGTAACATTTAAAATCTTCTATAGGTAATAATTAAATATTATGGCTATGAACATATAGACCTTAAGTCGAGGAGAAGACGCTTGTGCCATGCCGGTGCAAATCAGAAGATCGATGCGCTCTCTTCGAAGCAAGCAAACATACCGAGCAATTTGCTCGTGGTTTAAGTTTCTATTTATATGAGGTGCAAATGGCAGTGCTAAAATGCAGTAATCTGAGGTAAAAAGCAAGAAATATCGTTCAATAATTACATCATCTATAAATTCATCAACTATCATGAAAGAACAACGATTCTTCGTAACAATTTCATCGATTTATAAAGTTCTATCTACTATTTGGAAAAGAATAAGAATTTTCCAACCGACCATGTGGCAGCAGGGTAGATTTGGAGACCGTGAAAGTCGATTAAAAAGGGAGTCCAACCCCGTGTAAGCACGGTAAGCGCTATTTAGAACGATTTGTAATAAGATAATCGACATGACAACAACATTAAATGTTGGTACCTATTTCTGATGACCATGGTGATGAAGCATGAAAAAATAGATATGAATACATCAAACGAAGCGAATAAGTCGATGAAAGTATACTATTTATGCAACAAGATAATAGTGGAACATTCAGATTTACATTGAGGCAAAGATAGACACATAATCCAGTAATAATAGTAAAAATATTCTATGCATGTGAAAACCAAACATTGGAAAGAAGGATAAACATTAGCAATGAATACAAGAGTAGAAAATGGATAGACTAAATGCAGGAAACAAGATTAGAAAAAAGGAAGACTTTAGACGAAATGAAAAAAAAACAACAAATAGAAAATGAGGAACTAGTGTCTACTAGAGACACCAAAATCCACGTCTAAGATCAACAAAAGAGGTATTGAATTTAGGAAACCATTATCAATGCTTTGATATAGTTTATATTTCTTTTTATTTTCATAGTTGGATGCAGTAACTTAATCTTTCGAAATGTTGAGGTATTAAAGTATACAAACCTATAGGCTGATTCATTTCTTAATGCTGAGATCAACAGGTATACTATATTATTTTGCGTTTGCTAAGTTTACCTTAAATAAACAAAATAGTCCACTTAAATAGACTGAATAGCTTTGAAGCAAACCCTTTTCCTCCACTTCTAAAACTTCATTGGCTTAATGTGACAGATTCAAAAATAATCTGAAGTATTATTTCTACCTCCACCTTAAATAGTCTACATTTAAGTCCATCTCTAGACTCCTATTCTGCGTTAACTATATCCAATTAATTGACTTGTCACCATTCTAAGAAGTGTTCAGTCAAAAGCCAATCCATCCACTGCAATATCTTTTTAGAAAAATATTCCAGTGGACACAACACACAGATAATTAGTCATCTGATTGCTGTGTTTCTGCTCAATATCACTGTTCCAATAAAGCTGGTGCTTTCTTATAATCCATTCGGGAAGTGCTTGTATTATACATATGGTCTTTGCCAGATTTAGTTTAGATCCAATAAAAATTGTTTTAGAATCTTGCTTGGTAGTTGGTTTGTAATGATTCTTACGTACACCAGAATAACATTGTTGTATTTAGTCGGTTTTCCTAGGTATTGCATACCCTAGCTAGTTTGGAGATTGCCTGCCAAGATCTTAGTGACATTGTAAATGCTTGAATATTGCATAATATTCCAATAAGCTGGCGCTGGTGTTGCTTTTGGGTAATCGTTTAATATGCTGTGGCATATTGCCATAGTGCTACATATTCTCTGCATATCTGCAGACAGCTATCTCCAAATCGATTTTGAGTTCGAAGTTTAGGTTTCTTCTTAGTTCTGCAATCGTTTTAATTCAAAGTAACCTCCAGAGATTTGTCACAGGGAAATTGAGATAATGAAGATGGGAATTGTGTTCACCATTCTTATTTTGGTATAATTTGAAATATTACATGATTATGTAATCTTAGTATTACTGATGTTCCTTTTGGATTTTGGCATAATTTAAGACCTCAACTCTTTTCCATTAAAATTGATCGACATTTTTGGCTTCTAAACTTGATAGATGTTAGAAATACAAAAAAAAATAATAAGCAATGCTTTATGACTCACAAAAAAATAACTTCATCACCAGCTCAAAAACCACAAGCTTCTGATGATAGATCTAATTTTCCATTATATTTCTTGTTTGTGGTAAGTAAATATTCATCTCCTACTTTTGTTCTGCAATCCTTTATTGATTAATTAAACTCGAAGAAGTGTGCTGTGAAAAATACCATCTTCTTTATTACAAAAAATTTCGGAAAGCCCAACACACTCAAATATATATCTCGGTGACGCTGAACAAGAAGAAATTACGTCATAAGCGCAATGGCGGAATCTAAACCAAATCCAAGCGAAAAAATTATGCTGTTTAGAAGTCCACCAGTGAGTTAACGTTAATTTAATTATAATTGGCAAATAAATCCTTCCCGTTTTGCTGTAAAATAACATTTATGTTTCGCTTCATCGAAAAGAATTCGATACCTACTGGCGGCAGATATTTTATACGTTCGGCCGCAGTTGAGCAATCATCCGTCGCTTCATTGTTCAATTACGATTTACTCGGCATGCCAAAGCCGTTAAAGGAATGGCAAGGCGAATAAACCCATCGTGTACTGGTTTATTATTCGCAATTAAAGCTACTAGGTGTACCGATCTGTTACGACATACGTTAGCGGCATTTCCACATTCGATGTGTTACCTGTACATCAGGTGCTTCGATTTTCTACGACACGACTTTTTCTTTTAAAAACTCGCGGCCATGAAGTCAATTATCGGCGGTGTTGCGTAAAAGCAGCTTCTCCGGTCATTACTGAGCGACGAGTTCGAGATGCTTCGAGTTCTTGAAAAAGGATAATTGCAGTCGACCGGAAAAATATCTGGGTTACACTAATTATTTTGCTAAAACGAATTGGAGATGATAATCTCTCACTTCGATACAAAATGATTCAATTAAAACCTTTACGAATGCAGCAATGTGCAAGAAATGAGATATCTGTACAGCGTTAATTTTCAACGAGTACAAAAGTAGTTTGTACTGTTTTTTAGAGAAATATTAAATGGCGAAATCCCATAAAATCCCCAGTTTTGTAGATATTAGCTGGAGGTACAGGTAAATTGCCTCCAGAGATAAAAAGCAATTATTAGGCTTACCTATTTATGAGACCAATTAAGTCCGACCTTTTCTCCTACTAACCGTGGGGAGGCAATTTACCAACACCCTTAGCAGGAACGAGAAAGAAATCAAGCTGTCATTTATTTTTTGCATGCATTAATGCAAAGATAATTTAATAAATATAGCAAATATATATTAAAGACGACGTTTATACGTTGGTAATCATTCCTTACAATGTTTAAACAAACAAAATTTGAACACCTAATTCCACAGACTGTCCCGAAACTCATCTAGTCGACTGTACACAACACCAACATTCCGTCGAGGCGAATGCGGCGCCACCTATTAACAATTTAATAAATTAATGCGGACGTCGTATTACCTCGTGGCAGTTCATCTTTATTTCGTCTCCAACGGATATTTTTGAAATTACAACGTGAGTAAGTGCATTTTCTCCGTATGAAATGTGTGCAGTCGTACACGACAAGACGAATGACCTTCAAGCGAATGCGGACAAAAACTCGTATTGCCATGCGACGATTACCTGCGGTAATGTGTAGTTACATATTTGCTCTATAGATTTATTGAATAAACACGGTGGAATGAACATTTTATTAGTAGAAATATCCGGACGTGTAAATACCTCATTTTGAAAATTGTTTCTGTTTAACGATTGACTTGTTCTAACTATTAACGGGGATGTGATGAATGTTATGTTACATTACTGAGGCAGGTATTAATTTGGAAAGGTATATTCTGTCTATTTTATGTTTTAACCAACGTCATCGATTTTTATCCATATGAATCAAATCGATACTTAATAATAATAATAATAGTAATTCAGAATCAAATTAAAAACAGTATAAACAGAATATCTTATGCGCGATTTTTCAGTATTAGATTAAATTCGATTTTGAGTTTAAGTTCAAATTTTGCGTTCGAACCGTATTACACTACTGGTCAGGTTTATTATTAGTCATAATATAGTCATATTATTACATAGGAACTCTGACGCTTGTTAATTGCGTTTCAAGGTTTGAAAAAATTTCACAATTTTCAAAAATTAAAACTATAAAAATCTAAAATTCAAAAAATTTCAAAATTTCAAAAATTAAAAAGTTATCTTTTGAAATTAAAAAGAAATATTTTTTCAAAATTTTCAAAAAAATCTTAATTTTTTTAACATTTTTCAATTTTTTAAATTTTACAATTTTTAAAATGTTACAATTTTTTAATTTTTTAAATTTTTAAACTTTTAGATTCTTAATTTTTTCAATTTTTTAAATTTTTAGATTTTGAAATATCAAAATTTTTGAATTTTAAAATTTTTCGGACCAATGCGTTTCCAGCAACACCAGTGTTTATCCTAACTCTTGACGCGATTAAGGGCCAGAGTTCCTAATAATTAATAATATGTGTCTCACAGAATTGTAATTTTATAATATGTGAAATACAACAAATATGGTAAAAATATGTTATACAAACGTATTAAAATAAGAATAAAAAAATATTCTTGCATGTAAAACAAAAAACCTTAACAGCACCAGCGGTATTCAAAAATATACTATAAGTTATCGAGTATAAAAAGATACTCGATTCTACCCACTAGTACCTGAATCGAAACTGTAACTTGATTGGTACTTGGTTCCTAAGCATCACAAATGTTTTCGATTCAATGCAGTGTCCGGGGAACATAAAAGTACTCAGTTTCTTCCGGAACCTTTACTAGATTCTACTCAACACTTATTGGAAGGGGTGACATGGAGAGAGGGATGATTTAAATGATAATTTTTTCTTTTTTTTTCGAAACCTTGGGAGAGAGGACGCATTAATTAAAAATGTTCTAAATGATTTTATTTTATATTGGAATGCGTGAATAGGGAGAGGGGTGATTTTTTCAAATTATACATATTTTTTTTAAAACATCGGGGTAGGGAATGCATTATTAAAATGTTTTACATGATATTTTTGTTTTAAGTAGGAAGAGATGAGAAAGGGATTAATCTTTTTTTGAAGGAACATCTTTAATGTATGTATTAATTATTACTAGAAATACGTAATAGATAAGTAAATATAATATTGAGTACACATATTTTTATTTTGTGAAACGTAGAATCTTATAATCAGCATGACATTCACGAATAAGAATATCGTGTAGACATTTGTTTTGTACATTAGACGTTATCGGGAAATGCCAACCCGTCCTATTAAATAAAATCTCGTCGGGACGGGAATTCCCGATACTACCCGTCCCGATTTGACAGGTATAAATATAACTTAAAATAATTGTTTGTGACATTTGATTTCAATCTGATATTAACGAATTTACTGGAATTTTCTGATGACGAAGACGTAATTAATTATTAATTGAACATCTTGGGCATGTTAGAAGACTGAGAATTAATCGTAGGCGTTCTAATAACTTTGGAATTTGATATGAACACGATTTCTTTGTGAGATACCGTAATGCGAATGCTGAACCGTATTACCAGTAGGTGGTATAGCAAATCCTACAAATTTCTAAGTATATTACACAGACATACGAATTCAGAGATCTTATTAATTTGTTTTATAGAAACACAAGCTTAAGACGGGAGAAAATGTTACTGTTGATATCAACTCCTAGCAAAATCATCCCACGTTATTCCATCTTTAAGAGATAATTACATTTGCTTCCCTTGCACTAATGACGAAATCCAAGAAGTAATCGAAGGCCAATATGAGATTGTCTTTACACGTATGATACATCAATGACGTTGGTTAAAACATAAAATAGACAGAGAGTATCTAAATCTGTTGGAAGCATATGGCATTCATTACATTTGTGGTAAGTTCAAGATTTTATTTATTTTATTTATTTAATAATCCAAATATTCCCTTCACGACATCACAAGAGTCCACGAGAATACCTGGCAATCCACAACTATCTACTGTCAAGCACGTCAAATCATCACCAGGGTATCGTAGAGCACAGCTGAAATGCCCCAGTCACCTTCCACAATCTTCAATTGGTAATCCAGAACCATCACAAGAGTTCAAACATTGTGTATATTCACACTTTATTACATCTAAATCCCTTGACTTCATTTTTCAGCGCCTAAATGGACATTTTTCAGACTTACTCCATCTCCTATTGTTTCAAAATCTTCCATCTAAAAACAACTCTACCAGACCAAAAAAAATAAAAAAAAATGCGACGTCAAATTATTAAGCCTTAAAAAAATAAGACCAGCACGAACGAGACCATGCAGGAAAAAAAAATCTTCCAATTTTTTTCGCATAAATAATCCCGGCACATCATAACCTAATGGCCACCGGTCCCTTTTTAATTTCCAGTAATGCCGAGTTCTCTTCGCCAACCGTTCGTCCTGACATTAACGCAGAATGCCATGAATAAAATTAAAATGCCAAACAATTTTCGCCGGCCCACTCCTGTCGAGTCACCCATGCCAGTCGACCTCTTTCCCATCCTTTTCCCCAGTGCCGTTGCGCTTCACCCTTTTTAAGGGTGGGCATGAGGGCGAAGCATACAGCACCCGCGCCCTCGATCGAGCATTTTCGCTCGCGTTGAAAGAGGATGGAGGTCGTTGAAAATTCGTCGAGCATTTAACAGAGAGAAAAGAGAGCGGGGTAATGTGATATGTATGTAGGGGGAGTTTCTTTTAAATGGAGTAGGACGGAGTTCAATGGTGTACAAGCAGCGTATTATGACTTTGTAGACGGAATTGTGAGTGTGGTACTTTTGAAAAGTGCAATGAAAGCTAATTATGGTACACTAAACGGGTCTCGTTGAATTCACGAGGAGAAAATATTATTCCTCTGGATACGTTGGAAGGGTGAAAATGTATCATATATTGCCAAAGGCTCATATATTTTGCCATATCGCTTTCACATGAAGTTTTAGTAAAGGATATGTGGCTGTGAAGGATATAGCTAGGTCTCTGTGTCTCAAACAGAGGTAAAAAAATGAGAAATGAAATCGCTGAAAATAGCAAGCAGAACTACAGCCACAATCATGTCTAAATTTGTTGTCCGAACTGGTGCAGTGTAATGACGCAGTTATAAGCAGAATACTTAGAGGTTAAGAAAACAGATTTATCTTTAAATATAGTAGGGAAATTCAATTGGTAAATAAAGTAACTAATTATAAATAAAGAGCAACTCATTAAGTAGGACAATGCGAACTGGTGAGTCAGCCCTAACAACCATTTATGTAGTAAACGCAGCGGACTCGCTAGATGTTGGCATACAAAAAGAACACGATACAATCTCTTATTGCGTTCAGATTGTTAAAAGATTAAAAACATCAAACTCACGAAAGTATAAAATGCTTGCAAATCAAAACCTCGATAGTGGATACCCATTACATTGATGATGTAGTGCCTACACTGTAAAAAATTACAGTAATTTTGCCATGGTAAATTAGAAATATTACATGTAATAACGTTGTGAATTTACCACAATAAATCATGTAAATTTCGTTTTACATGTTTTTTCTAGGATATTTAACATGGAAAAAAAGATTTCGGTAAAATTTATGTAAGTTTTTTCATGTAAGTTTAAGATGTAATAAAAATTCGAACGGAAAATACAGGAAAAAACATGTACAATTTTATGTTTACTATCAAAATTTACTTGAAAGTGTAAAATTGACAATTTTTTGTCGGTATTTAAATTTGGGTAAAATTTTGAGGATATTTTATATTTGTTTTTACTTGAATACGCCGCAATATGATTGGTTATTAGGTTATTTAACGGTACGCGTTCGGCAAAAATACAGTTCATATAAATATTACATACGAATTTTACAGTACAATCTTTGAAAAATACATCTGCATGTGAAATTTAATTGATGGTAGAAATTTTACCTTATGAAGCAAATTTACCAGTATAAAATTGTAGGCAACTTTTTTTTACAGTGAGTTGAACTGATGGAATTCTCTCATCCATCAGAATAGTGTTAAACCCCATCTTGGTATAAGCGTATCAGGTATTGAGAGCAATAAACAATCTCTCAAACTTGCCAAGAAATCAGAATAAAAATTTAGGAACCAAAACGGTTTTTTTGGAATAACTAACAAAATGAGTCGGAACATACACGGAGATAAATTTGGATGACACAATACCGACACTAGAAATACACCCCAAATTGTCTATAAGGAATGCATGTGTGGAAAGCGTGCAAAATAACTGCTACATCTTAGGGGAGGAACATTATCACAGATCTCATAATCGGACAAGCTCCAATAAAGGAATACCAGCTTGGTGTGGGTTAGATAATATAAATTACAGATTTTTAAGGAGAGAAGCAGAAACAGTCAAGCACATACTTATGGGGCGTTGTGTCACAGAAGACAAAGTTTATTTGGCAAAAGGGGACCCAGAGACATACAGTACCCATTCGGGGAAATAGTTCAACAAATTACTAGGCGTAAGCGTCATCTCTGAGTTGGTTTTGTGATATAAGTCAGCATATTGTGACGCTCTTCGGTGATCATAAATCGAACGAGTCTGGATCAAGAGGACTCTGGTATATGTTTACCTCAACGCTTGCTTTATGGATTTTGCACTTAGGTCGGACTGGAATCTTCGCTTGGTAAAATGTGCTTTGGTAAAATGTGTAAAATGCAACTGGCTTTTTCTCTTCATCAGTTCTATGATGTGCGCATGCTTGTTTAACCTATTGGAACTGGTCTATTATTTTAAATGTCATCTATTAGTCCATAGGCTTTTTGTAATTTACTTTGATTCTCTTCTGTATGGCGTCTTTTGTCATCATTTTTTGGACGTATTGTGCATTTATGCGTTGATGGACTTTGCTCTAAGGATTTGGTGATATTGATAGAGGGCAAGTTTCAATAAAGATTCCTGAGAATCCTTGTCACAATCGGGTATCGGTATGTATCGCTACTTTCATTTGGGTATCCGTCAAATTTAAGCCGCTTACATGATTTTCAAGCCAGTTTGAAGAGTGTGCGTAACTAATCGCTTTAAGTTTTTGCCTGTCTTTCAGGGAATACAGCAACGCTGATGTCCATATACCAGAATTAAGACACCAGATTCAGGATGTTATCTGGACTTTTTTCTACATTTCATGATTGGTTATCCTTCACATTCTACTCTAATTTTAAAAAACTGCAATTATCATGTATACATCTACCTTTCGATCCTCACATGCAATTTTTCAATTTTATCCTGGATTATCCAACCACAACCAGAGAGGCCAGAACCCCAACAGTTTAATCTCGACACGCGCTTAACTTAGAGTGGAATCCAGGAGAGGAAGGGGAGTTTCAGGCCCCAGAACTCGTTCATCATAAAGTTTTACGAACTCATAAAGCGTTTGCCGATGAATGCCCCTATAAATCGTTAGGGAGAAAAGGAGAACATGGAACTAATACTCAATAACGACGATCTAGGCCGACACACCAATCGATGAACATTTTTAGAATCCCGTATACAAGACACACGTGAATACAAATTGGGTATCTCGAACGTACGCACACCTCTGGCGAAGGTCAAACGTTGTAACGACGGAAATATAGCGGTAATAATCGGCGATGACATGGCAATCTGTTGCCCTGATGAGTTTTAGAACTTTTCCAACTAATTTTTTTTTTTTTCGAGTAGATGAGCCCTTGTGAAGGCGAAACGCGTCACGTGCCGTAGGATATTCAAATTACGCTCTTAGTTAGGTATCAAAAAGGCACTCGATGGCGGTTTTACAAAGTTTGGAGCGTAACGCGACGTAATGTAGTTTGGGAACTTTCATACGAAGATCTTCCGAGCGGAGGTCATTTATCAAGTTTATAAATTTAAAAGTTTCCATTTTATAGCGCACGCCACTAGCGTGACTTTTGCTCCTCAACTCTTGTGTGTGGCTGCACTTTTATTTCCCCTGACAGCGTAACTAAAACCTACAATGTTTCTGCAATGATGCAAAGGTGGTGTGATAAATGACCTCTTTTAAATTTTTAGGAAATGGGAGTTGATAAGCTAGATAAGGATCATCGAGGCCTCCTTCAACGAACCCAACTCTTTTTGCGATATTAGAATAAAGCAAAAGAGTTGGATAAAACAATGGGCACATAAATAAAAAAAAATGCTGGAGAAAGGCATCATATTCATTAAAGTCTATGTTCACAAAAGATCTTCTGATAGATCAGTGAAAACTAAATCTAAATAATGATGAAACAGAACAGTTTCAGGATGAATAGAACAAAATAAAGCTTTTATTATTTTTGATCAACATAAAAGATGGAACTTTGGCATTTATGTCATCTAAAGAAGATTACATCACTAATGGCCCATATGCGTCTCTGTAGCCCACGATTGAACTGGTGAAGCTTGCAGGCCATCTAATGTATAGGGTTTATCCATATAAATGCATCTATGTATTTAAATATTCCTGCAGAAACATACCCAAGTTTGAGATCCAATATGCCAAAGTAGACTTTAAACCTGGAAATCAGATTACCAGAAAAGTATCGCAGAATGTTCATTGAATGTTTTTGGGATGGGAGCCATGGCTTGATCTCGTTATAAAGTTTAGCCTCTTGATGCTAATAAAAAAGCGTTTAGCATGTGCATGCGCACAGTTATCTAAACTTAAATGCATATTTTGCTCATTACAAGTGGTAAGTGAAATGGTTGCAAGTTTATCTCTCGTCTAGGATACTGCAATATGAAAGATTTACATCACCTTAACCACGAAAGTTTTGCCAAAGAAAATAAACACATGCTTCATCCACAAAATAATAAATTTGATAAAAACCTTATTTTGTTTTATTTTTTTGACGGTGGGTAAAGTAACCTGTGATAATTTGAATGTGAGTTATACGTTCCAGCAAGACGAAGGAAAAGCTCGAATCTATTTTCTCTGATATTGCGATGATTTGGCAAGAACTGAGCTCGCAGAATTGAAAGACTGATAGAATGGTAGGTTTTTATTAAGAAAGCAAACCTACGGAACTATGGAGCATCTTCTAGGATCAAAGATATCGTAATATATCTGACAAAGATGCGGCAAAACCCTGAATAGTAGTTATCCTTGCTAAGCCATATTTTGGCACATAACAAGAATTGCATCATCTGTTGGATCTATGGTAGGCAAATCTATATTTCCACATTAAATATAGATTTGCCTACCATAAGTACCATACCCATAGTGTGAAGCATTTTGTTCATTTGGTCAAAGTTGTTGTCTGTATAGATTTACAACTAAATTGATGTTAATAAGGTAAATTTTACAAAATATTAACACCAATTTTTTTGTTAAATTTACAAAAATTCGCTTGTAGAAGTATATAGACAACAAATGTGTTCAAATTAACAAACAACAAAGTATTTATTACTGTGTATCGAGAACAGTCAGCAGATCTGCCGTCAGTATCTCTACAGATTTTTGTTCCTTTGAAAGATTCTATGTCTGGTTTTGTCCTGATGATGTTAGTCTCTTTGTATATAGTCATGAAAGCCAATCAAGTTTAGGGGAAAAGTGTTGCGTTTAAAGTTATCTTTTGGATGTCAAATTTAGATGTCATTAGTACCACTACATCCAAAAGGGGAGAGGGGGATAGCCCTGGATGCCCTAGCGGAAATAAGAATCAGTGTTCAATCTCAATAAATTTTATAATTCCATCAATAAATAGTATTGTTTCAGAAAAAAATTATATGCATTATTGCCAAGAATGCTTAAAGAGATGCTGTTTACTAAGTTAGAGTTTTATCTTGGAACAAAATAATATTTTCAGATTTCATTTTTATTCTGGTTTCACTACTTTTAGATGGATGGCGCGGTCATATATAATAGCTTTTAGTTTCGCTCCAATCTTAATTTGCCATACAAGCGACATCTTTCAACAATTGTTCAAATTATTTCGCTTTTATAAGGACTTGGTGCCATATGAGCTACTACACGTCATTGCTAACGTGTCAGCTATTTTATTGCCTCTGATCCAGAGTGACCTAGCGCCCATTTCAATGTAACATTTAAATGTTCCGCCAGCTGCTTAAGTTTCCTGTGGCACGCTAGTACTACCTTAGAGTCAAATCTGACAGCTCGCAAAGCGTTTGAGGGCACAGCCTGGTTGTCGGAGATCATTTCTACTCTTCCATTTTCTGAAAGGAATAGGATTGGTAGGCCAGCTCTCAAGCAGCAAGAAAGAATAGGGGACAGAAGAGATGTTTTAGGTCGCAGTTTAACATCACCCTTCTATCTACATACATACATACATACTCTTCCATTCTTGCGCAGGCAGTTTGAGATGCCCTCAGCACAAGTCTGGATGGCAATAATTTCGGTCTGTAAAATGGTGAGGGAGGCCCCTAGGCCTAAACCCTCCGCTCTCCGTAACTCCAGATGAAAATGCCGGTGCCATTACGTGTTTTCGACGCATCAGCAAACCAGCTGGGTAGACCCCGATTTGGTTTGCGGATGTAAGCTATTACAGTTTTCCTATTGGAGATATCTACGCTGTATGAGCCAGAGAAGCTGAAAACGGGCGAAATCTTATCCGCTTTTACGGTCAGTGGTACTGTCTGTTCGATGTAGTTGAAGATGTTGGTGTGGAAGCCCTTGCATCCACTACATTTTGCTCTGTAAACCCCTAGGGTTGCTGAGTGATTGCTCCTGTTATTGTTACACGTTCATAGAAATATTAATGAGCTAAATTAATTATGTACGATTTTTTTTTTTGCTAGGTAGGTAAAGCTTGCTAGCCTTTGATGAAGGTTGAAGAATTTAAGATTTAGCTACTTTGAAAAATAATATTTCGATGTAAATTTGAAAATCTGCTGGAGAATAAATTATTATCCTTCCCTCATTTGATCAAATCGATATAAAGAAGTAATGATTAAGCAATTTTAAATCGGATTTTCGTTCAAAAGTATATTTCTCTTTCCATTACGAAGCCGGAAAAATTAAAATACATTCACCTTCAAGTAAAATACTTGTGAGTAATTTAATTTAATGTAAAGACTTAATAAAATATCTTTCAGATATTTTAATATCCTTAACATCATCATTTTTTTTTCTCTCAATGTCTCAAGCAGAATTATTTTCCTCGCTTATTGACACAAAGAGAACCGCTCGACCGGCGCGATAAATAAGACCTCCTCAATATCGTAATATCCGAATTTAATTTGGGTTTTCTGTGGATTCCGTTTATTTACATTGTCCGGGCACCTCTGCCGCAAACCTCCAACGCAGACCGCTTAAGATAAAGCGTAACAAGACGTCCAATAACGAGCGACGTCTCTCCACAACCTAGATCTTATTACCGGCGTCCCTCAAACATTCCCAGAATTTAATAAATAAGTGAGAGCCGCGCGCTCGAGCGTCCGTGCCTTCTAGGGATTCGTCCGACTACAGGAAAGCAATCAAGCTTGGAAAGGGAGCCCGTACATCTGGGCCGAGAGAAGGCGGATGGCGGTGAAATCTTTAAATCTCCTTTTTTTCCTCACGGGCGGCGGTCGGCCTTCGACACCTTTTATCGAGCGCTGCTCCTGCGCGGTTTTTCCGTTTATTTCCCCAGTTGACATATCGACTGGTCGGTTGGGGTTCCTTGGGCGCGCAGAGCGTCGAAAAAAATAACGGAAAAAGGAAGGAAAGGAATGGAAAAAACCAGAGGCTCCAACTGTATTGTATCCACTGATACGCGAACTTGAATAATGTGGGGAATCCGATGTGACTCGTTGTCTGTCGGTGGTGGTGAGTTATCATTCTTTCTAGACCATTTTTTTGTTGCCCTTCCTTTTTTCCCAGCTTTGCGCCTGTAGCGTGTCGAGGTTAACCAATACTGACCTCGGTCGAATGGTTGGACCATAATCGAATTGAGTGTTCCAATTTTTTACAGAGCCGAGCAAAGATTTGATGCTTTTAAAAGGGTTGTCTTTGGGAAGTCACAGGTTGCGATGAAAGTGATGACCATGGATATTTTCTTTTATTTTATTGAAAGGACAGATCCGACATATTCGCTTTTATTAATAAAAATCCCAGTCCTTTTATTTTAACACATTATCCTCTTCATCTACCTTTTACAGTCGCAGCGTATTCAAAGAAATCAAATGATTTCTGCCCATCAATTAATACTTTATTTGCTATAATCCTAGATGGGATTATATTAGGGTTGGCATGGCCTACGGACCTATTTCAGATCTATAGCGATCCCCTTTTTCCTAGAAGACTTTCCTCTTTAATTTTTCCCTTACACTATCATCCTTGAGAGCGGCTTCCTTGTGTAGCTATCAACTGCAGGGTTCTTCATGTCCTTTACAGCATATGAACTGATGTTTCTTTCTCCTCATGGCTGAATCTGCAAGTAGCATCATCAACCAGCCCTATGTTATACATATGCTTATTTAGTCTCAGTGATTAGTCAGTAGATACCTATACTATCATTTTGACACTGTTGCCATCTTTACTCATTATATCTTTAGTAAATTTAGGCCTCTGTTCCTTTAGAAATACTGTCTCTGTCTCCGCGACTTTTGCCACCACACTTTGGATTGATTATGAATCCAATCATTGACGGATATTTTAGTTTGCGATTTGTTACTGCCAAAAGAAGAGCCAGTCCTATCAAATGACCTTGACAAACGTCGCCTGACCAAATCGTCCGCCACCTCATTTCCTCTCACGCCCAAGTGGCCAGGAACTCAAGCCAATGTTAATTCCCTTTGAATGCCCACATCTTTTAGGACGCTTACGCAGTCCCAAATCAGCTTAGAGTTAGTCCCCACTTATTGAATTAATCGCTTTTAGTGTGGACTGACTATCAGAGAAGATAGCGATGCCTTATACCCAACCGTCATATTTGTATTCCACTGACCACACATGGCGAAATTGCAACTTCCTTACCTTAGAATGCCGTCGAATCCTTGCTGAAGCTTATCAAAGAAGGCTTTTTAGGCTTCGTTAAGTATATTCCAGCTGCAACACTATAATTCGTTTTAAAGCCGTTTATTATGATACTCATAGCCTTCTTGTACTAAATTAATTTCTTCATGGTGACTCAATCAGAAGGATTCTAGGCGTAATAATGAGAATCATCAACGATTAATCCAAAAGAAGGCTTATATTTAATCATGTTCAGGAATTGTTGGCATGTGGTAGTAAGTTTTATCGCAAATAAATTTCACAGTCGAAAAATTCAAATTGGTCAATTTGAATCGAGACTAGCGTATATGAAATGTTCTTCCCAATTTGTACATTTTGCCCCAAGAATGCTTAAGTAGATTAAATTAGATTACTATTGGGCTGGCCATTATAGGTCTATTTTCACCATGACTTTTGCCGATCTATGGTCATCTGCTGTCCTAGCCTGGTGTCCAATTTTTCCTCCGTGACTGGGATTATCTTTAAAGACGGTTTCTTTATTACCTTTAGGTACTTATGAGATTACTAACAGAAACTTTGTGTTTATCTATCCATCGTAATGATACAAAACATGGACTGGAGTTTGCTTTTCCATATACAGGCATATATTTTGTATAATATATGTCAAAGTGACAGATATAATTTTCGGTTTCACATTTCCAGAACTTTGGAAATAGAAGAATGGAATAGGCAGTGACACCCGAAAAGGGTGTCAATGAAAGAAGAGCAGCGCTTAGAAGGAAGATTGGACAAAATTGGGGCTGTCAAGTGGAGGAAACGACCGTTTCAGACAAAATCTACGAAAATTTGGATAAATCAAGGGTAAGAGAAGAATATCATTAGATGATTTAGTCTTTTTGGCCCATATGCATAAAATGTTATATACATACAGTCAATAAATTGATATTATTATTATTATTAATATGGAAATCAAACACGTCAGACTAAATAAGCCTGCAGTAGTCCAGCTGTCATTTTATTCAGTAGGTCCATTATAAATTCAGGTGACTTTTGTCGCCACTATTTGAAGCTATTGTATAGCCATTCCTTCACGGACTTTGTTGTTTATTATTTGATCGAAGGAAGGATTAGTTTCAATGCAAAACATTGATGATCTCTATCTGACTAAATAGTCAGCGACTTCATCTCTCTAGCCGACCGTGTGGCGATGTATTCAGGCTAATGCGCCTATAGCACATACATTATGCAGATATCACTTCTGGATATTCGTATATTTCTTTCTAACCTACAGCAGAAAGTCACATCTACTACGAACAGCAGCACGCGCTTCATACATATAACGATGTATGTAACTGTTCGTATTTGACGTATTGACTAAAAAACTATAAAATGGTTTATTCCTGCTGTTAGTAAGAAAAGTCAATAGTCAAGTACAACCAAATATCAAACCTATATTATGCTAGACATGTAGTAGTAATTGTAGAATGATTTTATTTTTTTACGTAGAATTCGGAAATGGAATAATATATAGGCTGTTCCATTTAAAATAGTTGTCTACTTCTGCGACGCGCAAAGTGCAGTGAAAAATAATCTCAGGCTATGCAGAATTGAATCCTGTAAAACTTTGATACACGAGACTTTTTTCTAAAATAAAAATAAGGCTGTAATCAAAGATCCAGTGTTCGATGAGGTATCCTTGCATACATAATAAACATGATTTATCAGAATAACTGATTAGAGTTTTTATTCAATTTTCCAATTGCTAAATGGATGCAATGCGCTTTCTGCAAAGTTCGGTAAACAGCGTTTTATGTACCAAAAAATTCCCAACAACTAGCATCAAAACTTAATAATGTTAATCAGTTAATCCTATTGACTGCGCCACTTCATTTCTTTCAAAAATTTCCTAATTTAACTAATTAATTGTTATATTAAGATTTACTAGTATCCAAGATGCAGAAAGTTCATTACCTTTTACACTTTACACCTATGAATGCACATGTATGGAGTTATGTTGCACTGAAACCCGATTTCGTCTCGGATTTCCTCCCTAGCGACTCGACTGTCTCGTTATATTACTCTCCAACTACCTGCACGAGAACAACAACTAGGGCAAGAACGACAACAACACCGTCGTAGGATTGAAATTTCACAACGACGCCTCGCGTAACGTCAACTGCGCTATACGGCGTTGATAAATTACCGCTGATGGACGTATGTACGGGCGCGTTCGCGATAGACCGTCGGGCTAATTTATAATACCGAACGGTGTGCGCTAGGCGGGTCGACGCGACGGCCAGCGTTCTCTGTACTGCATAGGGAACGACGCCCGGGGTATTACCGACGCCGAGGACGTCGCGTCGGGTCGACAATGACAATAGCGGTGGACGGGTACCGTCGGGACGTCACCCAGGTTGAAATACGTCATTGAATTTCGATGATGACGGGAAATAATGGTCCCAGACTTACGGGGTAATTAATAAACGGGGGAATCGACGTGCGGACGGATGGATTGGCGAGCGGAGGCGACACGAATGGGAGTCAGAGGCGTCGCACCGTCATCGTATAAACGCCGCGTTTGATAAAATAAACTTGAACTTTGATGGGAATCAGATGTTAAGTAAATGGTGAAGGGATGCCTCGTTCTAATTGGTTTAAAGATGTATCTTTTTTAAATCTTTTCAAAATATCTTCGAAGCAAAACGAATCAAAGAACGAAATGAAAAAAGTTTCAGTATAAAAAACTGCTTAATTACCGTAAGTCAAATGAAGACTGTTCTTGCATCAACAATAACTAATAATAATTATTATTTCCTACGGACAACATACAAAACTCAAGTAAATAGTTGAGAGGGAGTGTAGATGTTAGAGATCTTATCAAATCTCTGACATCTACACAATCATTAAGACTACAGACAAAATTAAATAACCAACAAGCGTCTTTAAAGCGTTGATTCCACTTGAGATCGACCCCCACCATCGCTTGGAGAATTATTTAACAATATATTCAACTTCCAAAAACGTTTCGTTATACCGTAAGTCGATAGCTACTCTCTTATTTTAAATGGAATGGCGTTACTTTTCTTACTGTAAGGAATTCTGCAAGTTATTTAAAAGCAATTTGTACTAATATCACATATTTTTTGCAATAAACTACATCTTATTTTCAGAGTTGAACAAAAAGTGTTAGTATCTCGAAAACTGCTGAACCCAGTGAACCAAATTCAAATTTGCCGCAATTATTTTTAGTAACTTCAACTTTTAAGTTCATTTCATTTCATTTGATTAAGTCAGGGTGCTCAGCCAGGTGCTCATTGCACCATCCCTATTAAGTCTCTTATTTCCACTCGAGCAGCTTGGTGTTCTCTATAAAGCCCAGTATCTTGCCCAGTGGAAATTTGAGAACCCTCGAGGGCTCCAATAGATTTCTCCCGAAATATTTCTGCCTGAGTACCTTCAATTCCTCACATGTGCAGATTACATGTAAACTCGTTTCCTCCTGCAGTTCGCATCTTCTGCACCACGGCTTCAAATGCAAATTTTTACGCGACCAATATCCATCATTGCAGGTAGATGGATAGATAGATGGCTCCGCCCATGTTAATGGCGTTAGGAATCCTGTTCCAATGAAATCCGATAAGGGCAAATGCGAACAACATTTGCAACAAACAAAATTTCGTCGTAAACAGGAGAATTAAAAATGTACCTTGGAGTGCGCAGATTTTGAAAAATATTTTTACATTTAATCCTTTGGCGGAAACTACAAAGGGTAAATTGCACGAATTTAAAAACCTGAAAAAATGCGGCATCTTTGTCGACTCACCGTAAAAGGAATTATCTTTCGGGAGAATTGCCCGCTCTGTCGCGGATTACGATGGCATTGCATTTTCTAGTATAAGAACGCACTAGCAACAGTATGTTGCTATTGCAGCTGCACTCGGCACACATATATTTTTCCTGGTTACGCATTAATAAGTGTAAGGTAAATTTTGCAAGAATATTTATTTTCTCTTTCTAAAAATATTGTCACTTTGTATTTTAGATAAAAATAGTGCACCTAACTTAATTTATACTTTGTATTACGTGGGGATCGGTACATATGTATCCATACATTTGTGTATATTTAACAAAAGGTTAAGGATCACTGCTCTAGAAGGTTTATAAAAAAAAGACGTCTCTCATAAATTACTAAGTAAGGTGTAAAATTTGAAAGGTCATATGTAACAACTGGTGTCATTTATAGAATAATAAGTTTTAAATCTTCATGTGGTTATTATATGACTTTTCAAATTTTAGCTTTTAGTAGCTTATCACTAAATGTTCGCCTTTGTAAATTTTCCAATACATAGATATATACAGACAGCAATAGTTTACTGCGATAAGAGTTGAAAACCACATCAATCTTTCCAGAAATAAAATTTTAAATAGTCTTGAGCAGTAACAATTTTAACGTACCAATATTTACTTTTAGACACCTACGACGATTTGAATATTTTCTCCAAGTACTTAAAACTGTTCGTTTCACGTAGTTTCCGAAATCGTTTCAAATTAGGTCAAACGTTTATTGCGTAATTTCGTTACGAAAAGCTTTCACTTTCATGTCTGCCTGAAATATTCTCGACTTGCCATACTTAATTAGCAGCCAGTTGAAATTTTAATGCAATTAATTTAGACTGACGTTTAAATATTGGCTATACGTCTTTTAACGTCCATCTTCGGCTTGTTTATTAGATATAATGGGTATTAGTCTACATTTAAACGTAATATTGCTTGAATCAATTAGTTTAGTAAATATGAAACAAACAGTAATGCCACCTGTGATGTATTCAGAATCGTGCAAGATGTTTCATCGGGAGAGAATTAATAATTTATTATATTAATAAAATAAATTCACGTATCTGACGATATAAAACAAAATGCTATTTATAGATAATCATGAAACGTATCCCATTCAAGATTCGTATAAGTCTGAGCGATTTGTATCAGATGTAATGTGGTAATGTGTTTAATATGTGATAATATGTTCGATTTTTTATAATCTTAATATTTTTAGTACCACAAAAGATGAAGAACCTCTAACGTTTGCAAATGCTGCAGTCTCTACTTTTCTACCTTTATAAGGACTAATGAAATTCAGAGTAGATGAATTTTGCTGAAAAACACATTTAGGCGGTAATACAACCGAACGTTTTGAATATGGCTATTGAAATTCCCTTTTTCTTTTCAAGATATCCTCTTGTTACTTATTACTGAAGCAATTATCCACGAATCTACCACCACGAAATCGTTCGCAAATCCCATTAACGTTAAAAAGTTATATATCCACATAGTTTCAGTCGACAGCTCTACGTATATAAACATACGTCAAATTCAAAGTCGATGGGGAATAGTCCGCCCGTCAGTCCCATTAAAATTTAAAACTCCCGCACGGAACAATCGCACTTATCACGGAATATTCGGGTCGCTTAATGTCGAATAACTCATCGCGCCCGGCCCGTATCGTAAAATAAACAATCCCCGGGGCAATTTGCCTGTGAATACGTAGGAACTCGGGGCTGGTATGCGCTCATTGTTCGCGCGGGAACATCGTCGGCCGGACCGGCGGACATACGTTCCCGTATCAGATTTTCATTCATCCCGGAGTTTTGGGGCCGGATGGGCGTCTGCTGGTACTCGGGACACGGTCTATTTTGATAGTAGGGAGTCCATTTTTTTTTTTTTTGGAGGTACGGAAACAATATTCTTTTATACGACTGTGGTACTGTAGGAAAAGGGTTTTTATATTTTATAAATCAATTTTCCGCTCTTTTTTTTTTAGGAAAATTGATTTAGGAAGTTTTTGTGTCTGGTTTAACATGTTACAAGCCTGATGACGATTCTAGTCTTTACAGATGAATTTACGCATAAAATATGGTAGATTACATTCATTTATTATTTTTATTTGTAGACGTCCAAAAATCCATCTTGAATTAAAATTGAATCAAAATCACTTTGTTAAGCCTCAAACGAATGATATAACAATGTGTTTTGTTTGGATTTAAATAAATTAACTATTATAGTAAAAATTACTCTTGGTTAACATAATTTTGTCGAATTAAAGGAACATATTTGTTGATTGATAAAAGAAACATCTTTTCTGTCTATAATAACTCGGAATAATTTTCCCAAACGTATTGCTGTAGTTTAGGCAACCCATGTTTGCCGAGTGTATTTTGAGTTGCATATTTTAATTTGCAAAAAAAAACAGCTGTTGCAATTTACCGATAATTTTTCACAATAATGCTTTAGTTTATAAATTTAGGTAAAGAGTTTATTATTTGATTTAATTTATTTAGGGTTATGTTTTTTTTTAAATTAATTCCTTTCGTTTTTGTGTCTAGCGGTTGCTAGTTCGATTTAACGCGGATTCTACTAGATTTTGTCGGTGAATTGTGCGTTTGCGTTGTATGTCGTTGTTACGACTGCGTTGTAGAATTTTGTCAGGCAGTTCCTTGGTCGACTGTTAACGTGAGTAGATGTATTTTTGTAAATCATTTTTGTAATCCATTTTGATTATAGTGAATTTCGTTTCGTTTCTTTGAAAATTTTGTCCATTAAGGAATTCATTTAGTAATAATTGTTAATGTATTTTTATTTAGCTGTTTTAAGCATTAAATCTTTTAGATAAAAACATCAGAGGCTAACCAAATAAAATCAAAATCTACTTAAAAAGCATAAAATCACTTTTGCAAATGATAAATTTAAAAATAATTCCTAACAATTATTGAACCGTTTAAAAGGTTTAAGTCCTTGTCCAAACTGTACCCTAATCTGTTAAAAAATGCAACATCCTTCAACACCTCTACACTTATCATGATTGATTAAAAAATCACGGTAAAACCTAATAAAACAATTATTATGTACACGGTCACATTTATCAAAAAATGACATTCACAAGCTGCAGTTTTCCAAGATGCAGTTTCATAAATTGCATTTAAGCACAATCTGGAAAGCTAACATTTCGACAAAGATAAGCTTTAGTTATTGTATGTAACTTCCTAAATGATATCTGAAGCCAAAATCTCTTTGCTGTCATCTAACTTCCTTCTAGGTGAGTGTTTTCTTTAACCTTTTTAGTTACGTAACCTCTAGATTATATAAATCAAAAATATAGGTACTCACCACATTGGTCCTTTTCTAATAATATATGGTTATTATAATAAGAAATAGTTTCAAAAGTATACATAAGTAAGCATTTAGTTAAAGTCATTTGAAGGGCAGCTTAGGCCAACAGCTATATTCAGTAACGAAATTTGGACTCTTGGAAAATTGAAGGTAAAACAAAGATACAGTTAAGAATGAATAGTTTAGACAAAAACAAGGCGTAGATTACCTATGAAGAGAAATGTCTTGGAATGTAATCAAGAAGTTAGAATAAGATAAAGAGACAATACACCACATGACGAAATTAACTCCAAAACAGTCCAACATCTGACAGTAAAGAGGTTTAATATAATATGCCAAGTTTTTCTTAGTAGTTTGACCCATCACTGCTGATTAGATTAAATTAGATTAGATTAGGATTGAGGCGGTCTACGGACCTGTTTCACCGCGACCTTTTCAGATCTATTGTGATCGTCCTTTTTTTTCTATACTTTCTAATTTTGCTCTCTTAATAAGGCCTGTCATCTTTGAGAGCGGCTTCCTTGTGTAGCTGCAAGCTGTGGGCTTTTCCACTCCCATTTACATAAGCCTTTTGCTCGCCAGTCCTTTACATTGGCACAGCACATGAACTGGTGTTTCTTCCTCCTCTTGGCAGTATCTGCAAGTTGCGTCATCTACCAGGCCTATGTTGTACATATGCCTATTTAGCCTACAGTGACTACTCAGCAGATATACTATCATTTTGACAGTCTTCCTATCTTTATTCAGTAGATCTTTAGTAAAAACTTTTTTGCCTGTCTCTGTCTCAGTGATTTTTGTCACCATTCTCTAGGACTGATCATCTATCCATTCATTGATGGATTTTTTAATTTGCGATTTGGTAGTGCCGAAAAAAGGGTCAGCTTCAGCGAATGACCTCGATGGACTTAGCTTGGTCGACTTGTCCGCTGCCTTATTTCCTCCCACGCATTTTGAGTGCCTCATTCATTTAGGGCGCTTACGCAGTCCCAAATTAGCTTAGAGTCCACACCTACCAAAACTAATCGCTTTAAGTGTGGACTGAGTCAGAGAAGACAGCGACGCTTTTACTTGGCTCGGTCCAAGGATCTTTCTATCTCTCTGACACAATGGTGAATTGCAGCAACCTCAGCTTGGAACACCGTTGTGTCTTTGCTGAAGCTTACCAAGAAAGCCTTTTTAGGCTTTTTTTGGGTATATTCCAGCTTTGACGCCGTAGTTTACTTTGGACCCGTCTGTATATCAATTTGAGTCCGCTCTTGCTGGAGTAGTTGTGTCCCAGCTCTTCGTATCTGGTATTATAACCTGATATTTGCTATCTAGGTCGAATTTTTGAACCATGGCCTTACATGGGAACTCTACAAGGGGTGTCTCCTTAAGTTCATCTATTAATTTTGATAGTCAGCACAGCGCGATTTACTTAGGAGTACTTGACTATGTATAAGCCTAAGTGCTGTAAACCTAGCAGCTCCTTGTATATAAATATGTAATGGTAGCAGGGGATTTGTTGTCAAAATTTTTGTCGCATCAATCTAGCTGCGAGGAATCCCGAGCAAATGATAGTGTACGAGTGATAAACATCCTGTATCTTCGTAATGAAGCAAAATTGCCGTATCACTTTTGTTTTTTTTTTCTAGTTGCTAAATTTAGTCAACTTTACCCTCACAAAGTTTGAATAAAACGTTACAGGACATGTTGTATATTTTTTTAACTACTAACCATGACTAGAGGTGTGTCAGATACATCAAGTATAACATTGTTTCAAACATATTTCGCTAATGTAATGCCCACTCGACTAACCTTCGCATTCAACTAGAGGGCACCACCAGCGCCATTATTATATGAGCGGCACGCTGTAAAATACACACATACACCGCCCGCTGGCCCCACATTACGGCTCCTGAATTTTCCATCATTGCCCGGAAATTGCGTCGAGCTTTAGACAATGGCCCCGGTCGAACAGGAAACAGGCCTTATCTCTCTGCTCTAACCGGTTTTTGTTCGTCGGAGATGTCGTCAAAACGTCGACTCTCCACTCTCGCGTCCCCTATGCATGTGCTAGTGTGAGTTGCGAGTACGTGTGTGTAAAATATCGGTGTGCGGTTCGTTAAATACGGACGCGCATCGCTCGTATTACGCTCCTATTATTATATGGACGGCTTCCCGTCAAATGCGCGGCGCTGGCCTGACACGGCGGTTAATTAAATCTCCGGACTGTTGGCGTGCAACCGCTACAGGTCGATCGTAGATGGCGCGGAACTGTCGGACTGCAGAAGCGAGAGAGAGTCGTTGTATGCTGGTTGTTACATCCGCGAATTCTCTGGTGACGTGCCGGTGCTAATGTAACGTGACGCGTTGTTTTGGGGATTCGCGGAAATTGAATCGCTTCAGACAGTAATTAGCTCGAAATAGATGAAATGCATTTATATTTAGTTAGTCGATGTAACATATTCATATCTGGTTTCTAATAAAAGCAATCCTGCGGTCATGTGGTTACTGAATTTGAGCGCAATATCATTTGGCCAACATTTTAATAAAACCATCTTACAAGGGAATACCGAAAATTGTCAAATTCGGATTTCAATGAAACTCCAAAAGACTAAAAAAGTACTATGGTAGAACACTACGAATTTTTTTCTGCCCAATTGTTCAATTTAGGAAAACAGCCCTCTCCAAAGTTTGCGCAATTTATCAATTTTTAGAAATATTAGATCTGTAATTAAACATGAACCTTCGAAAAGTCACGTAAACGTTTGGATATATGTGTCTCTACAAGACAATCGTTTCAAATGATGTATTATGTGACAATTGCGTACAATTGTAGCGTGGTGCAATCACAGTAATTAATATAGCTAATCTAACGAACATGTTGCTTGCGACAGAATAGACACAGTTACATTAAACATTTTAAGCAATAAATCAAACATTAATTAGTAAAACTACACACTTAATAATTTTTACTCATATCTAACATGGATTCCATTAAAATTACGAAATATTAGATCTGTAATTAAACATGAACTTTCGAAAACTCACGTAAATCTTTGGATATATGTGTCTATATAAGACAATTGTTTCAAATGATGGATTATGTCTCGTGCTGCTTACAATTGTAGCGTGGTGCAATGCCAGTAATTAATATAGCTAATCTAACGAACATGTTGCTTGCGACAGAATAGACACAGTTACATTAAACATTTTAAGCAATAAATCAAACTTTAATTAGTAAAACTACACACTTAATAATTTTTACTCATATCTAACATGGATTCCATTAAAATTACGAAATATTAGATCTGTAATTAAACATGAACCTTCGAAAAGTCACGTAAATGTTTGGATATACGTGTCTATATAAGACAATTGTTTCAAATGCTGGATTATGTCTCGTGCTGCTTACCATTGTAGCGTGGTGCAATGCCAGTAATTAATATAGCTAATCTAATGAACATGTTGCCTGCGACAGAATAGACACAGTTACATTAAACATTTTAAGTAATAAATCAAACTTTAATTAATAATAATAATTTTTACTCATATCTAACATGGATTCTATTAAAATTACGAATTCCACTTTTTATTGTAAAAAAAAAATGGAAAGTATCGACTTATTTAAATAATATACGGAATCACGGGCGAGGTGATCAAAAATTTAATGAATGAAACTTCTTATCTCAATTTTGAGCTTTCGCTACATTTATTAGCTGTATCATCGTCTCCAAGGGGAAGCTAGTACATAAGATACTAACCTAAATTAATAAAATTTTTAAAAAAACTTACATGAGTTGAAGTTTAATTCTTTACTGTATCTTGGTTTTGCGGAAATTGCAATAATAAAATTCTGAATGTAGAGAATTAAATTTTTAGTAACGTTTCGCCAATGTTAGTTAAAGTATGTTGAAGTTTAATGATAGGTTAGACTCATGAAATCGAATAGAAGTAGAAGGGAATTGAAAATTTGGAACGCACCCCAAAAGGCCCCTTTCACGGATCGTTTAATGTTGGATAACATGTTAATTTAATATTTGATATATGTTCTTTGAACTTTGAATCGTTATTTAAATCCCCAATAAGAGACTGCTATCCTGAAGTCCCACAAAAACAGTAGTAAACTCAATTTTATATACATAATTTTAACTTTAGTACCGTCCAAAATCAAATAAAAACTAACCACACTACCTTCTAAGGTGCTTGGATTAAATTAGACTTGATTTCGTCACTCACCTGTAACAAAATAAAAACATTAATCAATAAAAATGAATTTAAAACAACTATATATTAGTAGCAAATAGATGCTTGTAATGAGATATGATTCAAAATTACCGAAATAATTAAATCATGTTTATTGACTGTTGACTGAATTGATTACCTATAAGAACAAGTTTAAAAAGTAGTTTCTCAGACTATGCTATACAAGGTAAGAGTTAAAAGAAGAAGCTGCCAAACTTGACAAGATGTAAAGCCGAGACGACAAACGTGGTAAGTGGTAATACTTTTCGTCATTTTTATAGTGTTAAAAACATGTTCGTCATTGTGATAAGACAAGCGTTTACAAAAATTTACTGAAGAATCTAACATCAGCTTTATGGAGCATCATTTAATTTTTGTCGGTATTGAGCTTGATAAAAGATTTCATACCCATGTAAAAAAAAAAAAACAAGACGTTGGTAAGATCACGAGTAAGCTCTGAGCAGCTTTTATAAATTCCATCCTCAACCAACAACCAGCGGCTATTATTTTGAAGATCCGAGTAGCATAGCTTTGATGGAATATTTTGAAAGATATGGGGTAAGTACGAAGTGTTTCAAGGCCTTTTAAGGTATTAGTAATGAAGAATGAAATTAGTTTATTGAAGAAAGGGCTTCCACATAAGCATCATGTGACAACATCTTCCGAAGGTGGAATAAATGCACCATCAACGAAGGGGAAAGTTGTTCAATTTCATCAAGTATATTTTGGATTCCATTTATTTCCAATTCTATCAAAGAATTCTACTGGACAGAACAAAAATTCCTTGTGGAAGATGGGCTTACTGTACCGTCATTCTCCGATACTTTGAAGAACACTTCTTTTTTTTAAGTGCAACTTATAAATTAAGTATTAACAAAGTTTTACTTCCTTCGAAAATTTTTCATATACACTTCAATTCGAGTTTGTTGTTTGTCTTCTTCCAAATAAATAATAAGAAAAAAAAAAGAAAACAATACAAAATCTTACACAAGATATTTCATAAATGCGCTCCAATAGGATTGAGAAATCCTATCTTTCACGAAGGTCACTTTTTTCCAGAAGTTTAAAAGGTAGAATACATTTTGAATTCTGTTGAGATCTTTAGTGATAGACTCCAATTTTCATTACATAATGCTAGGAGTCATCAGAATAATTGCCTGTTTCTCACAGAGACTAGGAATCATCGTTGCTCCAAGTTTATCATCAATTTTTCGGTGTTTCTGTTTGTTGGTAACGCTATTAGTAAGAAGTTTTGATTAAATATGAAGGAAATTGCTGTTAATTCTTCTGTGGATCAACGAAAAATTGTTATCCACCAGTTTAATTTTTAATTTTAAGATATGGAAACGCCCGGAACGAAGGGGTGACGCGTGCTTTTTTTTGTAGCTAAAACGAGGACCACTGTCTAATTGCTTCAAAACAGCAATGTAAAGATTTTTTATAAATTTTAGTTGTGACGTCATTCCGTACCGATTACTAGTTCCGCTTCTCTTTACAAGAGGGCGCAAGAATGATCGAACGCGTTATTTTTCTGAATTTCAAACGCCCTTCTGAAGAGTAACGTGGGATTCGCTGGTCAGCATTTGTAACATACAATAAACAAAGAAGCAGATAAAAATTATAATAACATTTCACAACATTCATTAATTGTGAATTTAAAGAAAGTGTTTATTATCTAATTAATCCTTAATCCCATACAATAAAAAGTTTGAAGGTCGTAGATCACGTAACCACTGTAAGGTGCATCAACCGCTTTTCGTCCCCTTCTCTTTCTCGAAGCGTACAGCCTACAAGACGACCCTATAATTGTTCGCATTCCTACGGCGCGATAGCTTCATACGTTGAAAATTGTTCCCGCGACTGACTGCCTGGTCTTTCTGCCTTCCCTCCACCCGAAACGGCGATACCTCGCCACCATAGCGCGAAAATTAACCGCAATAGGAAAGTTCGCCGCCTCTGAGATCGTCCGTAAATGAATGAATGGCTTTAATATACACTAATTTTCGGAGCTGCAATAATTCAGCCGCCCTGTTCGGGCGGGCAGGCGAAGCCAAAGGGGTAGCGCAGGCCGGCTCGGGCAAGTCCCTAGTTTCGGGTGTTACCGTCTCGTGTCGTATAGCAGTCGTAATTAACACCGGTGGGTATTATCGAAGCCGCAGAACGTAACATGAAGTACGGACGTCGGTCTAGCGGCGAGTTAACTTATATATACATGTAGGGCTGCGAGCGTGCGGGTATACTTTTAACCCTCTAATCCCTAGTATGTATTGTAGCACTTATGGATTATCTGCACTGTTGGAGCTATTGCAAAAACTATTTTAAATGGAGCGTGTACACTGCTCGACAAAATTAATGTCGGCGTCCATATGGCAGTGATTACAAAACTACATTAAGAAAAACTACCTGATTTTCAGGATAGCCAGTGTTTTACACGTAGATAACCACGATAAACTTCTTACCTGAATAAGCTGATGCCAATCGTATGTGGGCCTCCTCAAGTGATAATCCGTTTTGTAAGTCACGACATTAATTTTGTCGGGGAGCGTACATCTACCTCAATATTGTTATTGTCGATTTGCGTCTGTTCAAAACAATGAAATGCCAATTATAAACAAATGTAAAGTAAATAAAACGTAAAAAAAAGAAACACCTAATGAAATACGACATTAATTACACTGTAATCTCTTCGTAGTAGTTCAGTGGAGAGCGGGATTTTCGGTATAATCGAGTTTAACACTTTATGTCCTTACTTACTTGCACATTAATTTGTAATAGTAATTCTACCTTATATTATTCATGTATTCGCTGCTTTTCTCATATAAATTTGCTCATTAATGCAGCATTCTGTGTTGGCCTCTATAGGTGGTGTAAATATTATTTAAAGACTTGCACGTGCTACCTTCTTTGTTAAATTCTTAGTCATTGTAGATTCCAGCCCTAGTCCTCTTTTCGGTTTTTGGATCTGTCTGTCAACCAGATCAATTCTCCGAAGCTGTGTATGTAGTTAGATTAATTCTAGCTTATCCAATCTGTGATTTCCACTTCGAAAATTTTGTTAAAAAGATATGTCACACCCATGTGGTTTGATCTCATTCCCAAAAGGCTACCTTTCACATGCTGGACAAAATTATTATGTCTCAGTATTGCATAATCTGCCGTTTGAGAGTGTCCCATTCTTGCCTGGCCCATTATCACCAAATAGAAGAGAGGAGGAAGTCTAGGAAGCATTTCATTGCTGCTGTAAGAGTAGTTTCATTGCTACTGTTATTCCTAAACACGCAGGTCTCTGTATCTTCCTAAGTTCAGTTATAGCAGTTTGCTGTTGCGCTTTTGTCCACCATACCAGAGATGGATAAATGATTAAGTGATGTATCTCTAGTACATGTTTCTTCTTTGGGAAAGCCTTCTTCATATGTTGGTAGATTCTTAGATAACGCAATTTAAAGTCGAACCATTAAGCGTTTATTTGTAGTGAAATTTTAACCTTTGGCAGTCTTTCGAGAGGGCAGATTAAACAGATCAACATCTAGTAAAAGATTCGCTAAGAACAAACAAAGATGTTGGCTAAAATCATAACTTGACTGATAGTGCTAGATCTCCCAGATTACTTTAGACTCCTTCAAAAATGACCAAACTAACAAAACCAATTCCTGACTGTTCATTCAGAGTACTGATTTCTATATTTGGAAGTGGAAGTTAAGCAAACTAACATTCGGAAAAGGTTCAACATTTTGGTAAAGGGTACATCCAGCTTTTCTGCATGCAGAGGAGCAGTATGCTAAGAGCGCCATTTTAAGACTTTTATCAGTTCCAGCTATATTTTCTTCTTGCACAAACTGCATTTACTGATATATTTCAGACATAATACATGCTTTAGGACCGGCACGATCCACATTGTGAGGAATCTTTATTACAATTATTACCTTACCAATACTTTATACTCTACGCTAAGCCCGTGAAGAATACGTATTTAGTAGACCCATTAAGATAGAGACGTCCCGGCGAATTCCCAATAAATATCGCGAGAAGCAATAACGATCCGGTTAGATTATGCCTGGCGTGCATACTTCAGATTCACTCGACCAGAATTATACCCATTACGTCCGTCCTACACGAGACACTATTACGGAGATAAGGTCGCATCGAGGCACATTAATGGGTCGCTAATATCGCCTTTGCGGGGACAATTTCCGCGTTCAGACGATTACAGATGTGCGGTGCAGTCAATAAGTTTCGCTCGGGCGAAATTATACATCTCGCTTCCAATATATAAAGCCAACTTTATTCTGGCATGGAACGTTTCACTTCTGACCTCCTGGTGTTTCGAGAAAAGGTGTTTAATCGGCGTCACATTGAGAAAAAATTGTTCCTCTGTACAAATCGTATGCTACGGACCGTAACAACGGTAGCTAGACCAGTTTGACATCGCACGCTCGACGTTCTGGGCGGTCCGAGATTTATTTCAGCATTAAAGACATTAAAACCATCTACCAGTGGACCGTAGTCCCATAGGTTAACGTATTAATGGTGCGATTGCTTCCACTGCAAATAGCAGAGCGGGAATAATGATATGAGTGATTGGTATCATTAATTGTGAATACTAGCGAGGATAATTAAAGATAGGAATGGTTTAGTATAGAGCCATACGTGCTGAGAAACGTTGGCTTTATAATTGGGTGCCATGTTTTATGGTATGCTGCAGTTGTAATACAGATTCAATTAATCTAATTTGTTATATTATAATTGTGGTAATATATCAAAGAGAATTCACACCTCATATTCATGGCCTTCTATACCTAATATACAGTGAAGTGTTGTCTTTAGATTTTTTTTTAATTTTACGTTAATACCCTAGCGTTTTATAATCATTTCAGACTTATTTGGAAACATAACCTGCAATATAGCTATAGTATTTCTGATGATTTTCATATGTTCCCACTAATTTCACAGGGCGACCACAAAATTCACAATCAAACACTGTTAAAACAAATAATATGATGCTTAAATACATACAGCTATAGAATGGCATCATTTTGAATGCTGGTTTCTGTACAAAATCAGCTACACGTTGTCAAATTGTAATGATCATAAAGGAATTGTACGGCCCACTTCCTCCCTTTCCAACGGTCGACGTTGAGCCACACCTGGCCTCGGCATTTACAAGCCCGCTCTCACGGAGTAAACATTTCAGAGTTGCAACATGGAGCACTTTTACTGATAATAATTGCACTCCATTCAATGCATATTTTCTTAATATTTATAATATACAAAACTAAGTGCTGCTTATTGTTTTCTATGCAATAATATGTGCAATAAACATGCCAATGTAGGAACAAGATATCCAAATAAATAAACTTCGGATAACAATCAATACAGTACAAAGATTTGCAAACGTTCTAAAATAAATTATTAAAAAGAAATAAAAAAGGAGTCTTATAATATCAATTAAAAATATATTTCTAAATATTAAAGAGATCGATATGTTTATAAGAAAACTAAATAAAAATAATTATAAAAGAAGTTTTTAAAATTAACTAAAACCATTATTTTAATTTAGCGAATTTCCGAACAAATTGCCTGTTTTCTTCCTGGCAATATCCCATAATGTAGCCCTCTTGTATGTACGTGCAAAGGTATTTTAATAAATAGTTATACCTACTGGCGTCAGCATAAATATTTTTTTTTGGCGCAGGTCATTAACGGTATGCGCTCTTCTTAAAGTCATTTTAACTATTAACGATTAACAGCGTTAAATCGCGAAGTCAAGGAGGTCATGCAATTACGATTTTCGTGTTTTCGCTCATTACAAAAAGCTTATTGCAAAAACAATTGTGCAACCTTTGCTGTGTAAGGACCAGAATTGTTTGTCATTACGTTTTGACAATTGGTGACACAACACGTGGAATTACACTTGCGTATAATATTTAATACTGTTGCTATATATAGTTGAGACTGGACTTTTGAAAAGCAGATATGAAACGGCCAATTTACCACATTTAATTGTTTTTTTCCTTTTATTCGCATGTGTAAATTAACAACAGCAAAAAGAATTTAAAATAAAGTGTTAAAAAAAAAATAAAAACAAAAAGATTTTGACGATTTTAAATGAAAAAGAAATAAATAAAAGGCCGCGGTGAGAAGACACATCTGATAGCAGCGAAGACCTACATTCATCAATGCCGCTAGATTAGTACTAAACGCTTGTAGTGTTTGGAAAGACTGCAACCAGGAGTGAAGACCAGAAGTGAAGAAGAACGGTGGTTTTCCATCCTCACTACAATCCGTTTGACAACTAAGGCGAGTTTTTATGCATAAGTTTATTATAAATGTTCACTGGCCGAATGTGTATACGCTACTTGTGTTATGCGTGTTATCTGGTCATACGATGACCACAAAACTGCTTCAAAAATGTATTTCTTGTTAAGCTATCTGATGATTTTACCTTATAGCTGTTGGTAAACAAGCAGAAACCAATACAGAATTTTTATAAAAAGGTGTAAATTAATTTTAATGGTTTTCGTAACAATTTATGTCACTTTTTTACAATAATTTCCATGACATATTTACATATGTTCTTTTCAGTGAGGTTAAAAATCATTGACGGTTCTATATGTGGCGGGCTCCATAAGTAGTTGATGTCATGATACATGTCAGCGCTGAACAAAACGGGTCTAGGCGATAAAATAGCTCCTGGAAGGAGTTTTTGAGGAAGTGGTGAGAAGATGACATAGAGGTATTTTACGTTTTGAACTTAAACTGTTTTGAGTCAGTTACAAAGGTGTGCTACAGGCAGATGTTTCTACAAGTTTATTTTTCTAAAAAAATATATATAATTCAAAAATATAAATACCGCCTTTTTTGATTTAAGAAACTCTGCAGAAACATATATATTAAAGTTACGCATTTTATGGTTGCTGCAAAGTGACGATTCTGAAAAAGCATTTGTTAGATATCACCCTACTATAACAAATTCACATTTTGTTGGGTTTAAAAAATTAAAAAAAATATTTTAAAATAATTGCAATTAGCCGTTTTATGAACTCTACAAAGTGACAATCACAAAAAACAAAAAAATCATAATATTACTACTTGTATCCACTATACCTCGTTTAAGGTTGACTAAAAATTATGGAGCAATATACTGAAAAAAAAATGAAATTTGATAATGAGCATTAGTATTTCAGCTATAGGTGCTTGTCGAATAGCCCGTTTTGACTTTATTATATTTTATTCATAGCATATTTTTTGTATTTGTCTCAAACACAGGATAAAATAGCTGCATGTCTTATGACCCCTCAATACCATTTATTACTTTTTCAAACATTTTTGTTCGGGAGCTATTTTCTCACGAAAGGTCCCCAAATCCCTGACTTTGTGTTTCCAATTTCTGCATGAGTTACTGATCTTTCTCCTTGCAGATCATACCGATTTAAACATTTTTTTTTTTTGGCCAACTGGTTCCAATCACTCTCTTGTTTGTTTGTACTCAAAATATGTTAGCTTTTGGGTAATGCTTATCCTCATTCTGTTGTTATCGTTTTCACACATTTAAGTCTTGACCAACTGTAAATTCTTCAAAAAAGTCTATAAATATGGCTAATACTTTCCTCAATTATTTCCATCTTGCTTAGAGTCTACATTTCTGATACATCCACTGTTATATTTCGGATGATGTGTTTTATAGATTAATTTTTTGATTAAATAAGCAAAAATTGAATAAGCTGTGAGGAGTTATACATTCAAAGCAACAAAACCACAATATCAGATCATCATAATCATTATAATTATGTTTTGACGATACTTCACCATGCTTATCCGATGTTATACAATTTAATAAAACACCAACCAAAAAAAAATCAAATATTTCCAAGAAATATCCTTGTGGAAAAACAACAATTCAATTAACCAAATTCCAGCATCGCCATCTCGCTAGTACGAAAAAAAAAACACGATCATGGCCAGGGAAAGTGTTTTCCCTAATTTTTATTTTATTTAATTAAAATCCGGAATTTAATTAAGGCCAGGGATTAACATTCTGCTTCCCCGGCCGACTCTCAATGTCTTCCCAACGCCGCTAAAGAGAAAATTAGCGACCAAGTTCCTGAAATTCTGTCTCTCGTTTTCTGGGTTATAAGAAAATATTAATTTATATAAATATGTATAAAAACTCAAATCAATTGGACATCTCTGGATCACCTTTGCGAAATTACAAAAAAAAAATCTGCATCTATCCAACCATCAGCATCATGTTTTTTTTTTTATTGAATATCAATCAAAGTGAATCAGAATAAAGAAAAGACATCCAAGGCTTAAGCTTCAAAATTACATTCAGTTCGTCTACAGCCTCTAGTCCTTTACCAGACACATGATAAAATACTCAAGCAATCAGAAAATCCTTATTCAATTAATGTCCTTCCTTTTCTCATCCAGAACACAGACTGGTTGAATATAAAATAATTAAGAACCAGGGCGGCCGAATGCAGCTTGCTTATGCAGCACAGAACCACAAAACGGCGCCCAACAAATATACAGAAGGCGAAGAAGAGAAAGACACACAGAGAGAAAGAGCACAAACTTGATCCGAATTGAAGAAAATGAAAAATACCAGATTGCAGTTGATTTAGTCAGCGTAACTTAAAGGAAATAAATTTGGTGTGGGCAACAGGTTCTGCTGGCAGTAATGGTAACTACTTAGCGATGGTAGCACGAGCGACAAAAAACTTTCATTTGTGCGTTATCGCCATGGCGACCCAAACAGAATGAAAGATCTCGTCCTCGTATAAGAAGCGACTATGTTCGCGTTAATTCGTGTGAAATCTCGTCGTCTGGGTGCATGGCGCGAATGCAATGGAATATTTGTACAATGCGGAGATAGCCGGAGTTGATAATTTGCCGAGATTTATGGTGATGGAGATAAGTAAGTACATACGTGCATTTATGTGTGTAATGTGTGCTGCTAAAAGTGGATTACTTATGGGCTATAATCCGGTACGGTTGGGATTGTGCAAATGTGTTATTTTACAAGAAGTTATGATAATATGAATTGTAAATGTGTTTGATAAGTTACATCTCGTCGTATTTATTCCTTTATGTGTGTGTTCCTGTATAATCTGATTATACATTTACTGAACTTGGTTGACTATGAAAATCCATATAGTTGTGTTTTCGCAGCAAAAATGTCTGTACTTTAAAACGTTTTTAATTTTTTTTTTTAATGAACTATGGAATATATTCGCTCTAATTTTAACTAATATGTACTTTACTTTACAATGACAAATAAACGTTTTAATATATTCTTTATTTTAGAAAATTCCGATCCGTTTTATTAAATGCTAAAAAAAACATTATGATAGGTATAAACCTACTTATAATGCTTAAGATGCCTTAGAATAGCTTTACTTTAGTTTCTTTTTACAGCCTCTTGCTTATTAAAATGTCCAAAACTTCATCAAAATTCACAAGAAAAGCTCCTTCTGTGTCAAACTTGCCGACACTTATGTTTAGATATGTGCTTGAAATTTTGTTATTGACTGAAATTTTATTTGAAGGGGTGAAACGCCCCTTCGAAGTGTTTATAAATTTCAGTTTTCTTTCTATATAATTCTTTGCAAGCCTCGTGCCTGGCACATTTCGCAAATTCATGGCCAATGTTTCTATGCATTTGGTTCGTAAACAACTATTATTTAGCCTTTTAGTAAACGGTCAGAAAACGTATCAGTTTAGCGATCTTCTTCTCTTTGTAAATGCTCGTTTTGCAAATTGTTTTTAATGTCTTTTTCTTGATATTTTTTTGTTATTTAAAATTTAGACGTTTGATGTTTGTGAAGTAACTTTGTTGTGTTTGGTCAGGATTCTTAGAGTTTTCAGGCAATCCCAAGCAAGTTTGGAGTTATCTGATGGAAAGCTAGTGTCTTTATAGCCGCTTGGCTATCCGACAGAATATTAATCCGTAGACTCTTGGATTGTTTTCGAATGCCCTAGAGGCACATGTTTGTATTACTAATATTGCCGTTTAGTATACTGTCGCATATTGCCTCAATATCATATATTCCTTATGATTTAGGGTTTCCATACATAAGAGCTCCGGAATCTGTGATTTTTTTGGACGAAACTGCATACCAGTTTGGTTTCTGTTTGGCTTTCCACTCATTCCATTCCAATATACTTTAAAGAGTTTGTCAGAGGAGAGTTTGAGAGTCATCATGTCATATGCCATTTCAAAGATAAAGAATGTGATTTCGATTGTCATTCTGGCATGAACAGAAGTATTCTCTGGGTTCATTAATTTCCACCACATTTCAGTTTGTATGCCTCACCTTAAATGTAAATATCTAAGGGGAGTAGCTTTAACATGGTTTCCAAACCATGTTGTATGTCTTTCGCAGTTCCAGGATCCACAGGTAAGCCAACTTCAGTATCTTTGGAATTTTAGTGATAGCCCGCTTTGGTGTAGCCTTGGGCCACCAAATCAGGAGCCATATGTTAATATGGGTCTTACTACTGTAGTGTACAACTATACATCATGCTTGGTTTCAATCCCCATCTATTTTCGATTGCTCTGCGGATTGACATTAATGTCCGTTTATGTTTGTTTGTCATCAGTTCAAACAGTTGATTCCAGGTTAACTTCGAATCAAGAACCATTCCTAGGAATTTTACCGTCTTGATCAAATTGTATCGTTTCGTTATGAAGAGTGGTGGTTTTAAGTCATCTAGCTTTCTTTTTCTTTTCGCAAAGAGGAAAGTTTACAAAAGATAAAGATCCCTTTTAAAGAACATTTTCCTTGATTTCAGAGCTCTCTGCATAAGTTCTGCTGTGTTTGCGGTTTCCCCATTTCTGCTAGTCTGGTCTGCTCTGTCCCATGACTTTTGCCACCACTCTCTGGACTGATTATGTGTTCATTCATTAATAGATTTTTTAATTTGTGTTTTGGTAATGCCAAAAGCCCAAAAGCACCTCACCTAGGCAGCTCGGCCGCTGCCTCAATTCCCTTCACGCCCGAGAGGCTAGAAACCCAGGCTAATGCTAATTCCCTTTGGAATTTACTTTATTGGGGCGCTTACGCAGACCTAAATGAGCTTAGAATCCACACTTACGGAACTAATCGTTTTAAATGCAGACTGACTGTCAGAGAAGATAGCGACGCCTTTACCTAGCTCGGCCCATCCTTCTATTTGCCTGACACAATGGTGAAATGCTGTAACCTCAGCCTGGAACACCTTTGTATCTTTGCTAAAGCTTACCGAAAGAACCTTTTCAGGCTCCTTTGCGTATATTCCAGCTTCGTCGCCGTAGTCCATTTAAGAGCCGTCTGTATACCAGTTCGAGTACGCTTTTACTGGACTTCTTGTCACCCTGTGCTTCTTATCAGGTATCATAACCTGATAAGAAGATATTTTCTATCTAGTTTGTATTTTTGAACCATGGTATCATATGGCATTCCCAAAAGGGGTGCCTCTTTAAGTTCATTTAAAAATTTTTGATGGTCAGAACTTATCGGTGTTTGAGTATTCATAAGTCTGTGTGCTGTAGACGTGGCAGTTCCTTGTATGTAAATATGTAGCGGTGGCAGGTTTAAAACTACTTCAATTGACACGCTAGTCTTTTTGTACGCCACTTAGCGTTTTGGGCGCCTCCGCATACTGCATTTTTGGCCACCATACTACTGGTCCGTACTGTTGTGGCAACCCGCGTTACCGCTGAGTGTATTTTAAGTTGTCTAATTTGTCATGATTTTTCCGTTTTGCTGAGTCATTGTACTGAGAAATTTCCATAATAATGTTTATTTTTGTATAAATTTTGGTTAAAGAGTTAATTGTATAATTTATTTAATTAAGTTTTTTTAAAATTAATTACTTTCTTTAAGATGTTTTTTATTTGCTCATGTTGTTTAGCGCCTTTCCTACTAGATTTTGTCGGTAAATTATACGACTGCGTTGTACGCAGCGGTAGAGATTGTATCAGGCAGTTCCTTGGTAGACGCTAACGTGAGTACTTGTATTTTTAAATTCTTTGCAGCCATTTTGTATTACATTTTTATATCGTAATTTGTTCGCGTTACTTGTATTATTCTTGTCCATCAAAGAATTCGCTTAATAATAATTATTATTAAATTGATGTGTACACATTATAGATATAAGATCATTTATTATTTTCGTGCAGGAAGATTTTAGTTTTAATTCTCTAATTATAGTTTTAAGAATTAAATTTTTTCCGTTTTCTAAGTTACTGTTTCATTTTTATTTATCTGTCACCTGGATTTGGGTGAGTAGAGGCTTTGTGCTTGCATTTAAATTTTTATTTTGTTATTTATTGGAATTGTCCACGCTTAATTTAGCTTGTGTTAATTTGAAGCCACGTGGTTTGGAATTGAAAGATATTGGATTATCTTCCTGAACAAACTAATTTTTTGCTTTGTTTAGGAAATAGCATTGTCCTATTGTAATTTAGAATAACGTGCAGTTTTTAAATTTAGGCCAGAACCCTCTGTTCACGGTTTTTTCGGAAAATTTGTAATAAACTTTTTTTTTATAATAAAGTTGATTGTTAATTAGTATCTTTGGGTTAAAAAATTCTGTTCTTTTATTTTTAATATTCATTTTGCATTTTCAATAATTCTTTCAGTACACAGCAGTACGTTATCATGGATCTAATTAGCCTTGTGTATAACCACAGTGTCATCTAAGGGGCTAAGGAATATTAGTATAAGCGGAACAGTTTCTTCGTTTAACAGAACAAAATTTTCCTGGTGTTTGATATAACTTCGATCTCAAAAAGTTTAAGATTTTATTATTACAAATATCAGTTGCTCTTATCCAAATGGTTAATTTATTTATACATGATGTTTCTTAATCACCACGATGAAAAATAAATCAACCGAAAAGCATTACAGCACTAGACTTTTTAAAACATTGTAACATGACGACCATAATATCGTAGCTTATCCAATTTTTCCTCTCCCGCAGCAAACGCGACGTCCATTCGCCATTCGAAAAGCAAACATTTACCTACACACTAGTAGCAACTAGACGGCCGCGTGGGTAGTCCAGATATCTCCATCATAATAAACCGCGACCCGATACCGTAACCCCAGCCCACCACGCCGCCATCAAGGAGTGGTCGTATCGTATGTTTAGACTCGTTAAAGTCCCTTGAACGTCTCTCCTCGCACGTTCTAGTATTTACCTCCCTCGACCGGTGCTATCGCCTGGCGCGCTTTCTTGAAATGAATGTAGTGTTTGCGAGCCATATTATCCGCAGGTACTTTACGACCAACCAGCGGCATATGTATACAAGGTAGACATTAAACAAACAACTTACGGAGCGAGGGAGGGTAGATGGCAGCAGCCAGCGTCGCGGATAAAACGACAAGGATACAACGAAGTGGAGAAAAAAAAAGAATGCGGGAGAAAAAAGCAGAGTGGATGGGTGGGAATTAATTTCCTTTGCGTGGTGCACACGCCTGTTTGCTAATTTATAAATACGCGTTCCCTTTTTAATCTTCTTGGTGTGTTTATCCTTCTCGTAACGTGAGACCTTAAGGGGAAAAGTTCCTTACGTTCGGATAATTAGGTAAATTATTAATCTCCTGCGGAGGAAGCAGTTGTGGGTACTTTCAGCGTATGTTTGCTGATGTTTACCCACAACGTCTTCGTGACATGTTTGATATATCAGGCGGGTGGTGGTTTAGATGTATGAAGGCCTTATTAGAGTTCGGAATTAGCTTTCCAATATCTTTCAACTAGTACCACTAGTTATTAGTAGAACAAGATTATTGATTCAGTGTGGTTCTAAATCGATGCTTAATAACATTCCAAATAGATGTTATTAAGCAAATTATAGTTTTTATGTTTCAAAAGACCATTCACTTTACAACTTATATACCAATTCCTCTATGGTCCTCTGTCTGACCATCGTTTAAACGAAGTTTCACGTAGCAGGAACTGTCTTTCCAACAATTTAATTTTTTTAATTTTGAAATTTCTTCTTCTGGGCATGTGTCAACAGAGGAAGGTTGATTACCATGAAATGGCATCAATCTATTGCATACGTGGACCATATTGCAGTGATCACAAGAAGTATGAAAGAAATCTGGGAAGTGGTAAAATGACTGCAAAAGTTCACTATGGGATTGGCAATAAACGAAGCAAAAACTAAATTTGTGTACGACTATTATTTGCAGATATAGAAGAAATAGTTTTAAAATGGTGTTTGGAACAATATTTAAAAGACAGCCAGACATAATGGAATAAATAAAAGTTGGAATTACAGTAGGAAATAGGTGCTTGTCGCCACTAAATTCAGTATCTAAAAATAAGGCAACGTCAAGAATATTAATGCTTGTTGTTTCATTGTTTTTGGAAATTGTATATATAAGTGGTAAAAGAATTTTATTGGGTCAAGCGATGCTATGGATGTTGCAAAGACATTTTTCAAGAGGGCCAAATATCCAAATAGAAAAATTAGAATGTATAGAGCGGATACGGAAGAGAATGGAGATTCAGAAATATAAAATTGAAATTAGGTACAAAAAATTGACAAAAATTGACAAGAAAACAGATTCAAATCTTTTAACGGATCTATGCAACCCAAGCCTGTTTTGGTGGAGGCACTTAAAATCTAAAAAAAGAAAGACATTGCGTTTGTAAGCATTTCCACCGAAGCAAGTCAATTATGAATGATATCCAGTCCTTATTTATGCAATAGGTCCACCCCAACTTCTTACAAAAGTGTATTCTAGAGAAAGTTGTCATGAGTGGGGTTTGTGCTATCTATTGATTTTCCACGAGCCCAGAAAACAACAGTATGTCGAATTTTTGTAAAACGGGATTTACTTGCTCTACCTTGCCCATCGCTTGTGTTTTCACACTCGAAATCAAGACACAAACGAAAGTTTGAACATTTGATTTGGGCTAAGACTATTTATGTAACAAAGAAGACTTTAGAGTTTGGCATTTTCAAAAATCTAATATAGGAACATTCGACAATGGCATTTTTCAAAACTAGATACTAGCAGCGTATGTGTAAAGTGATGTTGAAGTGCTCTTACAAAAATGGATGTATAAGAAATCAAAAGGTCCCAAAAGAGCCAAGAGAAAATTAGGAGAGTTCTTAGAACGAGAACGCAGTTTACTTCATTAAAGAAGGATACCAAAGAAATTGTTGAAAATACAAGGCAAATAAGACTTTTGAGCAATTTTATATTTGTAAGCTGGTGAATCATGATTATCTAAATTGCATATAGTTTTGGCAGGAACAGAATTTTGAAGACTACATTAGAAGTGGGCAGGTTCGTCCGGCCTTACCACAATTGTTATCTTAAATCTCTCCTTTGCCTTTGTTTATCTGGCGGATGAAAGCGTATATCCTAATTTGAGCCTGACATAAGACCAAAGTGTATATTATAATTTATGCAAATCTGCTAATGGTCTGCATCTTTTTTTAAAACCAGTAATAAGAAATTACATCAATCTTCACTTCTGGCAACTTACTACCCGTTTTACTCATGTGTGAATATTTGTATTATCTCTTTGCTGAGAGTAAAAAAAAATCTCCTTTGATGGAGGGGTGATGGGATGATATGATAAGGTCCAAATCTCTCTTCTGAAGCAATTTAGCCATTCTGAATTCTGTGTTGATATGCTGCGTTGAATCGTGAATTGTGTATTATTGCATATGTATACCTTCATGGTTGGCATTTCTTCGTGTTGTTCGTTTTATTGATGTTGTCGTTTACCTATATTGCAGCATAGTTTATATTGCTTGCTAGCAGCACCACTAGCGACGTAAAGCATCATTTATGTGGAAATGCCGCATTATTCCAGTATTAACACTATCGTAGTGAGCAATGTACAGCTACTTCAATATAATACTCTCGGCATTTCTAACAGAGTGGAGTTAGACCGCCAGGCGATACTGAAGGTTTTAGTAAACCCCAAATACAATCAAAGTTGGTTTTGGAATGTATTCCAGTATTAACACTATCGTGGTGAGCAATGTGCAGCTGCTCCAATATAATACACTTGGCATTTCTAACAGAGTGGGGGTAGACAGCCAGGCGATACTGAAGATATTGGTAAACCCTAAAATACAATCAAGGTTGGTTTTGGATTGTATTCGAGATCGCAATAAGGTCACTTTGTGATGGGTGCCCGGATATTCGACAATCGAAGCAAACGAGAAAGCCGATAAGTTAGCAAGGAAGAGATCATCGGCTTATGGGCCCAGAACCTGTTCTAGAAGTGTCTAAAAACACAGCACGAGAGGAGAGCTAGTAAAGGGAAAACACAGAGAACACTGAGATGAAACAAACATGCAAATTCATGGAAAGACCTGTATTAAGATGCCATCAAAGAAGGAGACTGAAGAGCTACTGATAGGAAGAAGAAAATTGGGACCAACACTGGAGATACCAACTGTAGATTGTGTAATGGGATGACAGAGAATGCTGACCATATTCTGTTTGGATGCAATTTTTCACAAGCCATAAATGAATCCACAGGATTACTTCGATTAACCAGTCAGAGATCTGTACAGATTGGGGCTGAGTACTAGGATCTTGGCTGGGTATAATTTAATCGGTAAAAGAAATGGGAGACCATATATAAAAGACCAAGACGCTGTATTGCTTCCGGGGCTTCAGGTCAGATGGTTCCCACAATAAAAAACCGAGTGGTGCCAGTACATTTGATCACAGAATATTTTAGGTCACAGTTGTATTTATTTGCAGAACACATAGACCTTTTCTTCTGCTATGCGTCTTATATCTACACACTATACCAGTCAGACCCCTCCGTTACACGCAATAAATTGTAAGTGTCCGTCCATTATCAGATTAGGTTTCGTACATTCTTGGTGGTAGAAAGAAAGCCCTTGACCTAAGCTTCCGTATCCGTTACACCTGACCCTTTTGTATCCGCCTTTTCACGGACCGTGTCGAAATAAAGGAAAAGATCTCAGTTCTGCGAAAACCCCTCCTCCCCTGCTAGACTAGAAGAAAGGAAATCCCGGGCAGCGATGAAGCCAACAATAACATCGCACGGCAACAAAATAGAACAACATCGAAGGCAGAAACGTCGACTCACCCGGCTAAGTGAGATTGGCGTGAGCGAATCTCCCACAACGCCGAAGGAATCGGAAAGTTGCGAGAGCATGTCACACGATCCCGAGGCGAACGCGAGGGGCACGTAATCAGCGGAGAAAAAAGGCGCAAAACTCGCAGTAATGGCTTCCACGACGACGCGTTTAGCACCCGGGTCGCTATGGTTACTTATTGATATTTGTGTTAAGATAAACTCTCGAAGGTTGTGCGGATTATAATGGAATTTTCGTGTTGACGAGGCAGTACGCGTCACCGCTAGGTACCTCAGCCGTGCCCTCTCCCCTTCCCTTCCCTCCCGCGGCATTCCTTCCGTGCGCCCCAGTTATTTACTGCCGGGGTGCAAATCACGTAATTTCGTGAGCGCACTAAGACTCGTTAATTTAGTAGTGGCGGGCCGGGTCCTGGGTTAGTAGTGAGATACCCCAAATTATGTAGCGCGTACAGCGGCACGAGCTTGCCCTATTATCTGATCAGGGGGACGTTTTTCCCGCTAAGTACTAACACCATTAGCGAGGCGATTTTCTGCGTTAAATTACAGAGATCTTTTTTTTTTTTGCTTTCGTGAGGATATTTTCAGGGAAATTATTATTTAGTGCTATCGGTATGAAAGATTAGAGTCTGTGTTTTTCCTTTTTAATAAAGAATTACGTGCATAGTATATTTCAAGATATAAGAATATTACTTTTAATCTTTTGAATGGTTTTATAGCACCTCCTCTGGCGATAACTACTTGAGCCCCCATTTGCAAGATATGGTTTATCTGCTTACAATATGTGAATTCGGAGACCGTATTGGCTATGAAATAAATTAAGGCCCTATAAGATAATAGTAAAACGTAATTTCAATTTTAAATTGTTTATAATACACAACAAAATGATATTGAAGCATGGCAGAAAAAGCATTAATCATTAGATGCGAACAAATAATTCTCACTATGTATTATATCCTGAAGCAGATGTACAAGCATTCTGCTCGCTGACTACATATAGAAATTTCATTAGGAATTGTCAAAGTTCTTAAAATTATAATCTTTGCGAGATGCACAAGACATTTTATTTTAATCATTGTGTAAAGACATTCAAACCATTGATATTGAATCTTGGAGTAATACTTCAAATGACTGTCTGGTTTATACAGGATGTAACAAATATAAGTGTAAAGTTTAGTTAGGTATTAACTATATGAGATATAAAGTATAAATTCGTCGAAGCTGATTTTATCATTAGAAAAAAGAAATGAAATTGGGACCCAAAAAATGTTTAATTCGGGCCTGATGCAAGGGAACGTAATGTTAAATATTTACAATGAATATTGTGTATGAATGTATTATATTCATTGTATTCTATCACTAAAAACCGGTCTATTCTTACGTAAATAGTGATAAGTAACTATTGGACGAGTATATTTGCAAGTAGCAAGTGATTAATTTGAGCTTTTCATCATACTTTATGAGCCAAAGTACTACATGGAAGTTTTCGATGCTTGCGTGTAGGTAATATTTTGTGGACAAGTGATGCAAAATCCACATGGTAGTCCATCAGAAAAATACAATAGACTATCTATCATTTCTTGAAATTTTCACTGACGGAACACTGTTTTGACAGATTCGACTTTGCTCCATGTGCAGAATAAAATGAAGAATAAACTTAGAAGGAAATATAATCAAAAAATATAAAAGAAAGAACAAAGATAATTGTAGTCATTATTTTCTAATCCAGGACAGAAAATCTTAACCTAAAATATTTTAATATTATACGTATGTAGGTGACAGGTTTAAGATATTTCCACTAATTGAGTACTCAATTAGTGTTGGGAACGAAACTTTCATCATCTGTCATAATGCGACTTCAAGCAGTCTACTTCACTCATTGCGTGAATGAAGGGCTTGTGCATAAGGTACATCTTCCACATTGCTTTTACGAGAATAAACGTGTAGCAACCTGTTTGTATGTAAACAATTTTATCAATAAAGTATTTGCTCAAAAATTAAATTGTAACGTATTATAAAAGCCAGCTACTTGCTCCTGCCTTTCACGAAATATATCCATTCATATCGTGAAAGCTACCTTGAGCCTTTATTTCATTCGTTATGTGGTTTCGCACTGCAATATTTACTCATAGCTATACAGGCGAATGAAACCACGTTCATCCCAACACTATACTCAATACTTTCTTTAAAGATTCGATGATAAAAATATTGTGATCTCTATGAGACTGTATTATAAGGTTGTTAAATACACGCTTTTGTCCTAGCAGCTTCTTAAGGAAATTGAGCAAAAAGTGAACAATCTTTATATATATATTTTTTGTTACATTTAATCGAAGTTTAAAGTATGATCTCACCAATATATACATATATGCTATTGAGACTATAACGTGTTTCTCTAAATGTATGAAATTTTGCTTCAAAAAAGCCAAGAATAACTTTTATTTGTTCGGCGCTCACTTCAACATATTCTTCTAATACCATTAAAGTCAAAAGTCTTACTCTAAAGTTTATTAGGGGGAATATCTTTACGTTCCTGACTTAGATGCAAACAAACTTAACAGTTGAAGGAAATGCGAAATGAAAATGAGATGCCCAACTAACAGGAATACAAAGTCTTTGTATTCCTCATGGGCAATTAAATAAAATATCTTACTCCTTATTTTTACAAAATTACCACAAAATGAAGTTGAAAGCTTGAAAGGGCCACCTATACTTTTTCTGCTTCGAACACAATTACAAAATAGAAACAAAGGCCGTAGCTGGGTATTTATGGGTTTTCTATATTTGTTTTGACATTGTTTTGTAACAATAATCCTTTTTGAATAATTGCTTTATTATTGTCGTTTTTAGCTTTTCTGGGAAAGCAGCTGTTTCCAACATTGTGTTTACGAGGTATAGTAGTGGGTCAGTTATGGAGTGTGGTGTTCTTTTGAGAACAATGATGGGAATATGGTCATCCCATAACAGATGTGGTGTTTTTCAGTGTCATTAGAGTATCATAAACTTTTCGCCAGCTTGCTGAAGTTAGAAAACATGTCGTTTGGGTATGCACTATATGTTTAAAATCAGGTCTATTTTTTTTTCATGGGTTTCTGCACATATATTTACGAAAAAATTGTTTATATAATCTGCTACATTTGCAGTCTTGCGAAAATTATATTCTTCACGTATCGCTTCTAAGTCTGTATTACATTGTCTTTTTTTACTTTTTCTGTTGTTTTTTTTTTACTAAGTTTCACGTGGCTTTGGGTTTATTTTGAGATAATATTATGCAATTAGAATTTATTTTCTTTTTCATTTCCTATATTTCCAGTTTCAAAAGTTTGCAGAAGCGTTTGTAGTAATTTCTGTCCATTTTATTTTGGAGCATGCCTTGATATAATTGACGTTTAATTTGATATTTACTTTTTATTTCTGGAGTTAACCATTTCTTTAGATTTCCATGGTTTTCTTTTGCTCTAATTTTTGGTGAAAACATCTATTATACGAGTTAATTCCATTATGAAATAATCATAGCTTGCATTAACATTCAGACTGTTTAAACATAAAGACCAATCTTTGACATTCCTTTCATTCAACCAAGATGATCGTTAGATCTGGAAATGCTGTCTCGATGAGAACAATAAAGAGTTTAACATGTTTTCTGAGACTGCTGGACTACAATTGTGTCGATTACAAACTTCTGATTGAGGTGAAGTGCTATCCTTTGCCAAAATAAAGAAGAATTTACTAAGTGGAAGAAAAATATTAAGATAAGGTTTTCAGAAAATGATGATGTCTCAAAGAACTTAAGCATTCGTATGTATTATTTTTGATTGGCGTAATTTCGTACCTTTTCCTAAAAAAAAAAAAACTTTCTACGTCTAGTTTCATTACTAAATCACCCCAAAATTATAAAACCCTGCCCTAACGACACTAACTCGTTCGAAAGCTCGAACGTTCCCCAGAGATACACCTCGAAATTGGGCCGTTCTAATGGAAATTTCATTTCCTCGACAGTCCTGCAGCAGCAGTCAGTTCCCGGCACACGGAGCGGGGCCGAGAGAAAAACTTGTTCGGATATTGCGTAATCGTTAGTTTAGGTAGAACGACGTTGAGCGTCGAAATTTATCGTTACGCCCGGACATCGGGATAGTTTCGATGCGAGGTCAGTCGTTCCGTCCCGCGGGACCACTGAGTTAGCTACGTGCGCTCCGGTCGGCCGTCCCACAGGACCCGTTTACCTGCCCAGCGACTGATTGGGAAGCGACTTCGACGTCCGTAGCGAACGCGCGGCCTCACGGGAGACGACGCTCCACGGATGGATCCGACAGAGGTGGCGGTTGCAATTCAAACATTGCTGCAGGGGGTATTCGAACGGAATCGATTCCATTAGAATGATTGAGCGAGTAAGTGATGTGCAAAGAGGTGCCTGGAAGTCGCTTTTTTTCCGTCAAGAGCTTTTGCTTGTCACTGAGATAATTCCTTTTAAACATTTCATTTATTAAATAGCCAGCAATGGATGTTGTAGAGCGTGGAATTATCAAAAAGAGTTGAAAGGCCAAAATGCCCAACGTGTGATTATGTAATTTTCACTATATCAAAAAATAGTTACAGTTAAAGTTGCTTACAACAGGTTTTCGGCAATCTCAAAATAGAGGGAAAATAAGGGATTTTGTTTTATCGTGCCAATCTTTATGCCATTAGAAATATAGTAGATTTTGAATTTTCATCTCCGGGAAATGGGAAAACGTTCCATGAAAGATTCAGTACGGTGCGTGCTTAAGAACATTTCTCTTGAAACCTCAATTAGTACATTATTTAACTTACGATACAAATTTGTAGTAAATAAATATATGTAATTATGCTTACACCCCAACATTCCTTAACACCAATTCCGTTACAGTTATCATACTTGTTTATTATTTATTCGTCATCTATTTCGGCAAACGCGGCGTGCGTCATTTCGGATTGGAGAGAACTTAAGTTTCGCGGGGACGCGAATAAAATAGGGTTTCATTGTTTAATTATGGCAATGGGAATCAGATTAGAGCTGGCCGATTTAGAAAGAGAAGTAGATATAAGGATCCGACTATAACTATAACTGACAGTTTATTAAATTTATTGGTTCATGTTTTTTCAAAACTGTTCGAATATGCAATGCTAAATAGAATCAATGGCTTTTAGATAAATTTAATTTACTGTCTCAATCGCAACATGGATTTAGAATCGAAACATATACAATTTCTGCTTTATTAGATATACACAGCAGCATTATAAGAAAATAAATTGCTACGCAAGTGGTATTATCCGTGACTTGTCAAAAGCTTTTGATTGCATCAATCATCAGTTATTAATAAATAAACTAGTTAAAATCCTTCCTATTGAATAGAATGCAATTTGTTGAGATAACAAATAAAAATTTTAATACTAAACAAACTGCCAGGTCGTCACTTTTGCCTGGTTGTATTGGAGTGCTCCAAGGATCTGTTTTAGGGCCAATCTTGTTCTCCTTGTTTTTGGATGATGTTATTAATTTTTTGTGTGATTATCATGTCATCTGAGATGCAGATGACACAATTTTAACTAATGCTGTTCATGAAAGGATAGCGCTGATGCTGCTGAAATAATGATGAAAGTAAAATGCACTATTGGTGCTGTACAAACGGTCTTTCCCTAAACTTAGATAAAACTAAATTTTTTAATATTTTACAAAAAAAAATAATTAATTAGTATCCTAGCATACAGGGTGTATCCGATAAAGAGGTAAATATAATAATATGTAGCAGCTGTAATCATATACAATCAAAAAGTCTTAATGCACAGGAGGTCTATCTGTAAGCATTAACGAGAAAAAAAAATATTTTGTAAATGTCGTGGGCTAGAGCCGCACCTGTGCCCAACCTAAATGCTGTCCCGAGTATACCCCCCCATACCACTATCATTCAGTCACTACCGCTGTTAGTTTGTGTGGATCGCCGCTTGGAGTGCAAGCCACTGCGAACATTTTATTTAAATTCTTCCCGTCTCGAAAAAACGAACATTTTCAGGACCATCATAATTTCATATAAATAAAATCGAAGCTTGATGCATCGGCAAAAGCGCGGGAATGTATAGATCATTTTCGTGCGATATCATAGTAAAAAGGCGTGTTTGCAAATTTTCTGTATCTACATTTATTTCTGTGCAATTCGATTCAATTCATTTTGTGTTATTGGATTAAATAAATCCAAAAGAAATAACTCAGAATCATGTGGGACCGTTTATTAACAACTAACTCTCGATTCGACAAAGCGAAAGAAAAATATTTACTTTTTTTGTAACTACTGAAGTCGCATATCCGGTGAAACTCGAACGTCTTAATCAGGATATAAAAATATACTTTGTAGACTTACGTAGAAATGCTCTTAACAAATAAGGAATGTTTATTTATAAAAAGAAGAAATTTAAAATGCCTCAGTTTTGCTATTTTTACAAGGGCCTTTATTTATTCAGAATGACGTTAAATGAACTTACGGCATACCATTAAGAATAATACTAAATGAGTGCAATGTATTTATACATAATACCATGTTTAGCGGGTGCTTAAAATGATGTTTCCTTGCATCAGGCCCGGACTAAGGAATTTTTGGCTCTAAATTATACTTTTTTTTATTCTTTAATGATGAAATCCGAAATTTACTATTTGATACACCCTGTATATCTAAATGGTAATACCATTTCTTGTACTACGGCTGCAAAGTTATTGGTTTACTTCTACTCTTACGTGGGATGCACAGTGCAACTCCCTAATATTTAGACTAGACAATGTCATTTTTAAATATCGACAACTAAAAACTGCTGTAAGCTTTGAAATATTAAGAATTGCTTATTACGCGGAGTTTCAGTCATTACTTCTATATGGTATACTCCTATGGGGCTCGAGTGCTTTTGCGAGTGCAGTTTTCCTTAAACCAAAAGTTGCTATTTTAGATGTGCTTGCGGTATCAATCAACTCACGTCTTGTAGGTATTATTTCCATTCGCTAAAGATATTAACCGTTTTTGATTTATATGTTTTGTGAGTCAGTTGTTACATCCATAAAAACAAAGATAAATTGATAAGTCAAAATAATAGCCACCATGTGTAAAATATTAGAGAACCTAAAATTAACTTACTTCAACATAATTTAAAATGGGTTAATGTTTCGCACTGTAAATAGTGGTGGGGTAGATACAGCAGGCCATGTTGTCTTATTAGCTAAGGGGCATGTTGGGATATAACTAAAGTCGTTCCATGGGCGCAAACGTAATAACAACTGATAGCTGATCGATTTATTATAATTTGGTTATTATTACAAATAATCACAGGGAAATTATTTAGTTCAAATAGGGACATTGCATTTGTAATGGAATCCATATAGTACTTAGAATAGGTAGCCACCTGTAGTACCTTTAGGATTAATTGTTTTCATAAGTAAATGTGTTATCATACTTACAAAATTTGCTCAATTGGTTCTGCTCGCGTAATTCTTCACTCCTTTTCCTCCTTATTTCCCCGCGTAATTCCCGTAAACTCTTACGTACACCAACAACATTCTTTCGGAGTTTATTAAATCAATTAAGCTACCAAGAAAGGCGCCTTAGTTCGCGCAACAATGGATGTACATAACATCGTTCCGCTGTCTGTCATTCATGACTCCTCTTCTCTGCGTACTTTCGAAAACCCGGTCGCGTGAGACGAGTCGACGAAGTCTGCCGGTTATCGGCTGCGCCGGGCAAGCAATTCGCGTTAAGCGGTAATTGGCATTCGAATCGCATACACGACCGGACTGGCTTCTTTTTTCTCCCTTTCTTTACGTCAATTTAATTCGTTCCTTGTTCGATTCGCGTTCGGTACCGACGAGCTGAATTTCGTGAATATTTTTTCTTCTTCTTGATTTTGCGAAAACCGACTTGACGTCGTTTCAATTCCGGTAATTGCGGCGGGCAGCGGGCGAATCTCCCAAGTCGGCGGTCGCTAATCGATTACTTATACTCGTCGTCACGTTTTTGTTTAAACGAAAGGACGAATTTTATCGGCAGTTTTCGAATTTTTAACGAGCATTGAAGATCGTAATTTAGCAGCAAAAAGTGGTACTCGTTCGGAGGTTGGGATACAAGCATTTCTTTTTCGATAACATCCAGAAGTACGTTGCAAGTTAATCAATGGATTTCTTTTTTTTAAAATGCAGTTATATTTATTGCCGATGATGAATGCTTTTAGCAACTTACGAAATATTTGTTTTTTTTTTTGAGTATCACCACAATAAATTTTTAGCGCTCTTGAGACAAACGAGATGCTTTTTGAGAATTTAGAATACTTGAATTAATTAAAAAAAAAATATTATATCAAATCTAGAAATCGTTGATCGCCAAATTATGAACATTGATGTTTGTATAGCATTGCTGACAAACAAATTCATTACAAAAAAAAAAAACTCTAAGCTGTAAATGACGATAATAATAGTGAAATTGCTAAAGTAGGTATCGAGTTCAAATATTAAAATAAAAACAGCTGTACCGCAAGCAAATATAAAGATTTATAGCTTGATTTATTAATTAATTTAAAGTGTAATGTATATACATTACAATTAACTCCCTGTGACTTTTCGCACGTACTGCTGTGGTTAGACAACCCTTTTCGCAGAGTGTATTTAAGCTTGCTTGTTATAGTTGTTTTTATGCTAAACAGATATGTTCGATTATCGAAATTTCACAATTTTAATTTTGTTTTGTATAAATTTATTTAAAGTTAATTTGTTTTTTAACATTATTCCATTCATTAAATTGCCTTGGTTCGCTAGTGTTGTTTTAATGCGATTCTATTCAATATGTTGTTTGGAATACGTCTGAGTTGACGATTTGAAAGAGGATTTTGTAAGAAAACAATGTAGAGTTTGTTAAGGCACTTCCTATCTACTATTGACGTGAGTAGACGTATTTTCAATCTTGTTGCCATTTGTTATCCATTTATTTAGAAATTTAACATTTCTATTTATTTTGTAGAGCCAATCAAGAATTCTTATCGGATAATTGTTAATATATAAGAGTGACTTATAATATAAATCAATTATTATTTTTTTTGGTTTAGAAGATATTTTAGTTTTCTCTCATGTATTTAAAGAGTTGATTTTCCGTTATTAATTTTTGGTTTTTTTTTTTTTAATTTGTCAATCACCTCATTTGGGAGTGAAGCATGTTCTTGTATTAGGTTTTTTTTTGTAAATTCTAGTAAATCCCGCTGTTTTTTTAATTTTAAAACCACGGATGTATTAAGGTTGTGTATTTTGATAATCTTTCTGACAAACAAAATTTGCCTTTGCAGAAGAAATATTCAACATTTAATTCTATTGTTTACTGTTGATCAATGCGGATTCTATTGAATATTGGCTATTGTTATACGTCTGCGTTGTACGTTTTTGAGAGAGAGATTTGTAATAAAACAGTTGTAAATTGGTAAGGACTCCTTGTTCGACTATTGACGTGAGTAGACGTATTTTTGTATTTCATGGTTGCCATTTTGTAATCATCTTGAATATTGAAATTTAATTCTGTAAAAATTTAGTTATCAAGGATTTCTTCTCGTAATCAATTGTTAATGTATTGACGTGCACACGTAGTAGATGTAAGATAAATTATTATTTTTGTGTTAGGAAATATATTTTTAGGTTTATTTTTTCTCATCATGGTTTAAAAAAGTTAATTTTCGTATATTCATTTTTTGCTGTTCATTTTCAATTATCAATCACCTCGTTTGGGTGATAGAATTGTCTTGATTTGTTTTTCCATTTTGTAATTTCTATAATTGTCCAAGACTTTGATTTTAATTTGAAAACCGAATATTCAAAGGTTGATATTTTGGATAATCTTCCCGAATAAAACAAAATTTTGCCTGTGCATAGGAAATAGCATTGTCCATAATTTTAACTTATAGTCAAGTGCACAGTTTTATTTTAGGCCAGAACCTTCAGTTCAAGGTTTTTTTCTGCACAATTTGTAATTTAACCCGTTGTTGAAATAAATTTGATTGTTAATTAGCGTCATTGGGTTGAAAATTCTGTTCATTTATTTTATATTGAACCTTTGCAATTTTTCGGGTAATTAAGAGAGTCTGATTTCATTCACTCACAATTTACTTTTCGTGGTTAGATTCAAGTTTTAATTCGCGAGGGTAACTCTGAGTTTAGTAGTTCTTTTGTTCAATTTAAAAAATCTTTTCCGTTGAGCTAGCTAATTTTATTCTTCTTTTTCATTTTGAAATCACTTTTGCATTTTACATTTAATTCAGTCAGTACACAGCAATCATCAGCATCAATCACATCAAATTGCGCATTTATAGAGTGATATATTAAACAATAACATTTCGTAGAAACGCATACATAATCTTATCTATAGCAAGATTTATTAGATCTGTAATTAAACATAAACCTTCGAAAAGTCACGTAGAAGTTTGGACATATGTGTACATACAAGACTGTCGTTTCAAATGATGTCGTTTACGGTATTACGCGGAGTTGTCACATTTGGATACCAGCGCTCTCTTGGGAAAGATTATGTAATTATAATGCTTCCCAAGGTGGTTTTATACATTGCTTCTCCATAATGACGCAGGGATAACCTACATTAGAGTAAATGTTCAAATGAGGATTGAACTACTTTGCAATGGGCAAACCCCCCTTACTACGGTTGATGAGAGCAATTAGTGTTCGTATTGAACAGCCGACAATGATTTACACTAGTAGGAAGCAACAACAAAATGTTAACAATTTTTCTAATGTTAGTTAAAAGTTAAAAGATTATATGTATAAAGCAAAAGTGTTCAACTTTATTTGTAGTTTCTGTCCCTTTTTTTTTTAAACTATATTCTATACCAAACTCCAACTTCGCACGAACTTCAAAGCCCCACTCATTTTGCTTCCTCCGCCCTAGAAAATCGAATCTATGCGGCATCTATATTTATATCGAATCCTCAAAACTCCGAAAAGATCCAATCACATTACGCCTCCCAAAAAAACCAGACAAATTAGACAAGATGGATCGGGCTCAACGTATAATATGTGGAGCGACCGAGAAAGTTGGCCGGACTTCGCTGCTACCGGCTCGGCTAGATGGCGCACCGCTTTATACATTTTTAACGTGCTCGACTTATCGGGAATTGCCGATTCGGACGAAAATCTTGGCGTATTAGTCACGATTTATAGGTCCCAAAGACGGAGCACGGGGGGCATTCGAGTGAGATTTACGAGAGGAACTTGGATACGCGATAAAGATTTTAAAGTAGGGAATTCGTGGAAAATTCTCTCTGCAGTAACTGGTGTAAGTGGTAGATCAAACGACGATGGTAATGAACAAGTATGTGAACGACGCGGTACCTTAAAGTTTCTATCCACGTACGAGAAGCAGTGGCGAAAAGCCGATGATGTTGGATGTATCGAAGAGCGATTGATTGCATTATTTATTGGGCACGATTTGAGTTAAAGTACCACGTCATTAACATGCCTGGTTATGATAGTTGCATGAAGAAAGCATATAATATATATCTTCTCTGAAGTTGGTATGGTTCTTTATTATCTACGGTTTTGAAGTAGAAAGGTTTCTAATTTATTTAAATATACTATAAAAAGTAAGTACAAAGAGATTCCGAACAAGTTCTATAAGCAATATCAGACCCATGGTCATTCTGGCATCTGTGGTAAGATAGACCAAGGTACAGCAGCAAACCGCTATAACTGAAGTTAGCAAGACACTGAGGCTTGGGGATTTAGGAATAACAGCAGTAATCAGGACTACTGCTACAGCAGCCATGGAATGCCTCTTAGACCTCCCTCCTCACCATTTGATGAAATGGGCGAGGCAAGAATAGAGTATCGCAGATTGCAACAACTACCAAGTGGCAGATATGGAGGATTGAAACACAATATTGTCCATTATGTGGGAGGCAACTGCATGAGAAGAATCAGACGGTATGTCAAAATTCAAATAGACGATTATAGAGGTGGGAATCAATCCAGTTAAAGAGACAGGTTCGCGGAAGTGATCTGATTTACAGATGCATCAAAAACCAAAAACGGAATTGGAGCTGAAATCTACAGCGGACGTGAAAAATGCAATGGTCACCCTTTTAGCAGGAAAATATCCCGCTGTTTGTAAGCAGAAGTATACGCAATATTGCACTGTGCAACTGAAATCATTCAGAGTGCTTATGCAAATGAGCGGATCCATATTGCGGTACTGAGGGCACTAGTGAACCCAAAGATGCAATAAAGATTGGTTTGGGAATGTATTCGAGAACTGAATAGCCTGACGTACCACAACAAAGTCACTTTGCTGTGGGTGCCCGGACATTCAGCAATCGAAGGACACGAAAAACCGATGATTCAGTGAGAAAGGGATCATCCGCGAAGTTGGGTCAAAGAGAAACACAAAGAATACTGGGATAATACAACCAGACAAATTCAAGGTAAGATCTTTAATAAGAGACCAATAAAAAAGAAGGCTGAAGTAGTATTGCTAAATCGTCTTCGCATCGTAACAGTTCTCCTAACAGGACAGTGTACACTGAAAGAAGGGTACCTACGGAAAAATGGGATCAATTCTGGGGATACCATTACCAACTGCAGTCTGTGTACCGACATGACAGAGAATGCAAACCACATTGTGAATGCCAGGCTCTAAACGCAAGAAGACAGGCAATTTTTGGCAAGCCAAAAATGAACCCACAACACTACATCGATCAACCAGCCAGAGGCCTGTACAATTTAGTGCAGGGTACTAGGATCCTGGAATAGCTAGCAGAAGTTAATGGGAAATTAAATACAAAAAACCAAGAGCCAAGCTGCAATAAGACATCATAAATTTTCAACAAATTCTTAAAATAAAATCATTATATTCCTTTATTGCCAGAACAAAGCTAATTCAATCATCAAACGATGGAGTCATATTTTTGCAAGGTCAGAACCCGTTGTCAGTGAAATTCTCTTCAGTAAATTTGTGAGTAGGATCTACTTCAGTTCCGGTAAGTCGCTTTTCTTTTTAAGTTCTTTAAACCTTTTAGATGTTCTGTCAAAACGAACACTTTTAATCCAGGTTTTATTCCATTGCGTTCTCTTCTGATTTGTTTCACAAAACGACGCTATCAGTCTCATGTTCGGAACCACAACTTGCTTTCGATTTTTGTCAATCGTTCAAGAAATCAGATTCCGTCTTTCCAGGTCACACCATCTAAACGCGAAGACATGAATTAGTCGATGTAACAAAGTCAAGTGATGACAAACTTGATGTCAGATTTTTGTGTTTGTTGACATTTTGCTAAGAAGGGCAATTAATTTTGCGGCTTTTACTTTTATATAACAATTCTTTACATTTTTTACGATTAATTGCTTCAAATAACTGAATTTTGACAAGTTCTGTTTTTTTTTTTTAGTTGGTTATGTATGTTATTGAAACCTTAGGGTATAGATGGTGCTATATCTAACCGTTTAATTTAACTTTGAGAGATTTATAATCGAATTTTACATACAATATAGTATAGGGAAGCCAATTTTCCTCTGTCAAATTTTTATTATTTATCTACTTGTGTTTTTGTCGGAAATTTAAATTATTATTATGAACTGTCGCTTGAACTGTGAAGGTTTGCATATTTGTGTGTAAAATAAATTAAATTTTGATGTTTTTAAAAGGATGATCTGTAAAATTAGTGGCTACAATTGCGATTCTACAATAAAGCTGACTTAAAATTTACAATGATCTTTAGGAATTTTGTTGACAACAGCTTCCTTTCCTCAGTGTAATACTAAAAAAAACTTCACATACTTCTGGATGAAACAACAATGTGAGTACCTATATTAATAACATGACGATGAAGTTCTTTTAATCGATGATTGAATATTTTATCAACATTATGAAATAAAAACAGACTGAATCAACCTATTACGACAACGCCATTACATAAAAGTTTCTCGGAAATCGCGCAGAACGAAAATTACCCATTTATTCTCGCAACACAATCAGCAATATTCTCCAAACAGTGACGATATGATCAGTAGAGACGCCTCCAATCCAATAACGAGCCATCGGTATCGTATTTCCCTCTGCAATACCACTCATAATTCCCTTCGGTTCCGCTTTCGTCTCACGAATCCGACCGTAAACGCGGACCAAAATGAAAAATTCATGGAAATTAATTTAAAGCGCCGTCTCTTGTTTTCCATTCCGCGTCTTCTCTTGTCCGCGTTTCGCGCTTTCTCGCCCGGTGGGAAAAGATCCCATCAAATCGCATTAAGCGAAGATAAAATCAGCCCGGATTATTTCACGGTAATTTTGAGGTAGATTTTTTTCCTCATACACGCCTTCAATTTTGCGCAAATCTCTATTAAGCTGAAACGCACAGATTTAGACAAGAAAATAACTGTTTCGAACGAGACATATGAAGATATATCCTTTTTGCATTCGCTGCGTCGACAGATGGCACGGAACAAGTCTTCGGATGTCCTACAAACGCGAATAGAAATCGCAGGTCATCTCGAACCGTGTAGTTCAATAATTCACCGCAGCTGGAGATCCGGCGTTGAACATGACGCGTGGCATGGTATTAAGATGGAGACGAGCTACGTTCTGCATCGGCAAAATGTGTGTTTTCCCATGGCTTTTTCTCGTTTAGTTTGAGAGGAACTAAAGTCGGAACGATTTGCGAGATGCCAAGTCTAGTCGAGGCATTGCAGATGTATCACTTGTGTGTAAAGAACTGGCAGATAACCGATAGTTGCTTCTCTGTTGGAAGCTCTGGGGAGTTCGGTATGTATTGCGCTGCAGTGTAGATAGGATAGTGACTGCAGAAAAAGCCCTGATGGGCAGCTATATGTATTAGGGTGAGTAAGAGAAATGACATTGTTTTTAAACCGTCATATACAACTGTTCCTGTGATAGATACCATATATTTCTCTCACGTACGTCTTTTGCAAAAAGATTTCTTCATTCCCTGAAGTGGGCAAAAAACTGCATCGTATTAGATACAGATAAAATGGCTTTAACACCTACGCTGGAGGCATTATAAAATACAAAAACCAAAGTCCTCAAGTTGTTTTTGTGTTAACATTATCTGCTTTTCTTATTATTTTTAATTAAGGGCATATAAAACTACATCAATTTATTATGTTTGCTTGCCATCCTCTCTGTGTCAAATCTTAGCAGATTTAAATCAGTAACCATCAGGAATAGTCCATAGAGTGTAAAAGGTGAGATCTTAAGCAACTAGTTATCCGAAGGTTATAGTCAAAAACAAAACTAATGGAATACTGGAATAAATATATTCCAGCATAATACTGGAGAAACTGAAAAGTTTTTAAGTAAAATAGAGAAAATTCAAGCATCCAATATAACCATGGATGGCCAATGGATATTTGACTGGGATTCGTAGAATCTTTGGTAAATCTAGCCTGTTTCTTCCGCATTGAACGAGCACCACATAGTACTGCTAGGCCAAAAACTGTTGAATTTTTTGAAGTTATGAAGATTAGGGTTCTAGAGTTGGGTCTTCTGGAATTCCATAAGTAATTATTACTTCCGCCGATTGGATGAGCAATTGAAATCTTTCAAGAGATAAACATCATCGATTATTTTTCATTAATGCTTTTTTAACGATTTTTATAGTATAGCATCCATCCAATAAAATTAGAAAGCCGTAGCTTTCATGGAGCGCAAAAAATCTTGACAGACAAAAGTGCTAATTGAGACAGAGTGGTTAATTAGTTATACTAGATTTTTAATAACTAGATTTTTAATGAAGTAATTGTTGCACTGACAAAAGAAATGTGTTAAGATAAGGCAAACGTCTTTATTATTGCTTAAACATAACCCAATTTTGCGTTGACTTGAAATATTTCTTTTTACCAGAAACATTTGATCTAGTAGGTTATTCAGTTCCCACACAAATCAAAATATGGCTACAAAATAGATTAGCAAGTAGTTAGTAGTGAAATGGTAGTTAGGAGTCTAAAAACCAGGTACATATATAAAATGTGGAGTCCTGCAAGGGTACATGTTAGGAACCTTCGCTGTTTATGATATTTACAAATGGTGTATCTATCTTACTAACAAGTCAATAATATTAGGTACTGACCACAAAATCGAATTTGTGCAGAAATCTCGGTAATATTAAATTCAGTCTGGACAAAACTCAAAAATCAGTAGTTACAAAGAGGTATTTTGGCAATCCGATTTTCGTTGTTAGTATTGCAGTGGATGTTAGCCTACAGTAAATTCGGCAGTCAAATAGGCAAAATAAACACACATCTGCTGGGAAGTAATCCTCTGGAATCTTTCAATCGAAACTGGTGTTTATCTTATAAAAAATAAATATATAACTGGTGGTGTAGATGTCATTTCGAAAAAGATCTAATTTCCTTTTGATATACAGGTATTCTACCGAATATTAGATCCTTGATTGCAGCTCTATTTTTGATCTTAAAAAAGTCCTTTGTACAAAAAAAATTATAGAATTCAATTCTGCATAACCTAAAAAATATTTCTGACTATACAGAGTGTCTTAGAATCAATATTACAACTGGTCATGGTAATTTTAAATCATATGTATGTTTTAATGAATTGGGAGGGTTAATGATTCGCATTGTGAATGTGGTGGGGTAGATACAGCGGGGCCATGTTTTATTTGAATTACTACTCACTAATGAGTGGCAGTCGCGTACGGAAGTTAGGGCATTAGCAAGTCGATTCGCTTTGGTTCTGGAGTAACCTGGAAATCTCCTGAATTATCGAGTGTATTCGGCAGCTAGGAATTTTAATTGCAACCTATGCAGCATATAATAGCGCCCTGTATGAGAAGTTTTCTGATGTGCACTCTGAAGAGGTGGCGCCATCTGTTGGGGCAACAGAAAAGCAAAATTCAAAATTCAAATACAGGTGTGCCCGTTACAATGGTTAGGTTTTGCAAACATTTTGAAAATGCATGCGAGTTGAAGCATAAGTGTTAGTGGAATCTTTTCAACATTAACCTTCAAAAGTACCAGTGTGGTTTGGAAATATTTGGTTGCCTTAGTTTCTTTTTATTTTAAGTTTAAGGAGTTCAGACCAATATTGTACGCGAGGTGAAAGTAAATTGGAAAATTTGAATTTTGACTACAGATTCGATATAATCAATTCTGAAAAGCTGTGGCAAGGAAAATATTATTAAAAATGTATTTTGTATTTTCATGATGTCGTAGTAAGTATTCTATCTGCGTATCCAGAGCCAACTTTCCGTAATATTTCATCCTCAATACTCCACCACTCACAAAAAAAGAAAAGAAATGTATTCGAAATTTCTTTCGGAATTCCATCGAACGAACTTCCGTCGTTAGAAATGCCGGCTGCGTATCTCCCGAGAATCCATCGCCTCGCGCATCCATTCAATTCGCCAGAGCGTTACTCGTGGAATATCTCCTCACTTATCTGGGCCAGGCGACACGGAATAGAACTTTGTATCGCGCCCCGAATACCCAGCCGAACACCTCCAGACGTCTGCGTGCTCATTTCTCCAACTTGTTACTTAGCGGAAGAGAGCGAAAATGGAATCCGAGATTTTCGCGGTCGCCGTACCGCGCCCGAGGGTTTCCATCAGCGAAAATGCAATCTCTGCGTTTTTATGCCGGCCGTCGTGGTAGTCTTTTCGTGAGGAAAACTTCTCCGATGCAGCCTGCAGTAGTCAGTTTAGTAGTATAGGGAAGTGCGGCGCGGTTCAGTTCGGGATCGTGATAAAAATCTATCCCATTAGTCGCCCGATTGGAGCTAGTACGACTGGTGGAGCTCTCTTACGTGCGATTTATCGCCGGCAAATAATTTTTAACGGACAGTTTCCTTTCATATCTTCTTGAACGGGTTTCCGAAGGAAAATTGTTATCTTGGGATATTATGAAACCTATCCTCTGACGGAAATAGGTCTCTATGAGGAAAACTTTTAGGATGAGAAAAGCATACTTCATTTACTTCAATCATATTTTCTTTTTATAATCTAAACGAAGATTAGGAAAATCTTTAATGATAATTATGGTAATTTACACCTTACCACATAGATGTAAGTATTACTGTGGCCTGGCACCTCGGTTTTAGTAAATTCAGTGTTTTTGTTTTCTCTGATTAATCTTTATCAATGTTTCGGGCAAATTTTCTCAGAAATTTAATGTTTATTTTTAAATAAGATTTAATTAATGTTTTGGATTGTTTAATTTGTTTATTTAAATGTTCAGTTTGTTTAAATTAATTTCACTTTTTGATTTGTTAGTATTTGCTCACCTAGCTCATATCCTTCTTTGCAGTTTTCTTCTATGATCTTTGTGGGTTGAGCGCACGCAGCTGTTGTTTTATATATATATATAATTACGACTGGCTTAGCTTGTAAGAATTAGTTCCTCGATAGACACGCGTGAGTATATATATTTCAAATTTGTTTGCTGCCATTTTGTCTATACTTATGATTTAAAGATTTGAATTCGCGTATTTTGATTTATTTCGTCCATCTAGGAACGTTTAACATTTAATAATAATTGTTATTGTATTGTTGTGTACACAAATTAGGTATAAGATCAGTTATTATTTTTGTTCGGGAAGATATATTTTAGTTTAAAGAGTTAATTTTGCGTTTTCTAATTTTGCTGTTTTGTAATTATTCATTAATCACCTCGGGTTTGGGTGAATAGAAGCTTTGTGCTTGCTTTTAGTTTTCATTTATGTAAATTTACTTGAATTCTCCACGATTAATTTAGTTTGGTTAATTTTGAAACCACGTGGATTGATTGATAAAAAAGGACTATCTTCCTGAACTATTTTACCTTTTTGCTTTGTCAAAGGATTTAGCATTGTCCTTTTGTAAATTCTAGTTTCGAGCAGTTTTTTGATTTAAGCCAGGACTCTCAGTCCAGGGTTTTTGTTTTCTGCATAATTGTAATTAACAATTTTTTTTCTTTTTTTTTATTTAATATATAATTATTGATTGTTATTAACGTCATTAAAATTTCTGTTCTTTTATTTTTGGTTAAACCTTTTCAATTTTTAGGGTATTTAAAGAAAGTCAGATTTCTATCACCCACGTTTTACTTTTCGTGATTAGTTTTAATTTGCGTGGGTAACCCTGAGTTTAATTGTTCTTTTGCGCCTTTTTTATTTTTTTCCGCTGAGATAGTTAATTGAATTTTCATTTTGCATTCTTTTGTACCTTCAGTACACAGCAGTATGTAATTAAATCAGTTATTTACTTGAAAAACCATGCATCCATAGGTATGGTACAGATATGATGATGATAATGATGACTTACTGGTGCATTAAAAAAAAAATGATTACGCAGGTCAAAGAATTTAATTAAATATGTACATTGTACTTGTTAATGAATGTATACCAGATGTAATAAGAATTTCAAAATTGGAACTTAAAATCTTTCAACACAATATCAACACTTAGGTAATCGTTGCAGTCATAGTAATCCTTTAAAGCCCAAAAAATTGCTGAAACAATAGTAAATTTTGTAAATTAGTGAAAAATACACTACGCTGCTCAACTAAACCGACTTTTTTTACCAGTCAAATTAAAGATGGAACGTGCTGTAAATTAATTATTTCAAACAAATCCAAAACCTTAAAATCCTCAATTTTTAACGGCAGCCGGCAAGTTATTGTAAAACTTTGGAGCCCAGCAACCAATACCTGCCTGGGTCCTAGAGAGTCTGCAAAATCTCGAATAGAAATTGTAATTGAACCTTGGTGCTCCAATATGTCTTCGTAATTATCGATTTTTTTAGTTTCGTCCAGACTGAACTTAATATTACCGACATTTTTCCACACATTTGGTTTTATGGGCAGATTATCGCTTGTTTACCATTTGTAAATATGACAAATAGCGATGGTCCTAACATGTACACTTGCAGAACCCCACACTTTAGACTCCTTGCTACTATTTCACTACTAACTAGTTACTATCCTATTTGGTTGTTGCATTTTGATTTGTGTGAAAACTGAATAATCTACCAGATCAAATGTTTCTGGAAAAAAAAGACATGTTTCAACCATAATAAATCTCTGCAGATGTAGTGTAAAGCTAATATTCTGCTTGAGCATATAAGGTGCAGTAATAGATACACAAGGTTGGAAAAGTGTTAACTTTGAATGAACGAAAAGAATGTCTGCAGTTATCTCTCTGGTCCAGGCCACGAACGTCTACAGCGTTTGTAAATTTTGTGGGCTGGCGACGAGTGATCGAAAATTTTTAAATTGCAGAGCAGATAGGCCCTTCATTATGAAGTCCGTATAACAATCTCATACCCAAGGATACTACCAAGAAAAGTCACTGGTTCAATGCAAGACGAAGGTCAATGGCTGCGTCTTCCACCCATTAAAAGTTAGCTCATTGGTCAGGCACCAATCGACCACACCTAACTGTGCCTCCCTCACTCTCGAACCCAAACAATTAATATCAGAGCCCTAGCCACCAAATTCGTGTTATCAGCATACAGAATAAAATCAAACAATGGAATCACAAGCAGAGATATCATTCATAAAATTTAAAAAAGAAAAAAAAAGGTGTCAAGACCATATCGTGCGGTACACCAATGTTAACCCTGCGAAAAAACCGACGCTATACCATCCACAGTAACACATTCCACCTATTGGTAAGATAAGAATCAGTCAAGGACACAGCTTGATTAGAAAAGTAAAGGTAAAGTAGAAGAAAGTGATTTGCTCAGGTACAAATTAGGTTAATATTTGGGTGTAACGATGAGCGTGCTTAGATAAATATTATTTCTGCATACAACGTAGAAATACAAAAGAAATGCAAATGACACCATATAAACTACAGTAATGAAGTAAATAACTAGACGAACACTTTAAAATTCCTTTCACTAATGATGAATATCTTCTTACTTCCAATATGAAACCAGGAAAAGCATAAAAAAAAACAAGTCAGAACAACTGCAGAATTAGCGATTATAATAACTTCATTGCAACAAAATATCTAGGAAAAATTTAACCATATTTTGCGCCTGGTTTACGCATTGTCTCGAGTCAAATGTAGTTCCAAGATTATCCTGGGCAAGAATAAGTGTAAACTTCTCTGGCGTTCCGCAGGGCTCCATTTTAGGGCCATTACTGTTCATATAATTGTCAACAGTATCTTGTTTACATGCACTGCTAACAAATTTACGACGTATCACGGTTACAACAGCTATTTAGACCAGAACGTTTGGGCTGGGATATGCAACCATGTTGGATGGATTTGCTCACTGGTTCAGAAACTATACATAATGAAAAACTATAGAATTGCACAAGCACATAATATGCTTTTATTCTAAGTAAATTAATACTGAACCACTATTCATTAAAATAGAAATAAAAAGACGAACAAACAAATTTATAATTAAATTAAATCTCAGATAATCGTTTAACCACCCAACTAAAGAGTTTTAAACATTGCGCTGACCGTTCACAAAATGCAGGCGACTTTAATGAACTTTAATAACAGCAATACGTAACACTGGATTCAGTTATGTGTCTTGTATCCATGCAGCGCTGATACGAACTTGTTTTCAACGGACATGACCGATGCAGCGGTTGACAGAACAAGCCACCGAGTTGGAGCTCATTCCGCGATGAATGATGATGAAGTTGTATGGTTATTAGCAGGTAATTTCATCCATTACGTGTGTTATTCATTCAGAGAGTGCACCTTTCGTAAAACAAACTGATCCACTTCGTTTATTACCTGACGACTGCAATATATAATTAAGTTATTATCCTCGTGGTAAGTGTACACAGACGTGATAAATGAAAACAGTATATTGAGCGATGTGTCCGGTAGGAGATGAACAGATATGTGGCGTATTTATTATAGACATGCAAGAAGTCCGTGGCACACGAAATTAATTAATTAATGCCGAATGATTATTTCGGAAACCTACAATTTTCTTTTAGTTTCGTGTGACCTGGGAGTGTATAGACATCTTATTTTCCTGTTATAATGTCACGCAATTGTTTATACTACAGATATCATCGCCTACATTCCTTCTAGTCAGCGTTAATCCGCCATTCATTGATTGAAAATAGAGTGCGAAATATTAAAATAAAATTTGGTAAGCATCCACGTCTTATTTCGACTCCATTTTGCATTAATAGAACAAGTTTGAGAGCGTACTATAATGTTTTAGGATTGGGGCATTGCCAGGAGTTTCTAATTCGTGTTATATTTCAAGAAAGTTCCACTCGCGTTTGGAGTGGTAAAAGATGGCTTGTTTATCTGTTTAGTCGTCCGCGGACAGTTTTAATTTTAGAATTTCACGATCGTAAATTTACAATGTAATATTCTAATAGCAACAATGTAGAATCATAGTTGTTTCCTGATGGCACATTAGTATACGACTAACTCACATCATTATTGTTCAAAACACGTTTTTTTTTTTATTTTTGCTTTTCTAAATAAAAACTGTTATACTGACCCAAAAAATAAAGTTTTTTTTTTGTTAGCATGTGAAATAAAAATAATGGGCGTATATCAGTCGTACTTCCTTTCGACTCATTGATATTTTTTTAATAAAATTCAAGCAGTAATATTCATCGAATGAAACGATTGAATTGAATGTCAACGCTTCGGAGCACATAAAATTTAAAATTTTACTATGAATACCTTCTGTAACCACCAGCATATCCGCACCTCGAAACAAAATAGTATTGTGGTGAGGTGCAGATATAATGACGCGATGATACACGAACTCCAAACAATAAAATAACGATACACAACAGAGAAGACGATACTTTAATGATAAGAAAAGAGAACAAAATGATTTAGAAATGCATGCTGTGTCTTATAAGGAAGCTTCGCGAACTGTAAATCAGATTCTAATGAAACTTTGTAGTTTGTAAACCTCATGTAGCGTTGTAACGTTCCGTTCCATTCGAAAATCCATTTTAAAAAAAATTATGTTAGTAATTTATTTTGGCGTAAATTTTTAACTCACCAGATTTGTCTTCCTATAGTTAGGATATACAGCTACGTTTATTTATTAGTTTGTTTTTTGTCATTTCACCGGCACGTGTTTTAGTTTCAATGCTTACTACACCACGTTTCAACATGCTGCATATTCGTTCTACGCACGCATTTACCGCGATCATGGCAGATGCCGCTAATACCTAATCCTTCTCTCTTCCTAATCTAACTATAGATTGCAGTTGCCCCTCGGGTGTGGCACGACGATTGTTTTCTCCGTTCCTGCAGGAATATGGATCGTTTTTCCAACCCTGTTTGATTATAGACTATAGTCGTCCAATGGGTGTGACACAACGTAATCTTCCGTCTCGTGTTCGGTTGTAGTTCGTAGTTGCCCTTCGGGTGTGGCATGACAATCCTTCGCCCCATGAAACGGCGCGTAATCTTCGTATTTTCTTTCGTCGAACTATAGTTAGTTATAGAATCAGATATTTCGAGATAAGATTATTTTTTACTCCCCTCGATTTAATGCTTTGTTGTATATATATTTCAATTAGTGCCGGTTAATTTCCGTATTATAAACCAATACGTTTACCAAAGTTTTCGTTTACATCAATTTTAACCACATTTTCACACACCATTTGAAACAAACATATACAATTATAAAAATATCACATTTTTAAACAATCTTTTCTAGAAGTGTAAATTTAATGGCAGAACCTTTAAATGGTTTTAATAATAAGTTTAGTTAATATGTGCAGGAACAAATGAATGGGAATTTGAGATAGAAATTTCACTAATTTTGTGAAGATAATTACAGCATGCATCTAAATAAGATTACAAATATTGTGTAGGACGAGGTTTAAGCCACTATACAAGCGTTAATCAACCAACGCTGATTAATGTAATTAGGTAAAAATCATGTGTAACAATCGATTAATATTAGCAAAAGTTGTGCTTCACCTTACTAAGGATCTTCAGTGCTATTCGTTGACCAATGCATCATTATTAGCAGTTATCTTCATGAAATTAATGAGATGTCAATATTAAATCCTCATTTACTTATTCCTCGACATATTAAGTATATATACGATTTTTTCTCTATAATGCATGGTCAACCAATAGCACTGATGATTCCTGTATCTTAATATAAGCCGATTATTACACATACTTTTAATTTAATCTAATTAGTTAATTATTGTTTAACTATAGAGTTGATATAATCCTGTATTCCTTTCATAAGCAGCCGTATTTTCCATATTCCCTTTTAACTACAAAGCTATCAATACAACTGACTATTCCATTAATTATATCTAGTATTAGTTGACCCACAATTTCACCGCGTTTAACAGAACAATATGCACATTCCCTTGACATAAACAATTAATTTTTCATTGCATCTCTGAACGGTGCCCTACAACAGAAGCAGCGTTCAATTAAAATGTGAGATACCCATCGTCACCACGCCAGCATTTACTCGTCTATTTTCGGTGCCACGTTTCGCAGTCGGTCGGGCAGCAAACTTATCAGCGCCAGGGCCACAATGCAGTCGGCGCCTTTGTGAAAGCAATTTCCCCCCAACAGAAAGCTTATTTATAAATCACAATGCCGATTCCGGGCAGGAATAACATTTGTCGAAATCGTTCCCTTTAATGTCGGCCCCTTTTGCCCCACGTTGGGCGCGCAGTCGTGTAAACTAGTTTCGCTAATGACTTTCCATTGTCGTCTCTCAGGTAAGCCTGACGACTAGCTCGAGGGTTCTCGTTGCGCCCTCTATCGGCGAGGAATGCAAGATATTTTGCGCCGATTCTCACGTTTCTAATTAGATGCTCAGTTGTTCGCGGAATAACAAAAGAAGTACGCCGCGAAAACAAGGGTAGTACCTTAACTCCTACCCCGGGGGCGTGCGCTAACTAATTCATTCACCATGTTCGAGAGGTTTTCATTCGCATTTTCACATAATCGTTTCGTTAATTCGAAACATCATCATCGTGTGTTTAGAAAACGCGTCGTTAAGTCTTCTCCCCCTTCATTTCGTTCCCTGCCACCCACCGGCGAAAATTACGTACTCGTTTAAGAGAGTCAAGTGTAGTATATTTGAATAACTCACATCTTTCTGTACGTAATTATTTCGTGAGGACACTTCACCGCTGACGGTGCTTGACAAATTGTGCTTCATTAAAATATACTCTTTCGCAGGGGGGTTTAGCGGAAAACAACGATTTAATTTGATGTAACTTCTCGCGTTGTTGTGGAACGCTGAGGGCGAATATCATGTCGGTTGGGCTATTCACACGTAGATTTCTGTTGGTTAATGTTGTGTTTTACATGAATATATTCTGTGGTAATCTAAGTCAAGCCGGGGATTTCTAAAATTTTTTAAAGCCAAACCTATTTTTAGTAAAATTCTGCTGGTAAATTCGTTTTTTATCCATGTATTATCAATTATGTTACATTTAATGTAATCATGCTTCAATATTCACAACTTAAAGCAGAAAATAGTGATGTAGAAAACTTTCTCTTTAATTTCTTAAGGCTCAATTGTTAAGGCTAAATAGTATTTTTAAAAGCAACGATATTAACGGAAAAAGATTACCAAATTTTAACTGGATAAAAAAAAATTAATTCATATCAATGTGTTAAGAAATAGTTGCAGACAGCTAAAAATCATATAATACATTATGCGTTTTGTCAAGTATGCAACACACTTGCTGCAATGTGAAACAATCGCGTGATGCCCACTTTCACAAAGAAATTCACGATTCACTGAATATTTGGATAAACTAAAAATTTAACAAAAAAATACTTTTTGAAATATCCGTTCAGATTCAAAAAGCTCAATTAAGAAAATAAGTATATACGGCGTAGTTTTCAAATAGGGGACATGATTTCACAGGGTGTTAGAGCATGATAAACGAAACAAAACAGTTTTAATAAATTTATGCGTAAGTCAGCGTTACCGAAAAAAAATTAACATTAGAACTTACAGTTTTTTCGTTATTTTGAGGCTTCAGATTTAAATAGCATCATTTTTATAAAAAAGTGTTCAAAATGTCTTCCATTAGCACGGATGTGACTCACTTTCAACAGCTGTCACCAATTCCAAACATGAACTATGTAACAGCGGCATAACTATAAATTTGAAATTTTCTTTTTTTCTCAATAACCGTGTGAGATATAGAAAAGTTTATTAAGAAATTTTGGTTTGGTTTTTCATGCTTCAACATCTTATCAAATTCTATTTCAAAACCATTTCAAGTATATCTAAATTCTTATTTTACTTTGTAATTTATTTTTTTACGTAATTTTGTCATGTTTTATTAATAAATTTCGGTTTGGTTTTTCATGCTTCAACATCTTATCAAATTCTATTTCAAAACCATTTCAAATATATCTAAATTCTTATTTTACTTTGTAATTTATTTTTTTACGTAATTTTGTCATGTTTTCTGACATGAACTGGTAGCTATGTCCATTCTCTTAAATTTATAATAAATATTACGGCGTTATATTTTTATTTAGCCTACGAAAGATGAAAATAACTAATTTGGCTCTATTTTAAATTAATACATTATAGCATCTACAGTGATGATATTTATAGCACGGAAATCGAAAGTAAAACATTCTTGAAAAATATACTTAAATCAATATTATGATTACAATCACATAATCCGCCAATAGAACAATTTGCATTTTTGACTACCTTATGCACTTTTGCTATAAAAAGAACACAGTAATCTGCTACACCCTGTACGTTAATAAAGACTTAAGCGATATATCTATGAACTCATTAAACAAAGCATTTAATTTAAATATATTACCTATTCAAACGGGTAGTTTAGAACACAAAAATGTGGCGCAGTCTCTAGGAATTATATTATTGATTATAAGCATTTTTTTTATGCGCATTAATCTTTTGAAGAAATTGTACTGAACTTTATTGTTTAATTTATTTATAAAAAAAGTACGATTAACTCGTTTTGAGATAAAAAGCGAGTTCCTTTCATAAGTTTGAAACCCATATGCAGTTGAAAACTGCTGCCAGCGTGGAGTCAAGCAGCATCTCGGAGCGTCAAAATTGAAAATACCCTCTTTCCTTTACATATGCTACATACATCAACTGCGCCGTGCGCTTCTCCATCAATTCGAATTTTACACTATGTCACTGATTCGTAGTCATACACCCATACACTGTACCTTACAAATTTCAAGATCAAGAAAAATATAGTTTTTGTCAGGAATGCACCAAGAAGTAATGCTTTATTTTGTATTGCAACTTTGCGCAAGAATTTCTGTTTGCATTACTATTGCTTATCTTGCTACAACTGCCAAGCTGTCTAATTCTGTTGTTTCAAGCTATTCTTATTTTTAAATCATGGAACGTAAAGAAAGAAACACATAATAGATGTGCATAGGTATGAGACAAATCCATTAAATATCGTTCTCTGCAAAATCCAAAATGCTAGACGACAATAGAGCATGTCATTTATCATTCTTTAATTGTCACCAGAATCAAGCATATGATCTTTGAAAGGTCTTCGAAATTCTGATTTGGTACCATCCTCCAGCAGATTTGCAAAATTCATTATTATATTTAAAAGAAATATTTTACTTATAACTGTGACTTGTGACACAAGCAAGTTCCAATCCTAAGAATAAATAGTTAGAAATTTCCAGAAAAAAAAAATGATTCTAAACAAGTTATTTGTAACAGACTTTGATCACATTCTCGGCATGCATGGTTGCTATAAATTAGATTACTAAAGGATAGTAGACTCGAAAACATGCAACAAACATACTTCATCAAAGTTTCCATGGAAAACTGTCCTAACGAAATCCCGTGAACATAAACCAACCAATGCAATGCCGTTTAAGTTTCTCCGTGCAACGTCTCTGAATACGAATTTCAGACATACAGACAGATAGGCGCCCTAGAACTCGATTGTGCCCGTCTCAGAGGAATGAGGTTTCCTCCAGCTGAGATTCGTCTTTCTCCTCTTCATCCCCTAATTCTGTTTCCTTCGTTGCGCCATTGTTATCCGTCCGACAAGGTGAATGTGTATACACTGGATGCTCTGAGGTCTCCGTCGCAAATACATAACCGTTAACCAACTGGGCATGTTTGTGTAGCAGCGGCGGATGCCTAGCTCAGGAATCGTTTGTAACCGGATTAGTTTAGATTAATATTGTGTTCCTCTACCTCATTAACCCAGATTATGTCGATATATGTCGCGATTCTGGCTTGCCGTTCAGTACCGTGCCGCGTACGCGACGGATTAGCTCTCCTGTGCGCATGTAAATGCTGTCGTTTGGCATTCGATCGTTCTTGGCCCGGTTGGTTGCGATGTATTGTATTGCCGTATGAGTGTGTGTGTGTATGGGGATGTCTTTGTCTCCGGAGAGACAATCGAAGTTTGCGCGTCAACCTCGGTTGTGCCTTTTTGGGGGTAAATAGCGGGAGATAATATTCTAATTAAAGTTATCTAGATGCTCTGACGATGGATCATCTCGCTGAATCACACAATTCGGTGGGTTTTCATCAGAAGTAACGAGGAAATAGTGGATAATATTCTTGCTAAATAGTAGCAGCACCCACCATAACATATAGGTAAAAGAGATGAAAGTATGAATCGGAAATGGTATAAGTTGCACCAGAAACTTTTGCAACCTCCTCCCCATCATTTTTTTTAAATATTTCTCCACGGTTGTTGTCACAAATCGTGGATATTTAAAAACACCCTCGCGAGAATTTGTTTGTTCATTTGCACTGTTTGCTACAGTGCAGTCTACTCACATTTGTTTAAAATCAAAGCGAAATCTCATTTCTAATATTTGGCGTGCCACAACGCTCTAATTTAGACCCGTTGCTGTTCGCTCTGTGTTAATATGATAGATTATTGGGTCTTCAATGTTTCACATCGCATTATACTGAAAGTTTTTATTCATCTATGTGTAGTAAAGAGATGATTGTGAACTACAACCAAACACCAGGCGGAAGATTGTGTCGTGTCCTGAGGGGGACTACGGTCCACAATCAAGGCGAAAAACTAACGTCGTATTACACCCGAAAGGCGATTGCGGCCTATAGTCCTACAAGAGCAAAGAAAACTATGGTCGTGTCATACCCGAGGAGCGACTACGATCTATAGGGAATTATGAACTTAAAATATACTAAAATGAATTTTCCCATGTAACGGCACGTTACAAACTTATAGTTTTCTTGTGCTAGGGTAGATGATCAGAATTTGCCTTCCTATTTGATGTCTAAAACGTATTTGTAGCGTACACAATCTAAAGTCTAGGGTATGAATGTGCAAGAAGCAAAAGCATGTTTGGCACATCGGAAATGCGGTAAACATTGTGTCGTATAATAAAAGATCAAGCGGACGGCGTAGGTATGGTACAAGAAAAGAAAGGTATGGTAAAAGAAAAATCAGTCCTACAAGAGCGGAGAAAACTATGGTCGTGTCATACCCGAGGAGCGACTACGATCTATAGTCAGGTCGGGGAAGGCAATAAATTACGAACTTAAAATATACTAAAATGAAATTTCCCATGTAACGGCACGTTATAAACTTATAGTTTTCTTGTACTAGGGTAGATGATCAGAATTTGCCTTCCAATTTGATGTCTAAAACGTATTTGTAGCGTACACAATCTAAAGTCTAGGGTATGAATGAACAAGAAGCAAAAGCATATTTGGCACATCGGAAATGCGGTAAACATTATGTCGTATAATAAAAGATCAAGCGGACGGCGTAGGTATGGTACAAGAAAAGAAAGGTATGGTAAAAGAAAAATCAGTCCTACAAGAGCGGAGAAAACTATGGTCGTGTCATACCCGAGGAGCGACTACGATCTATAGTCAGGTCGGGGAAGGCAATAAATTACGAACTTAAAATATACTAAAATGAATTTTCCCATGTAACGGCACGTTATAAACTTACAGTTTTCTTGTACTAGGGTAGATGATCAGAATTTGCCTTCCAATTTGATGTCTAAAACGTATTTGTAGCGTACACAATCTAAAATCTAGGGTATGAATGTACAAGAAGCAAAGCATGTTTGGCACATCGGAAATGCGGTAAACATTATGTCGTATAATAAAAGATCAAACGTAAGAAAAACTAGTAGCAGCTTCGAATCGTCTCAAAACGCATTCTATATCAAATTTCCAAAGGGTCTTTTCTTTACTCCACCTTCCCTCCATCCGTTACTACACACTTACTATTCCGTCGGACGAACATTTGTATAGATTTTCCAATTTCATTTCCTCTTAAAAGGGTCACTCGGAACTCGAGTCGTAGCCCGTACGAATATAACATTGAAGCTTTAGGACTTGGCGTGAATATAGGTCACGTGCGGGGCGCGTGGGTGTGTGAATGATTGTTTCCAGTGGCGCGCGGGGATGTCCGAGTATTTAATCTATTGTCTTCCGGTCGCCATCCGTCAGCAGGCTGTGACGTTTTATTCTTTTCCTTTCAGCCTCTCCTCCTATACCGAATGAGTGTAGTGGCGGTGACCTGTATAGGTTAGGTGAAATAGACGAACGACATCCGAACGGGCGGAAAAGAAAAGTTAAATGAAACGGTCGTCACGTTGGGTTTGAGGTTTCCAGGCACGTTTGGGGCACATGTGCTGGATCCCAGATAGATAAAAAACGAGAGAATGGGAAACCCCTGTGCGTTCGTTGTGTTTTAATGTAAGGTTGTATCCTAAGCTTGATGTTGATTTGCTGATTGGATTGACTAGATGTGGGAGGTTGATGGTGAGAGTGGTTGTGCTAATTTTAATCTCACGTGTATCCGAAAACAATTTTGCCTTTATATAGTTGGACGTTCTATCGAAGCTAATTTTGTTGATTAAACCAAAATAACAAAATAAATTTTCAAGTATCTGATTTCTGTTCAGGTTAGGGAAACAAATATTATTGTCCTCTTTATGAATGTGGCCTTTATGAAATACAGGGTGTATCAAATAAAAAAGTAAATTTTGCTTGGGTGTTAACTACACGACGTATAAAGCACAAACCCGCCGAAACCGGATTTCATCAATTAAAAATAAAAAAAAGTAAAATTTAGAGCCAAAAATTCTTTAGTCCGGGCCTGATGCAAGGAAACGTCATGTTAAGCACCCGCTAAATGTGGTATTATGTATAAATACATTGCACTCACTTAGTATTATTCTTAATGGTATACCGTAAGTTCATTTAACGTCATTCTGAATAAATAAAGGCCAATCGGCCAGGGTGCCCTTGTAAAAATAACAAAACTGAGGCATTTTAAATTTCTTCTTTTTTATAAAATAAACATTCCTTGTTTGTTAAGAGCATTCTACGTAAGTCTACAAAGCATTATTTTTAATATCCTGATAAAACGTTCGAGTTTCACCGGATATGCGACTTCAGTAGTTACAAAAAACGTAAATATTTTTCTTTTGCTTTGTCGAATCGAGAGTTAGTTGTTAATAACGGTACCACATGAACCTGAGTTATTTCTTTTGGATTTATTTAATCAAATAACGCAAAATGAATTGAATCGAATTGCACAGAAATAAATGTAGATACAGAAAATTTGCAAACACGCCTTTTTACTATGATGTCGCGCGAAAATGAATCTATACATTCCCGCGCTTTTGCCGATGCATCAAGCTTCGATTTTCTTTATATGAAAGCATGATGGTCCTGAAAACGATCGTTTTATCGAGACGGGAAAAATTTAAATAAAATGTTCGAAGTGGCTTGCACTCCAAGCGGCGATCCACACAAAACTAACAGCGGTAATGGCTGAATGGTAGTGGTATGTGGGGGTATACTCGGGACAGCATTTAGGTTGGGCACAGGTGCGGCTCTAGCCCACGGCATTTACAAAATATTTTTTTTTCTCGTTAATGCTTACAGATAGACCCCCTGTGCATTAAGACTTTTTGATCGTATATGATTACAGCTGCTACATATTATTATATTTACCTCTATATCTGATACACCCTGTATAATCGTCGACGTTATGGAAATCAGGCGAAGAGAAAGTCAATACAATGGACAGCAAACATATCTATCACCTTTGAATGATTACTACGAAAAAATGCTTCAACATTGGGGTTGAGTCTTAATAGATTTTAGATGCAAAATTTTGCAACGACAACCTAGATGCATTTGAAACAATAGGGCAATTTATTAAAATATAATCTTAGAGTTTTATAAAACGAGTGCAACAAACGATTTTTGCAAATTCACCAAACCTCACTGCGCTATGAAATCTTAAACATTTTTATTTTTACTTTACCAAGTTAGCAAGAACCGACATCAGATTAGTGGTAAAGATGAAGCAGCAATATCGGATTTATACGAGGAAGATCTGATATAATCTGACACATGCAGCCGCTTCCTATGATTGCAGTTCCATGAGTGCAAAGTTATCGAGAATTTTCCTCTGAGAGCGTCGGCATTGCTTTCTGTCAACAAACACGCGCTGTGAGCGAATTAAATTGGAAATATCACGACATTAAAGTTATTGAGAAGGTGCAAGAAATAGAAATAAAGAAGGAATCTTGTGAGTTCGAAGTAAAAGGATTGTTAGATACACGATATTCTACAGGGTTCGCTATATATCTGCAAATCGTTCGCAAAACAAACCGAATGCTAGCTGAACAAGCTGGAAAACTATTCCAGTTAAACTAATGCGATCAATTAGACGCTATTTGCTTTGAGTTGGTAGTCGTTCGCAGGTAATTGGCTCGATATTCCCACCAGTCCCTAGCCGGTTCAACTTTATAATGTTGGCGAAAAGTTTTGCCGGGTCGTGGGCTTACCTACTTCAGACACTGCCGGGCAAAATATCGGACAAACAAACTATTGCCGGCGTGGAGAACAAAGGATTTTCCGCCGAGGCGTATGTGGAACCGATAAAAGAGGGAAAACTCGAATGCGTCCGCTTTGAGAGTTTTGCGGAGATTGCATGTTTGAGTTTAGGATATGCGGCGGTGAGGTTACCTTATTACTTATTTTAAATAAACGTACGGAGAGAGAGAGAGAGAGAAGAAAGACTCGGGCAGGGAGAGAACTTAGACAAACGCCGGCTTTCCCGCTGCAGCCGGGCCCGGGCTTTTCATTATGGAAGGAAAGTTCTCGATATTGGAGATCAAAGAGTCTGCGATTCCGTGCTTCGGAAACTTTTCGGAATTATGAAATTTCCAGTGAATCCCGGCCATAGTGGTGGCGCTAAACTAAAAAGTTCAGTGCGATTTACGTAAAAATGATGCGGAAGAATCTTTTTCGAATTTAATTTAAAAATTTTATGAGGAAAATTTCAATTACCTATTAGAGATGGATTGGATGATTGGGTCATCAAAATTAAATCTAGAGTAAGAATGAAACCGCAAATGCTTTATACAATTTGAAAAGTTGGTGCACGAAAGAAAGCTTTTGTCCTCATACATTTTGACCCAAATATTGGAGGGCAACTCTTTCGTCATTACTAAAATTAAAAAGTTATATGCTTCAAAGTGAAATGACAAGCTTTTGCTCCTAACAAAAAAAAAGACCAGAAAGTACATGCTAAAATCATCAAATGAAAAAAAAGTATAATTCTGGAGTAAATCATTTCCAATGATTTCTTTCCAAAAAAACCGTAAGAATGCCTATTTTAATATCTTACTTCAATAGATTGAATAATTTGATAGTCGCAATAATTAGTGGTGAGAAAAGAATTAATAATAGTTCTTGATAATGCTTCTAGACTCCTGCATATTGTTGTAGAAAAGAGATGCCACACTAACAGCATTTCGCCATCAATTATCACATATTTATATCTGTGTGGTCAACTGCCAAGCTGCTGGAATTGGTCATTTCTGGCGGCATGCTGGGAACGCTTTCGGATATGATGTGCACTCGACCAGTGATTGATGCATAATTTACTACCATCTTTCCAAATAGAGAGGAATGAAGATGCAATGATAAAACACTGACGCAGGCAGACATTTGATGGTCTACGGGCGGTTTCAAAACCGAGCAGGATGTGGGCGAAGGAATATTTTATCGCAGTCCAAGAGCCAGAAGAACGAATATTATAACCTTAGACAAAACACACAACGATCTTTCAGGCTGCAATTTATGGCATTGAGATGTGCACTCGAGAGATTTTGACATCAAAATGACTAAGTGACAGTCAGGTAGCGTTGAAAGCACTAGAGTAACTCTAAACTGATCAAGAGCTGTAAACATACGCAAAATACATTGGGGACGGCTAATACTCTATCCTTACTATCTGGACACTCACTCATTCTGGGAAATGAGGAAGCTTTCAGTTTATTACTTTGGTCCATCCTTCCGCTTGTGGAAGAGGCAGCTTCATGATGTACGAAGAACAGAGGAGTTAACCTGAAGACGGCACAGCTATCGAAACTGAAAGAACGTGGAGACTGTCTCTTTCAAAACCAGAAAGATAATACCAATAATTTGCTGGGTATCAGCAACAAGACTTGGGTCTGCTTTCCAGAGTAAGGGTCATTCATTCATTCACTCATTCAAGTTAGGGTAGGCACTTGAGCAAGGAGCTCATTGTACCAGCTCTATTGATTCTCTTATTTCCACTCGAGCAGCTTGGTGTTCTCTATAAAGCCCAGTATCTTACCCAATGGAAACCTGAGAACTTTCGAGGGCTCCAATAGATCTCTCCCGAAGTACTTCTGCCTAAGTACCTTAAGTTCCTCACAAGTGCAGATTACATGCAAACTCGTTTCCTCCTGTAGTTCGCGTCTTCTACACCACCGTTCGCTTATTCGGCCTGTGTTGTGTAGATACTTTTTCAGGGGACACTTCTTACTTACTACTTCTCTCACTTAACTTCTTTCTTACTGCGCTTGAGTAGGTTATCAGAGAAACTACCATCTCCATCCCCTATCAGTTGACCCTCAGTCGACCTCCACTTCTTTGTACTTTCTTTATCTAACCAGGTCCAGATGTCCCTTCTTGCGGAGTCCTTAGTGATCCCACATACGGGCTCTGGACCAATGAAGTGTCTCTTAGAGCCCTCTTTGGCTAGTTCATCGGCTATTACGTAAGGGTTTTCCATGGTTATTCCCTTATTCCGTGACGAATGCTGAGAGATAACTAAAGTCGTTCCACGGGCGCAAATATAATAACAACTGAGAGCTGACCGATTTATTATATTTTTGCTACTATTATTAATAATCATAGGGAAATTATTATTTGATTAAAGTAGGAACATTTCAATTGTTATGGAATCCGTACAGACGGGCCTTCTGCAGTATATTCAGGTGGAGTATAAGGTTTATGATGGATTGTGATAATGTAGCTTTTTATATACAAACTGTGTGCGTGTTTCAGTACAGTTTTTGATCAAGTATAGTCCCCAGATTTTTAACCTCATTGGAACGTTTGAGTTGTTCATCTTTTAGGAATATTTTCTTCAAACTTTCGTTTTGGCCATGGTGACTCGAAGTCTGCCTTTGACAAAATGGAGGTGCATTTGCATGCAAGATTTGACAGAAGCTTATCATGCTTGCCCTTGATTGCAATGATTAAATCGTCGGCAAAACTTTGAATACAGTATCCTTCATCCTGCAGCTTCTCGAGCGGATCATTGGTCACGTCAGAGACGGCATTACTTGACTTTGGGTTTGACCGTTTCCACTTTCAAGGTTAAACAACAATGCACCCGGAAAGCGCTTTTTTCACTCATGACAATGTCACATGCAAATCTGAAACCCTTCGCACTATTCGCAAGGTCACGTGGCGTCCGTCGAGAACGACTCGCCTGTTTTCCAATCAATAGGACGTCGCCATGGTGACGATGCCGCCACTACGACGGCACGCGGTCGCTAGCCGGAAAGTGGCGCCCCCAAACGGACGCCTGGGCGAAGTTCGAAACCACGCGCGCGCTTCGAACAGCGGGGCATTCGTGGAATAGCCAGGAAGAAGCTCGTGACGTCGTGGACGCCACCGCGTCGGATGGTATGCCGCGATAACGACGTCCCGGAACACACACACGAGCGTCGGCGTCGCCTGCAGTCGTTACGTTTTCCCTTTTATAGGTTTTTAATGAAAGCGACCTCCGCGTGACGGTCGGACGATGTTGACATTTATGAGGCCGTTTTACGAGAGGGGGAGGAAGAAGGAGCGCGGGTAGTGTTTTTACGTCACCCGAAAAAATCCATTTTCGGAAGCACTCTTTTCGATTGAAACATGTATATTTACTTAGGGGGAGAGTCGCCGTCAAAATTATTACATTGAAACATTGAAACGTATACGTGGCTGCTGGTAGGAGGTAGCTTTTATTTGACATCCTTTCCTACATTAATTTAGAAATGTGCCTGTCCGTTACACCGACTTTTATCGTCATTCGGACATAGGGAAAAGTGTATAAGAAGCGGAGGAGAAAATTAATTAGATCCCTCAAGAGAAGGAAACTCAATTCCAGCTTTCTGCTTATTCTTTTTTTTTTTTTAATTACTTAATCTGTAAGGGTAAACGAAAGATATTCCATTGCCCAAAGCGGAGACGGAGAGTGCAAAGGAGACAGGAATGTTCTCGCATCTCTTGATTAGTAAATTAATAACTTGAATTTGTGTTCTTCTCTTTTGAGAGTGAGATTAAAATTATAATTAATAATATCATACTTCCGGCAGGAGTTAACTTATAAATTTGGATATTTTTAAGTAAATTATATGAAAAGCCATATATAATTTAGGAAATTATGTTTCTTTTGGTACTTATGCAGTGATATGAGCGATGTGTGAATGGTGGTTGCTTTTCGAGTACGCTACTAAAGCACTTGTTATTTTGACAGTGGTCTAATCTCTGGACTATTAGATAGTCCAGTCAAGGATGACACAAATTAAAAACAAATTATTAAAAAAAAAAATTGAAGTATCTATTACGTACTTTGATAATCTTTCAATGTGCTGGTACATGCTGCATAATTTATACAGTCAAACATTAAAAATTATTCAATACTATAAAAATGCTTTATAAATTATTGATTAATTTATGAGGATAATGATCATTTTGAATAAGTAGCACATATCCATAGCACAACAAATAACTTAATATAATTTGCTTCATATGGATTCACTACTGTTAACAACAAGTATTCGCTTTAAATACCTATAAAAAAAATGACATAATAATAATAATTTATTTCCAACAGGTTTACACCCAAGTACAGGAAATATTAAAATTAACAATTGCGAATACAATATATTATAAAATAGTATACCTAGTTCAGAAGTAAATAAAGAGAAATAATTACAACATAGCGTTCACAATATCAGATAAAGAATTACAATTAATATCACACGTGTTACAGATAGCATTGAAGGAACTACACATTAAATATATAAATGAAATAAATGCAACTGCCTTGATGATAACCGAGGTACATTGAAATTAATTTTGTTTAAAAGAAAAATACAATCAATTTTGTTGTTTAACAAATTATATAAAAATTTAATATTAGGAATGTTTCGTCGAGATCTAAGAGATATAAAATTAAATCTAGTAAGCATATCATCATAGTTACACCCTCTAGCGGGATACGTGCCGTCGGTTATATACACTAAATATTTTAAGAAGCGTCGCTGAACTCGCTCGATATTATAGATATAAGTGGCGTACGTAGGACACCATATGAGTGAACCATATTCTAATCGAGATCTTATAAAGGAATTAAATAATAAAGTTAAACAATTAACATCAGTAAAGTCTCTACAATTTCTATATATGAAACCGTACATTTTGTAAGCCTTAGCAATTATATCTGTAATATGGTCAGTGAAAGTAAGTTTATAATCAAATATTACCCCCAAGTCGCTATATACACTACATCTTTGAAGTATTACATTGTTAACAGTATAGTTATATTCAATAGTGTTCTGTTTCTTAGTATAGGTCATAACTTTGTATTTATTTATATTAAGTTGTAAGTTATTATGTCTACACCACATGGCAATAGAAGATAAATCGTTTTGAAATAATAGACAGTTCTCCAATGACTCAATTTTAGTAAATATTTTCATATCATCAGCAAACAACAGGACCTCGCAATGAAGCGGCTTAACTATGTCATTAATAAGTAAAAGGAAAAGCAGTGGTCCAAGGTTCAATCCCTGTGGTACGCCAGACGTTGGGTAAAAAATATTAGATCTAGTGTCGCGGTATTCAACATATTGCTGCCTACATATAAGATAGGAGCGAAACAAATCAACTAGAGCAGGAGAAACCATAAAGAAACCATGAAGTTTATGAAGTAGAACAGAGTGATCAATTTGGTCGAAAGCTTTTTGGAAATCTGTATAAATAACATCCACCTGCCCTGTATAAACAAAAGTAAGGATACAGAGTTCTTGTCACATACGTCATAAATTATTAAGGTGTGTAGGTAATGGGCCCTATTAGAATGTGTTTGATGGCCACTATTTATTGGCGAATGTACATCTCCTATCTATTTCATTTACAACAAGAAATAGCTTCTATTTGAACATCTTTTCTGGATCTCTTATAGTTAGCTAGTGATGAAATCCAACTAAAAAATAGTAGAATATCCAAAAGAGATAATGCAATTCACTCAAAGGGAATAGCAGTATTAAAAAAAAATACACAATAGACACATTCATATATCTGTACAAAAAGTCACCTAACAGTTCTTTTTGAATTCGCGGATTAGAAATCATCACCAACAGTGTGGCGATATTTACTTTGGCAAAATCCTGTATATTGATTGGAGCACTCTACAACTAGTATTTAAGAGTTTATAGGTAATAGGTGTTATTTAATTATTACATATAAAGCAATACTCGCATTCATTAGGCGACCATCAGAGAAGAAGAATGAAGAACTACTAAATCTTAGCAAAAATCATCTTTCGACAGCAGAAGGTCTGTACGCTAAAAAGACACCTATAGAGAATGGAGATCAACACTGGAGGTACTCATTGCAGACAGTGTAATGAGCTAACAGAAACTGCTACACCATTATGTAAATTTAGGAAGGTTCTGGGCGCGAAAAAACAGGCAATTTTTGCTAGGTCAACAAATAAACCCAATATTTCGATCAACCAGCCAGAGCTTGCAAATTAGTACAGGACGATTTAATCGGTGAAAGGAATGGAAGATGAAAAGGAAAATGTCAGAAAGCAGCAGTATTTGTGGAGATTCCATCTCAGAAAAAAGCACTGGAAGCATATTTGGACAGAAGATTTGGACATGACACATAATTCCTGCTTTCTCTATCAAGATTCCCAGTATTTATATTCTTACCATCAATAAGTTATTCATGTAGAAATTAAAATGTAAACTATTATAAAAATCATGCCATGAATGAAACTGCTTGTTCCTGCCTTTCACGAAATGTATCCGGTCACGTCGTGAAAGCAACCTTGAGCGTTCGTTTCATTCATCCTCTGGCATCGCACTGCAATATTTATTCAACTATGTTCATCCCAACACTATACTGCTCTTCTTCCCATATTTATTAAATGTTCCTGCAAGATTTTCTCCATTGGAAATTACTCAAATTACTATATGATAAGCGAGGATTCAATTAGAGTGTTACTATAAATCTTATGATTAAGCATTCGTTTTTTAATCCTAACATCGCACTGACATCAATAAAGTACGTGCTATTTCTGTTTTCACTCAAAGTATCCATCCTGGATATTAGCTATAGCTCATTTCCGCTGCATTTCCTCGAAATGGTAGCAGATGCACCGTCGTACCCACTAAGAGCATTAAATCAATAGTCTATCCTAACGCGTAGAATATTCGCGAGAACAACGAGACAGTATACCGCCACACACAATCGTTACGGAATTAACAGGATTTCATTAAAATCGGATCAGCGTCCGTCAAATACACGCACGCATAAATCCAGAGAGTGGTGCACTCTCTCTCCTGCACAGCTGATTGTGGCAGCTAATCGCTGAAAACGCCACGCCAGATCCGGACTCGCCCTCGTTTATGAAAAACCAATTATTGCCTCATTAATAGTAATGACGGCATTGTAGTTAACGGTGTTTGCCAGGGGATAACGCATGCGCCAAACAAACGAGAATGTGGAATCTGTATTTATATCGTTATTAGCGTCTGATCCACGTATTAGAGCCCAGCTTAACGGCCGGTTTTCGTTGTGAACGACACATGGCATTCGGTCGATGCCGAATGTGGAATGTCCAAATATGTAGCTACGATGAGGAATTCTATGAAGTAATAAAAGCGGAATCTGCGATTGCCGGCTGTTAATTTTACTGCCGAGTGCGATGATGGTATAGCGGATCGTCAAATTTTACGGAGTAGCGAAAGGCGAGATAAGGGCACGGGATTTCCGAAGTAATATTGAATAATATCCAAAATGGAGCATAAAATCCATAATAAATGAGACTATCCCTTCGTATTATGTATCTACAATTTTGAGCTATATATGCTTCTCCTACCTAAAGGAATCGTTTCCAATGAAACTTTTTGAACAACTCAAAAAGTTATCTGCTTCCCAATTGAAAAAAAAAGCAAAAGTTTTTGTTTCCGCGTGCTTGCATTCTACGTGTTCGACCATAAATTTTCTCTGCGCGGAGTCATTCCTCATCTACCGCCTCTCTCTTCTTTCTACCGTCAAGAAATTTACCGAAATCATCTAAATTATATTTGGACGATATAAAAGGAAAAAGTTTTCGGGGAACTCTGCGTCGAAGTGTCGAACGAGTTTCCCAACGCAGTGACAGGGGAACGGTTGTCTAGTGTAGCACCAGTTCTAAGAAAAAGAAGAAGCTTTTGGGGAAAAGGGGAGAAGTAAGAAAGAAGACGACAAACGTGTTCGGGCAACATATGCCCGAGACGTTAGCTGGGGTGATCACGTCTCACCCTCTTTCCTCTTTATAGAACTTTTCCAACGCATTATGTGACCGCGTCAAACAGTAGATTGAGCTATCAGAAGTTTTTAGTCGTTAGTTCGGTTCTGTGAGCGAAGAGTGTCTATACTATTGGTGTGTTCTATGAATGATAATATTTTCTCGTTAAATTGGAGCCTCATTCCATTAATCTATAATTATTGCCTTCATAATTACTGCAATAAAATTTGGGAGCAACTCTTCTAGAGGTACTCTTAAGTCCTCCAAGAGCATTAGGGACAATCACATCTTTGTCAGATCACTGGATTGGCAGAGAGCGTGAACTGGAGTTTTACACATTCTACATCTGGCATTTTCGGCCATAATACTAACAGCCTTCCCTTTCTTTAGTAGCTCTCTTGAGAATTCAAATCTTTGTACGTCCAAGAATTGTTTCGCTTATCCTTGTTCTGGTATCTTCCAACGCTCTTCCTTATATAATATGTTCCATTTGTATATCCCAGAAAAAAATTTCTTACGATAAAATCCATAATATAATATCCCCAGCAGAAAAACTTTTGGTAGTGGTCAAACAGTCATTTGCCTTCACAAAATTGGCGAATTCTTCAGCTGCAAAGATAGTTAGTTTTTGGTACCATCCAAATGTCGATTTTTAGCCTATAAAGCTTTTTATATTTAAACGTATTTGTGGAAGTTGTAAGAGAAGTTTGTAATAAGAATATCGGCTGTGATCGCACACCAAATGTGATTAAATATCAGTATCTAATTGAGCAGGAATCGAAAAAAAAAACATGTTAACTGTTGTAAGAAACTAAATTGAAGTAAAGTATTTTTTATTTTATCTTTAAGAAGAACATGTAAGACAAGAGGACCATTATATTATATAATTATGATGTTAGACCATACATAATGTATTTTACATCAGTGATATTGTTTAAAAATTGTTTCAACAGGAGTAATTGAAGCAAGCAATTTTGTACTAACCTTGAACTGTGGAACCGAAAGTTAGATACTTAGGAGTATAAAACCATGATAAGAACCATGTATGTATGTATGTATGTAAATACATACATACATAAATTACACTGCGACCTAAAAGATCTATTGTGTCCCCTATTCTTGCTGTTTTAAGGCTGACCTTCCAATCCTATTCCTTTCAGAAAGTGTAGGATGTCAGGGGGCCCGAGTCTAGGTAAGTCTCCCTCTTCGATTTCACATGCTCCTAGGTGCAATGCCCTCGATAAGAACCATGCAAATGGGATATTTGTGTTACGACAATGGGAGTGATAAAAGAGGATCGAATTAGTAACGCAGAATAAGACACGTAATTAAAGATCGAATCCATAGATTATGTAATGGGGGAAAAACCCAGTTGGGGTAGTGGTGTTAGACGACAGGAATATAGAATGATGGTATTGCAGAAAGGATATGTCAAACTAAAGTAAACAAAATAGGCGGAGACCGAACAGAAACACAGGGGATGAGAAACGTCCAGAAACTATGAAGACAAATAAAAACGAATTGAAGAACTTTGCTAGAGGCGAACTAGGCCTTCAGCTACTATCCCCTATACTGAAAGATAAAGAGGAATAAGAAAATAAGAATGTTTGGACTTCAAAGTTAGGCTAAATTACAAAAGCAATAAATAAAGCAACTAATGATTATGAAAGAAACCCTTTTAGAGCAATTTGAGAACAATTATTTTGTGTGGACTAGTGCAGAGGATATGGGAACAGAAGTCGCCAAGAAAATATGAAATGGAAAATAGAAGAAAATAGACGAGGATTATGTGCATGAAGGGGGCATCGATGTAGTGAGGGTAGCGTTAACAAGTGCTTGGCTAAAAGCTTAAGAAATGGCGATTTTTGGGAATTATACACTGAAGAAAGTCGCTCTTTCCTCCCTAACTTAGAGTTAGGATTGTAGTATTAGTAAAGACAACAGCAGTATTGGTAAAGACAACAGTGTTGTAGATAAATTAAATAAAATTTCTGGTGGAAATTTTAGGATTTTAAAACACAATTATAGCGATGGGCTGAGAAGAATTTATCGATAATTCCCTCTTAAGAATTGGCTGTCCAAATGGAATGGTGCAAAATGTTGCTCTAATCTACTACTTCATTGTGTACTTGAATTAAAATGTTCAAATACCCAATGAAGTAGTGGCTTGCACCATTCCATTTAGACAGTCACTTCGAAAGAAAATGCAGTTTGAAGAGGACATGGTGACATACTGCATACTATATCAACGCCCAATCTCGTCTTAGGATCTTGACTACATAATACCAGTTAATGAAAAATTTCGAAAATGTCTTCTTTAGAAGTGACTGTCTAAATGGAATGGTGCAAGCCATTACTTCATTGGGTATTTGAACACATTAATTCAAGTACACAATGAAGTAGTAGATTAGAGCATCATTTTGCACCATTCCATTTGGACAACCAATTCTTAAGAGGGAATTTTCGAAAATTTCTCAGCAATTGGAATCATGTAGTCAATATCCTAAGTTGAACATTGATTGGACGTTGATGTAGCAAACAGTATGTGTTTAGCATGCGTGGCTGCAATGAGCCAGTGCTATTATAATATAATATAAGTGCCCACACTAATTTTTATCTTTATGCACTTTTGTGTCTTCACCAATCTGCGTAATAAACCCATCATAATTCTCACCTAGAATTTCCACCAACGATTCATAGCAGAAACTGCGATGATTATCGCGCAGTTATGTACTGGGTACGCACTTGGCAAACGCTCTAATTGCATTGGGACATTGGGTCATATTTGACAGCTGCAAAACCAATTTCCTCTCAATTTAAAACGCACACGCCGCCCTGGGGGTTTACTAATTTGATATATGCGAACACCGACGTTATCGAACGCGGTCAATACGTTATGATAATGCGTTATATGTAGATGGGAACTACCACTCTCACCAGACCAGAATATTCATCACATAACTACGTAATATAGTGCAGGTATATTCTGGTAAATTCGCTTCGGCGCTGTGTGTTCGAAACGTTCCCAAAAGATGAGATCGCTCGGAATTTCTCCATACAAACGAGTAATCAAATACCTCGTAGGAACTTCATTTGAACTGTGTTTCCCTCACTTCGCTTAATTAAACGCAATCAAACACACAGGCCGAAGCTAAACGCTGTTATAGTACCGCATAATTCCGATCCTGTTTATTTAGCGATAGATCTATTACTTCAGCGATTTAGAACTCTGCCCACACGGAAAGGCAGAAATAATTACGTTCTATCACCGGATCTACCTATTTTGTATATACATATATGAGGGCAAACATTTCGCAACGGCAGAGTGAACGCAGTTTATTTAATTTCACTCGAGGAAAACGGAGAAGGGAGATCTACCTCAGCACTTAAAACTACAGGCTGATCAAAATCTCTACTCGGAATTCGAAAACTTTCCTACCAATTAGAGGCACTTAATTGATTGAATCTGGAAGGACGGGCATTCAGCTGTGGAACGAATCGTTTTCTTTTTGTTGCCAATACTAAAAGTTGTAAGCTTGATGTGAAATCTTGTCTTATGTGGGACCAATGTGGAGGCAATTAATTTGGAATTCGTTTCGGAATAATGTTTCACATGCAGAATCGATGAGGTAGGGATGATCTGATAACCCGTGCAAATCGTAAATTGCCGTGTAAAGTGGTGGTGCAGTCTTGCAAAAAGGAAGCACAATATTGCCATCCCATTTAGTTAGTTAGACTTTTCAAAGTTGGCTTTGTATGGAATTATTTAGCAACACAGTGGGCCGAGGTTCGAGTGGTGTATATTCTCAAAATGGAGAAATTGGAACTTTTTTGTCCGATTAACTTGTCATTTCTTCTAGGCTCCCACCCTTAAACAAGCTTGCCATAGCAATCGTAGAGATAGAGAGAGTCATGTTTAGACTGGGCAAAAAAATGTCCTCAGTGACGAATTCTTTTTGTATTGCTAGGGTCACTATTTGTAGACGCCCTGCTGGATATCATTGGCAAGCTTAGAGCCCAACTGCAGGCCTATGTGGATGAAAAAATCGCGATAGTACCCTGCACCAAGAAAAAAAGACCAAGGTGTAAAAGATGTTTGCTTAGTGAGAGCTGTCTGACATAGTCTCTGGAAACATTGTAGCCTCTTGGTTTTTTGTATTTAATTCTCCCATTTTCGCACCCTTTAGCCTGAAGTCTAGTTCTGCTTCAAATATAAATTCCTAAGTCAGTACATGGTTCATGATAGGTCATGATCATCAAGTTAAATATGCCGATCCGATAATTAAATCCTTTGACATATCCTTGTCCCATGGCCTACTTCGTCTGCGGTCAAAGTTGATTAGCGCCAGTATCTTTAAGAATTTCTGGGTACTTGCCTTTGCTGATTTCTGCTGAGCTGAAAATCTTGGCCTCTTTGAAAAGTTCTTGGATTCAACAATAGTTAAATCCACGCCCTTTTAAAGATGCCTTCTTCTGCCTTGACTGTGGAAGGTAATTTATAACACTCTTTCAGTGAAGATTTTCTCCGTCAATTGCATGAAATCGATGCTACCACTTAGAGCAGTCGATTTAGAATCAGGTCCATCTGCTCCTGATTTATTGTTTCTTCCAGATTATGCTTGTCTATTACCGTCATTTGTAATCTTGGCATTGTCTCGCTGAAACTTTCATTGGGTGTCTTTGAGATTTTCGACGATGTTTAAGGTCTTAACCCTTGATTGTTTGGTTTGGTTTGGGTTACCTTGGATTTATCTTTCCTCGTGCCTTTCCGGTAGTTTTTGCCGTCCGCTTAATGCTAATATCTATAACTGTAGATAGAGACCCTTTAACAGCTTTGGTTTCATCCGGGCCAAATCACAGCTGGCCTCTTAACGCGGTTGATATCCGTCTCCCTACATGTTTCTGATTCTGGCCTGAGGCAGGCATATGGCGGACTACAAGAATTATTGCCAAGGTAATTTTTTCATTAATCTACTATATTTACCCATAAATGAGTAGTATGTGTCTGTGTAACGACTCTAGTATTTTTCCTGTTTTCTTAAACATAGTTCAAAATACATCACAAGTACCAGAAGTAAATATAGTCTAATTATCCATGATGTTTGTGGGGATAAAAGAAATTATGGAAAAAAAAATGGGAAGAAATACTATTTGACAGAGCACCAATTACACCAAACATTTGGCAAAGATTACTCAGAAGCCAAAGCTATCCGTATGGACCTATCAAAAGTTCTGTGAGAATTTTTAGAGCTATCCCCAAAGCAAGCTCTTTGGCTTTATGCGATGGTAGTACATCTAGCCATTATCTGTGAAGCAATAGCATGGTGGCAAGAAGTACAGTAAGTTACAGGCACACCACAAAATTCACACTCACAGATAGCAATGCTTCCTTCATCGTTATTGGCATCAAAAACTGTCCAAGATCTGCCACTCTCGTACATTGTTATGCCAAATTAACTAAATTCTGTTATAACGAATCAATCACCTCATATTCATGTCTGTGTGGCGACAAATTGCTAGAATCGATTTCTTCTGACAGCATGATTGGGAGATCATCGAACAAGATGTACACCAGACCATTGGTTGAGCATATTATAATACCACATACTGAGTTGTATGCAGTCGCTTATTTTACAATTAAAGTTATTACATCTCCACAGAAGCCTTTTGTAAAATTTGAATTACCATAAAAATATAAAAACACTTTTCATTAAGGTCATCGAAAACTTACCCCAAATGGGGGTAGTAGCCACCTCCTAAGGCACAAACACCACCCTGCTCTGCTTTCGTTCTTTCTGCCTTCCATTCATTTACATTTCCCATAAAGTAGAATTAGAAAACTTTAACTCCCGCCAAAACGGAAACAGTTTTCGAGCGGAGCTCCTCTCCTTGGAAACCTTAAGTCGACAGCGCTACTCCGTCGCAATAAATCTTCCTATACGAGAAGATACTACGTTTTCGCAAGATAGTAACGCACCTTACCCGTCGGTGGTCCGGGTCGAAGATCTATCGCAATAACTTTCCCGGCATCCGCTATTAGGCTTAGAGATCTCGCGTTCAGAGAAATGCCGGAGTATTACCTTAGGCTGTGTTTTAAAGCCGTTACGTAAAGCGTCTAGCGATTTTGGGGACGTACATACATAATTCGACGTTTAAGTTAGAAGTAGGAAGTCGGTCTCCTTCCTGGTTCGTTACAATATATTGATTTCTGAAATTAACGCTAAGTTACAGAATCGAATGGAGGAATTATAATCAGAGTGTTAAGTAAAGAAAAGTTAAGTTCCACTTATCAATGCCAGAAATGGTTAATACATTGATTGATGATACAATGAATTGACTCTGGCGTTCCTCAAGGCTCAGTGCTGGTCCAATACTTTTCCCTCTTTTTATCAATAACGAATTTAAAGATCAGAGGGCAATTATCTCTCTTCGAAGACGACACTAGCATCACTTGGGGACAGCCCGAACAGAGTAGACCTGTAATCGGTTGTATCTAGGGGCTTAACCATCGTCAAAAAGTGGTGCAATTCCAATTGCCTATGCTATGACAAAAAAAAAAAACGGTGATTCAACCTGTGTTTTCGAAAATGAAACTGTCAATGTAGTTCCATCTGTCAGATTCCTGGGTCTTATCGTAGATGACGCTCTTCGATGGTTTCTCCATATCGACTCCTTCACTAAAAAAAATGTCTCCAACGCGTGCTTTGCAATTAGATATGTGGCCAGGGAACTTAACCCTTTCTCTGCTCGAATCACGTTGCTACGCTCTCCTCGTTTGGGGCATTTGTAGTTTATATAATTTTAATACCATTTTTAAATTGGAAAAAAAGGACAATTCGCTACATATCTCGACTTCGGAGCAGAGATCACTGCCAGTAAGTTTGGCTTTGAACCATAAAATCCTAACTCTCCCTGCGCTATTCCTTGAAACCGTCTCACTATTTCCGATCTACCCAAACGACGACATCACCATAGCTACATCACAAAACGCTTTGATCACCATCTTTACCTACTTGTACCCAATACAGAGTTAAACAAAAACTCAATCATCAATAATGCAATCAAGCTATACAACTATCTCACAATCCAGCTTAGACCAATACCAACCTACGTCAATTTTCGCAGGAAGGTAGAACTATATCAGAGGAGGGAAAAATTTGAATTTAAATTTAACTTACAATTTTTTTTATTTCTTTTTTATTTTATTTTTTATTTATTTCTCTCGGGCAGTGCAATCCTATATAAACTTCTTTATTTTTCCTTTACTTTGACAGCTTAGTGTATCCTGTACTTTTTAGCATAATCTTAGCTTCGTCCACGAAATTTGTAAATTTTCATGACAATAAAGCACATTATTATTATTATTATTAATTAAACTGGCTTATTTTTAGCTTTTTCTTTCTTCTAGTTATCTTGCATATTTGCACATTCGGTTTTGTGTTCCTTCTTCTCCAGATACTTATTTGCAATAATATATCTAACTCAGATCTTTGGTAACATATGCTGGAATCTTCAACTTATGTCAGTACAACTTTTTAAGTATTATCATTGATAACATCGACTTCTGTCACGATATACACATTGCAATTGCCAAGTCTTTACCGAATCAAATCTAAATTATCTAAAGCCTCACCTAACCTTTGACGTTTCCCCATTATTCCTCAAGACGAAACTTGTTCTCACCTCACCATTAAGTGCTTACACACCATTTGTACGGCGACTCTTAAGAATGGTTGCAGACAATTCGGTTAATGTATTCCGTATTTAGTTTCGCGTGGGATCTTCTACCGTTTTCCTCCGTTTACAATTGTCTTCAGCATACACCATCCTCGACTGCTAGACGACACCGAATGATACAAGTCGCATAGCGCGCCGTGTTCTCGCCAGACCATAAACATAATCGTTAGAACGACACGAGGCAAAATTTGCTATGCGCCCGTGTACTTTTGCCAGTTAAACGGAATTTATGCTAGTAATTACGGACCTCTTCGCCTATCCTAACTAAATCGTTAACGAGATGGCTGGAGACGTAACGGCTGCGCATACCTGCCCGCCTGGGGATGCCATCTTCGAAGGAATAACGAGCAAGAAAAGTCTCAAATTACGAGGGAAAATAACGCGGGTGAGACAAAAGAAGTCCTAATTAGGACCTCGTGGGATTCGTGGTAAATTATGGTGGGTTGTAACGAGGTTAATTCTCTTTTTCGCACTAGAAGCAAGCGAGGGTGTTATGATGGACGCAATGATCCAGGGGTAAAGAAATTAATGTGAAAAGAAAGCAATAAAAAGAGTTTGATGACCTTCCAACAACAGAAAACTAAAAGAGGAGCATGATATCTTGAAGATATAATTTATATATATAAGTAATTTCTAGTGATTATGTTCTGAATGAGAACAATGTTTTTGTGAGCCTCACCTTAGTTTTTGTTTTGCTATTTCCGAAAATCCATAAATAACATAAATTACTTGTTCACCAATTTTTACATGTTGTCAAAAAAAATATACTATTTATATATTAGAATAAAAATCAAATAAAAAAATTATTTCCTTCAACTAAACTGACATAAATCCTAACATTTTGAAAGCAAACGTAACAAATGTGTATGGATCAATCAAAAAGCTTTAGCTACTGTAATTAAAATGCTGTTGTTAAAGCTGGGTGCTAATAATAACAGCATGACGCATTTATTGTCCCAAAATCAAAGTTATGGCCGAGTAAGTTTTTACAATTTATCTTAAAACGGATAAAATTGATTTATATCGTTTTTACTGCAAACTTCTCCTAGACCCCCACATCACAAACTGCACTAAACTGGACGTACGTCCCAATAGCAAAGCTATCATCCTCAGAAACACTGAACCAGTGAAACGTACTCCTGTGTACTGATTCTATTGAAAATGCAAAAATGAAAATTAAGAATGACTAAGAAAAGTAAAAATTAGCTAGTTAACGGATAAAATTTTTTAAAAGGCGCAAAAGAACAATTAATCTCAGAGTTACCCTCGCGAATTAAAACTTGAATCTAACCACGAAAAGTAAATTGTGAGTGAAAGAAATCTGACTTTCTTAATTACCCCAAAAATTGAAAAGGTTTAATTAAAAATAAAAGAACAGAATTTTTAACCCAACAAGGTTAATTAACAATCAAAACTTTAGTATAAAAAAAAAGAAAAAAAAAGTTAATTACAAATTTGCAAAAAAAAAAAATCGTGAACAGAGGGTTCTGGCCTAAATTTAAAAACTGCATTCGATTCTAAATTACAATAGGACAATGCTATTTCCTATACAAAGCAAAAGATTAATTTGCTTAGGAAGATAATCGTAATACTTACAATTTCAAACCACGTGGTTTTAAAGTAAAACAAACTAAATTAAACGTGGACAATTACTAGTAATTAACAAAAGAAAAATCTAAGTACAAGCACAAAGCTTCTACTCACCCAAACCGAGGTGATAGATAATTAGAAACGAATCAGCAAAATTTAAAAACGAAAAATTGACTCTTTAAACTAAAATATCTTCCCCCAACAAAAATAATAAATGATCATATATCTATAATGTGTACACATCAATATAACAATTATTTTATAGCGAATTCCTTGATGGACAAGAATAAAACAAATTAAACAAATCTCTAAATCAAATGAATTAACAAAATGGCAGCAAGGAATTTAAAAAATACATGTACTTACGCTCGCGTCTACCAAGGAACTGCCTGAGAAATTCTACCGCTGCCTACAAGGCACTCGCACAATTTACCGACAAAAATTAAGTAGACCAAACATCAAATAGACTAGCGTAAAACTATACATTTAAATAAATGAAATTAATTTAAAAAAAAAAAACTAAACACTTAAATTAAATAAATTATACAATTAACTTAACTAACTAATTAACTTTAACTAAAATTTTTACAAACTAAACATAATTATGAAAATTTCTGGATGCAACACAAAATACACTCGCGGTAAATGGGTTGCAAACCACATCAGTACGTCTAGTTTAGTGCAGTTTGTGGTGAGTGGTCTAGGAGAAGTTTGCAGTAGTACCAGTGCATGCCACAGTTTGAAGTATTTTTGTTATTTTAATTAGATTTGCTTGACTGCTCCTCAATTATGATCGTTATTATTGTTATTACTATTATGTTGGATGCATTGGTTACAGTGCAAAACAAAATAGGGTTCCAAAAGCAATAATCGAATCGGCTGTGGAAATTTTATGCTTTGGGATTTTTTTGTTTTGGCAAATCTTAGGAAATCAGCTAATGAGAGCGTCTAGCTGTGTAGGTACGTCGAAATTCAAAATATAGAAATCGTCAAGGATCTCTAAAGTAAACGGACCTCTCACCACAACCTCAAATTTTTAAAGCTGGAGTTTTCTTAAGCTGGAAAATCCTGTGCAATGAAGCCCCTATACGACAGAACATGGATTGGAGTTCGTTCCTCGTCTTGGTATGTGTCTAGCATGTGTTCTCAGAGCAATGGTATACATAATACTATCGTTATTAGTAGTCATTTAATTTGCTCTCTTGTGCCTTGCTTCGGAAACAACCACCAACTTTTCATAACATTTGTGTTGAATGTGTACTTTACTTTATCATACATTTTCTGCTGTCATTTCTCAGAAGCACCGCCATCCTCTTAAAATCCTCACGAGGATACCAGTTCCATCGGAGCTGACATCGAGGTTTCACACTTTACGCACAGCTATTAATATCCCTCATGTTTTATCCGCCCTAACAGAAATCTACGCTCCTCTCAAACTAATTCACTAAAGACTCACGTCCTTCGTATCCCGCGTCACGCTGCCGCTTCGGGGTTATTTCGCCAAATCCCCTAAATAACTCGAAAATATGCCCCGGCATCCGAAACAAAGTGAAGAAATTAAATATTCATAAGGCGCTCCGCAGCCGTAAACCCAATTAAAAATAATCTCCGGGACGCACACAATGTCAACTAATTACCAACCGCGCGCGCGGCGGTCTGATAGGGGGCAGAGGCGCTCAGCGCAAAACTCTGTGATATGAATAATAGTTCTCTGTCGGTTTCCCCGAGTTGGTGAAAAAGTTGGATTGACGCGAAATAGGAACCGAGAGAAGAGAGAGGGATGATAAAAATGCAGGAGAGTGTTCGCTATTACGGGCGCCGCCACAGATGAGTTAATTACCAAGGCTGCGGTGGTTTAAATGAGCGGCGTCGAATTTCCGTGCTGTTGTCGTGGGCCATCGGAAGGCAGCAAGTACGTGCAGAACGACCGCCGGTCCCATCAGTGGACAAACAATAAGCTCGCCCGTGTCCGTAGTATTCAACTAATGACCACGCAGTGACGTCTCGTCCGAGAGCTTAATACTATTATCAACGCTGCGTACTATATTTAATATGGGCCGGCTGAGAAGGACGGTATCGAAGGGTGAGAAAGGGTAGGTAAGTTTAGGGTGGCGTTTGAGTAAACGAAGTAATCTCTAAACATAATAGTGGAGGCTAATGGAACGTTGATGAAGATGGGCTCGCGCGCTGCGATAGTTTTGGGCCGTTCACAAATAGCGTTGACGTGATTAAACTTGCTTTTATGAAAAACGTTGTACGCAATAAGGAATATCATACCGTTAAATAAAATGTTTCTTCAATTAGCTACTCATTGAGTTGGAGAAGTACTGACTACTGACGGATCGATAAAAATGAAATTAGAAATGCAGCGTTTTCTAAAATTTTACTATCAAAACTATCATCAAGCCGTCGAATTAGCAAGAAAGGAATCAACACTGGAACAATACAATTAAATAAACATCTGACAGAAATTGACAGAATGCAATTGATGCGTTGAAATATTTTGTTTCAGATACAGGTGCCAAAATCTCAAATGTAAGTAAATAGTAGAACGTTATAAAGCTACGGTCTATGTAAAGCAGAATCCGCATGCGGAAGACGCACTTCGCAGTCTGCATCTATTATTATGTGTAACTTATAATGGAAACGTTATATGTACGACGTACTGCGCTTGCGGATGAGAGCGGTCCGCTGCGCACATCCGTCGCAATAACCTTGGAGGCAATTGGTCCGCACCCTACAGCGCACGAGCACGTTGCGAAATTGTAGTGAAGTTTTATTGCGCATGTGCTTGAATGTGTTTATCTGCTCATCATTTAGAAAAATGGCCGCTGAAAAGACTAAAAACTATTGCAAATTTTCAAAGGAGCAGGTCAAAATATTAATAGATAGTATATCACACATCGCACTACCCAGCACTATTGAATCCAAGTACAAAATCCTATAAAGATAATAGTGTTCGGGAAAACATATGGTGTGAAATTGAGACAATAGTCAACAGAAGCGGTGAGTGTTATTTCCTGTAACTTTATTCTAAATCTAAATGTATAGTAAGTAAATATAACATGTGGTAACTATGACAAGAAATACATCTGTTCTTTTATTACTACCCAGTTCGATTTATTATATTTTCTTGCCAATGTGTGCTACAAAAATATTCTTTAAATTCTTCTTCGAGTTTGGAAAGCTTGTAAAGTTGTATTTCCTTCTACTCTAGTTAAAGGAAACATATTTTCGTTTGGAAGCACTGCATTATTATATTCTTCTTCATTTAAATTGTGAACATTTTTGGAACTTCTTAACAAATTATGTAAGCAACAACATGCTGTAATTAACGTTTTAGCAGTTTGTGGTTTAACAGCAATTGGCGTGAAAAATACTCTGAAAGTCTGCGCCATAATTCCAAAAGCATTTCCCACAGTTTTCCTAGCTCTACATAGCCTGTAATTGAAGATTCTTTTCTCTTTGTCGGTTGTTTGATCTTTTGGATATGGTCTTAACAAATGTTTCGAAAGTGGAAAAGCTTCATCCACTACAATCACATGCGGGCAAAACAGTATTACTTCCTGGCAAGTGTGCCTCTGTTGGTATACAATACTTTTCACTCGACATAAATTTTCCCAAATTCAATTTTTTAAATATGCCACTGTCTCCTTCTTTACCATAAGATCCTACATCTATACATATGAAATTACATTTAGCATCAATTATTGCAAGCAGGACAATGGAGAAAAATGATTTATAGTTAAAATATAGTGATCCAGTGTTGTCAGGACATACTACACGACAATGTTTCCCATCAATTGCACCACAGCAGTTAGGAAAATTCCATATTTTATTATAATCTTTAGCAACAACCCGCATACTTTGTACTTTGGAAAGTGAATCAGAAATACGAGACGATCCTGAAGCTGTCTCAGAATCTATAATGGAGGAAACACATAATACTGCAAAGAGACCTGCTGAAGCAAGTATTATGAAGTATTATGAAGCTATTCATGAACCACTTACGTAAAATACCCTGTACACAGTGTCGTTTGAGTAGACTCTGTATATTTCAGCGCAGCGAAAATGATGATAATAATCATCAATCTCTTAACAATTCAATTTGAACTGTCATTTACCTACACAACATGACACTGAAATTTTTACTCTTGCAAAATGTCTGTGTAAAAACCATAAATTCCCTCATTGGTTAACATTTCTACTGCGACCATACTTTCCATAGCAACAATCCTATATATTCCACACACAACTCCCAAACCTAATTAACAGCACCGAACCAACCAGCCAATGATACGTACTATATACACACATTCCAAAACACCCACAGGCCTATATACGGTATCGAGATCTCACGATCTTTTTGTCCGTCGATAATTGGAACGGTTTTCCGTTCGCGAGGCATTCATAAACTTGTCAGCGAGTAACGATGATAGGCTTCCATTGTATCGAAGCGACGGGCGGATTGGCGTGGCACGTCAAGAGAGGGCCGATACTTCGATATGGCGTTTAATTTCCGATTTTGTCACCAAGCATCGACGAACCGATGCGATATTGTGTTTTGTGTGCCCGTTTTCTCGGATTTCTGTTTTTTTTTTTATGCGCGCACCTATACTTCGCTCTTTTCCGCGAAAAACCTGGGATTCTAGGGGTGTGACGTTACTAAATTGTTATTCAACGCGAATTGAGTTAGCTATAGCTTCTCGAATTACGTTCGAGGTATCGAATTGTGTTTGTAAAAAAAACAACGTTTTTTTTTTTTTGTTATTAATGGCTATTGCAGCAAAATTAATCAGGTTTCCAGTTAGCTGATATTAGCAAATATTTTAGGTGAGACAACTTTGATGTATACGTAATAAATGGATTTCTTTGTATGGGGCACAATAAAGAATCGAGTATATTATAGTTCACTAACTACCAAGGAAGATTGTATGGTTAGAGTAAGACATGCATTTGACAGTTTGAACCACGAATCAATTAGAAAGGCTACCCATGAAGAACTAATTCGGAGATGCGAAAAGTATCTGGAAGTTCAAGGCCATAACTTTGAACATTTGTTGAAATAAATTTTACGTTTTTTGCTTTTTATAACTTAAATATGCTGCTTTATACTTTTACTGTGAAGTATTCTAAATAGATTTTTAGTTTGCTTTATTAACAATAGGTTTATGTTTTTGAATTTTTTTCTTTACCGATCCGAAGTTTTTAAAATTGTTTGGTGAGGGCTTTTGCTTTTGAGGATACCGAGTAGCAAATGTATCATATGCTTTTGTTATCACTTTATTGCATTCCTCATAAGTAATAAACAAAATTTAAATAATCTTCGTTCGTATAATTTATAATTGAAAAACTAAATGACGTTTCATCAATGCTAGATTGTTTGCCGAATGGTCATGACTTACTTAGATACACCAAAGCAGGATGACATTTTAAAAAACTACATAAGCTACCTTCTTACATCATACATACTGCTATGGACAGACACCCCGTTTTTCGCGAGTATATTTTTAGTTGCATAGTTTTGAGTTGTTTATTCCTGTCTGCCATTTGTCAATGTACCGTGAGAGTTTTCACAAGTTTAAATTTAGATTGTTGTATGAAGTTAGTTATAGAATTAGTTGTATAATTTATTTAATTAAGTGTTAAGTTTTTTTTTAAATTAATTCAATTCAATTATTTGTCTTTTGTATGTTTTTGTATTGTGTGTACATCTGCATTGTTTTTGTATGAAAGGCGACTGTAGAATTTTGTCAGGCAGTTCCTTGGTTGACTTTAGCGTGAGTACATGTATTTTTGAATTTTTGCTGCCATTTTGTTTATTCATTTGATTAATTGTCTTTTATTTTCGTCCATCAAGGAATTCGCACTATAATAATTGTTATTATATTGATGTGTACACATTATAGATATAAGATCTTTTATAATTTCTGTGCAGGAAGATATATTTTAGTTGTAATTCTCTCATTATAGTTAAAGAGTTAATTTTTGGTTTTCTATTTTGCTGATTCGTTTTTTAATTATCTATCACCTCGGTTGGATGAATAGAAGCATTGTTCTTGCATTTAGTTTTTCATTTTTTGTATAATTTCTAGTGTTCCACGAATGCACTTTATTTTAATTTAAAACCACGTGGATTGATTTGGTATTTAAAAGATTATCTTCCTGACAAACTAATCTTTTGCTTTGATATAGGAAATAGCATTGTTCTATTGTAATTAAAAATTACAAATGAACAGAACCCTCTGTTCACGTTTTTTTTTCTGCACAAATTGTATTTTACCCTTTTTTGTGAATAAAATTTGTTTGTTACTTAGCATTTTTTGGTTTAAAATTCTGTTCTTTTATTTTAAATTAAACCTTTTCAAATTTTGGGGTAATTAAGAAAGTCAGTTTTCTCTCACCCACAATTTACTTTTCGTGGTTAGATTCAAGTTTTAATTCGCGAGAGTACCTCTGAGGTTAATTGTTCTTTTGCGCCTTTTATAAATTTTATCCGTTGAGCTAGCTAATTTAATTTTCTTTTTCCTTGTTAATTTCATTTTGCAAGTTCTATTTTTTCATATCAGTACATAGCAATACGTATTTTACTAATTATCTTAAAAAGTATCCATTTTAGATGGGTAATGAATTTTTTTTTTTTATATTTTATATTTTTTATATATTTATTTATTTAATTTTTTTTTTTATATTTTTATAAGGGCAGTTTGATGGGAAAGAGAAAAGTGGGCAATTGCTTTTACTATCCTTTTTAATAACTTTAAAAATAATACCACAAGCTGGAAAGAAATAAGTTGTTGAGGATTTATATTGTAGGAACAATAGCGTGCATAATTCGGTGAAAAGTGTCTAACGCACTCGCGGGGTTTCTCTTTATTCCCCTACGCTATTCGTCACTTTCCATATCTGTTAGGTAATATACTATTATGGTATTTAATTTGAACCAACAACAATATATTCCTATTTGCAATAAAATCACCAAAATCAATTACGGCCAATATTTAAGCCATCCTTTTTACGTTTCATTAACCACAGAACTTGTCACCGATAATTTAATGTAACCCACGACGTTCCAGCGCAACTATCTTGTTCTCCCATAAAACTGAACGCATATAAATCGAGATTTAAACCTAATTTATCTATTTTATTTCGGCGCGCGAGTTCAAATTTACCGAGACGCCCTACCTATGTATGTGTACCAGGTAAATCCCCGTCTTATTTATGTATTTTCGCGGCGCTGCGCTCCTGGAGTCCGGAACACCGTCCTATCCTTCCACCGCGCTACGTGCTAAGATTGCAGTAGTTTTGTACCCTTGTTTTCCCGGTAAATTACAGGGGGATAGGTAATCTCCCTCAGACGTTCTACCTAATTTAGGACCTCCGTCTACGTTGCGCGACACCCGGGGCCCTCTGCGCCTCCGTTCATCGAACAATTATATAGTTTATAGGTTTTGTGCAGTCGTAAAACATAAGAGTGGTTTAGGGATGGCGAGTCTTTGGGGTTGCCCTGTTCGAAAGTAATTTTTGGGTCCGGGCGGTAAATAACATCCTCCTCCTTCGCGACACCAAATTGTCGTCCTATGTCCGGGCCGGATTAATTGCCTATAAAGGGCTGCGCGTCATGGCTTTATTTCGGACATTCGGGCGCCTCGCTGGGGCTTTCTTTCTACGCGTGCTGGGGTACCGTTAAATGCGGATCACTCAGACCCTAATGTGGATTAACGTCTGCGGGCGGTTGGGTCGTGAAACCAAGAAAATTGCCTTGTACATAGTAAAAGGTCTACACGCTGCAAATCCTACTTTAGCCGAAAATCGATACCCGGAGCTCTTCCTAAGTAATTTAGGCAATTTGGGAGTCTTGCGTCGGTTTATGATCGCATCTACGGCGTTTCAGGAATACGCACACATTCACCATTAGAGGTGGTACGAACGTTGGCGAATAAGGTCTCTTAATTCTTACCGATGCTAAAGTGGAAGTTTGAAAGCTTAGAATTTGGCATAGAAGCGTATTATAGGTTTTTCATTGGAGATTATTCTGTCAACATTGTAAAAACACTAGTAGTAAAATCTATTACGAAAGGCATGCACAAATAAATCAAAAAAAATAGTGGAAAACTGCAGGCAAAGTAATTCTTCAAAGAACAAAGATATGAACTTACTGGGTAATGAGAATACTATAAATTAAATATACATATTACAAACGTACATTCTTGTGATAAATATAATAAAAATTACTTTAAATTGTCGTGATGGATCGCGTAACTCAATATCTAATTCGGTGGTTGGGGCAAGCTACGTCGTGTCACCCCTAAAACGCATAACGATCTCTAACTGAATGGATGACGAAAGACTATGTAGTGTCACCCAGCGGGCAACTAGGATCTATAACCACAGGGATAGCGGAAACCAGCGAAGGACGATAACTGTCTTTAATTATGCGGAAAAACGAGAGACTCTGCCGTGTCACACAGAGGACGACTACGATCTATGGCTAGATGAGTAGGGAAAGGCGGGTATCTCCTCAATCTTGTCAAACGGGCATTCTTCAATAAGCTCACGAAATCCCCATCCAATCAAGCGTACGTGAATTGGACGGACTCTGTTGAGGGGATGCGGTGAAATGAACTTACCAAAAATGTCTAAATTATAGGAAAATCAATTTGAAAGAAACTAAAATCTATAAAGAATAAATCCTCAATATAAAATGGATACTAAAAAATAGATTTTCCTATAAACTGCACGTTACAAGATGTACACAATACTTCTGGTGGAGAGCTCTTGCTTCTGGCAAGACGAAGATGAAATCTCAGTCTGTAAGTTTCCTATATTTCGGCCGGAGAATTCTAAGAGAAGACGAACAGATGGCGACTAGTTAAGAAGGTAAGACTAACGAGAAGCACTGGAGAGAAGGATTGCTATGATTAAGACAATAATTTTGAAAAGATTATCACATTCAAAATGAATATATAGAGGCGATTAATACAGCATTATGTTGTAATTTTTTTTGTCTCGATATATCATCAATATTCAATATCAATATTTATCATCACTTACTATTTTTGACGTTTAAATATGCTAATAATAGTATTTTAAAAAAAAGTATTCACTGTTGCAAAGTGGATAAGGATGATGTGTCCAGATTTTTCTACTTTGCCCACAATACTAAAAATAAGACGTAACAACATATTTTTATTTGAAATCTCCTTGTATAGCAGGTGCAAGTATTTTTAACAGGCTTCCGGTGGATGTGAGAGAATCCAAAACTGTAGCAGATTTTAAACGAAAACTTAAAACACTATTAATTTTAAAGTGTCCATATAATCTTAAAGAATTCGAAGCATGCCTGATGCTCTGAGATACATGGTTTTTGGTGCACATAGTTTTATTGTTAACAGTTTTTGTGTATTTTATGTATTTCTAGTATTGTTATTTTTATTTCTTTAACCGTTGTATTGACCATCACCGTTTTTATGACTTGCCCTATCTACACGTTATTTATTGTAGCCTAAAGGGTCAATAAAGTTATTATTATTATTATTATTATATTCTTGGTAGGGGTATGTTTGCAAGGATGGAGTTTACGACTTTCACCAGCAAAAGTAGATTATTTTCGGAATTGAAGCCCCTAACATATGATCAGAAAATAAAAATAAACAATAATCTGTCACTCTTCGTGCAAGAAACCCACTAAATCTAAAACAGTCCTTACATCAACAAGGTAGTTAAACAATTTCTTTCAGGTAGTAACAGATTCTTACATTCTTTGAAGGTAGGAGTAGCTATATCATGAGACAACTTAGCTAGGGCTTGAAACCCTTTTACTCATACATGAATTGTCAGCAATGGGATACTTTCATCATCTTATCATGCCTTATATTGTCCTACTACACTTTGGACTTGACTGCCTTGGTAAACACTAGCATACGATTGGCACTTCTAATTAGTAGTTAAAAGAGGATAAAAATTCATGGCATCAGTGTTTCACCTGAGGAATTGTAATTGCTTTGTCCGTTTTGTTATTTGAAACTAAGTTGTTTCATCTTAGAAATTGTTGTGAAAAATTCAAATGACGCTTAAATCAGAAATCAAGAGCCGAATCCATGGTGAATTTCAATGATTAAACAAAGAACTGGATAAGATGATGATAATGACTTAGACAAGTATTTTTGTTTAAAAACCTCGAACAAAGCAATATCCGCAGAACGTTTGTGTAATTTGAACAATCCCAATTTATATTATACCCGAGCTGCTATCATTAAAGTAATCGACAACATCATTTATTTAAATGTAACACTTAACCAACAAAATATCTCCCGAAGATTTAACACGATGTTATAGCTAAAGAAAACAAGTCTAAAAGATAAAAATCTCTACGAAAATAAACACGCCCGCTTCTATCAAAATATTATTCTCAAAGACGTTTGGGCACGGATCCAACGTGGATGGATACGCTTACAAACGGACACGCCTACACATAACGATTACAAAGGAAGAAACAAAAACGACAGAAATGCAGAAACACGTCAGCACTACTAAAACGTATTGGATCCACGTCGACTTCCGACGCGACTAGAATTTAGGTGGAAATTATTTAGCGCCCAAGCAGGGGGTCAGATTAGGGTCATTAACCACTCAGTGAACCGTGATCTATGCCGGCGATAAAACGCATACGTGGTGTCCGGGAATATGGAGTAATTATAGCACCGGTGTATCGTGGCATTCGTGTATGTACCACGGCGATGGAAGATCTGGGACAAATATTTACCGCAAAAATTTACTGGATGTGGCTCGGTTATTGCGCTGCAAGGGTGGGTGGGAGTTTCCTGCGGTGTTTGCACCGCTTCGCCAGATGATTTGCGTAGTGGCTTCGCGCGGATGATGTACTGTACACTACGCGGAACGCCCCACTATAGGTGAATAAATCCACTTGTTTGCCTAATACGGCCATTCCAGCATTTATTCGAGTGTAACGTGCTGATAACTGCTACGTTTGGTGTGGGTTATTCTTCTGTGATTGTAACCCTGGTCTTCAGATGGTATTTGGGTTGTGTGTTAGGTTTTTAATTTTGTACAATCATATTTTGCCTGCAGTTTTTCGTGAGAATCTCGTGGCAATAGTCCTCAAATTTACCATTATCTCAGACTTACAATTTCACGCAAAGCCCATTGCAATTTTTCACAATTTTGATCAATTCTTCTCCGCAAAACTTTAGATCCCCATCCCTCCAACACGCTGTAGTAAATCCATCAATTAGGTTTTAAATTACGAGTTTTGGAAACCGGGGACTATTATCCAATCACCATAAATTCATCCATAACGTCCAAATGCACACCTAATCAACTATTCAAACTTAAAAAAACGCAGGACGAGATGCGACGACGTAAGATATCAGACGAGGTCGACGAAAAACTGGAAGGCTAAGTTCAGTCGGAAGAGAATAGCACGCGAGGTAGGGAAAAGGCGAGAACGGTAGCCTGGCAGCGCTCCCCGAAATACATTTAAGAAATTTACGATATATGAGGATTTATTCGGGGGAATTACCGGGGCCGAGGAAATCGTTATTAATGGCCTGCGGGGAGTTTAAAACAAAAATATGCGCGCCTCCGTAATCTGGAGTTCAGCGTAGATACGGCAGCGGAAGGAAGAAAAGGCGAAATCGCCTTCTGTAGTAGCTTCCGTTTGGTGGCTTGAAAATTCTAAGAGCAGAGAGAAGAAAAGGTTAGTATTTTGTTGTTTGTAATCTCTAGATAGATTTTATTAAGTAGTTTTGAAAGGATCCTGGAGGAAAAGGTGCTGGAATGTCATTTCATTTATTTAAAGTTACTATGCATTCAAACAATTCAATGGTTATTCCTTTGAGAGGTTACACTGAAAACCTCCAAATACAATCTAAATTGTGGGGAAGGTACAAAAGGTTTTATTAATGCAACTAAATATAATTTGCTTAATACTATCAACTAAGAATCGTTGTTCATTCTATTCAAGGGTATTCAATCATTTATACCCAAAATAGTAGGAAACACCCATAAATTTGTTGCATTTGGGATATTATTGTAAAGAGGGCGCCACTGCTTACTTAAAACATACTGCTATGGGTTAGCAACCCAGGTTTGCTGAGTGTATTTTGAGTTGCATATTTTGATTTGCTAAAAACAGCTGTTTCAATTTACCGAGAATTTTTCACAATAATGTTCATTTTTGTATAATTTTAGTTTAACAGTTAATTGTATGGTTTGATTAATTAAGTGTTAAGTTTTTTTAAATTAATTCCATTCATTTATTTGTCTTTTGAATGTTGGCGTATTGTTTGTACAACTGCGTTGTACGTTTTTAAGAGAGGGATTTTTGTAAGAAAAACGATTGTAGAAGTTTGTTCGGGAGTTCCTTGTTCGACTGTTAACGTGAGTAGACGTATTTTTGTATATTATTGATACCAGTGTGTAATTCATTTTGATATTCTTAAGTTTCGCATAAATTGAATTTTATATAGTCCATCAAGGAATTCATTTAGTAATAATTGTTAATATATTGACGTGTGCACATTATAGATATAAGATCATTTATCATTTTTGTTTGGGAAGATATATTTTAGTTGTAATTCTCTCATTATAGTTTTTAAGAGTTAATTTTCCGTTATTCAAGTTTGCTGTTTTATTTTTATTTTATCAATCACCTCGTTTGGGTGAGTAGAAGCTTTGTGCTTGCATTTAGTTTTTCATTCTTGTTATTTACTAGAAATTGTCCACGCTTAACTTAGTTTGTTTTAATTTGAAACCACGTGGACTGATATTGCTATATTTAGGATTATCTTCCTGAACAAACAAAAGTTTTGCTTTGTATAGGAAATAGCATTGTCCTATTGTAATTTAGAATCAAGTGCAGTTTTTAATTTAGGCCAGAACCTTCAGTTCACGGTTTTTTTTTCTGCACTATCTGTAATTTAAACCCCTTTGTTAAAATAAAATTGATTATTAATTAGCATCTTTGGGTTAAAAATTCTGTTCTTTTATTTTAGTTTAAACTTTTTCAATTTTTGGGGTATTTAAGAGAGTCTGATTTCGTTGTTCGTTCGTTCGATTTTACGTTGTTTTAAAATTTTTTCCGTTGGGCTAACTATTTTAATTTTCTTTTTCAAATTAAAATTCATTTAATTCAGTCAGTACACAGCAATACGTAATGCTTAATCAATGTACCCCAAAAATTGGTGTCAAACCCAACGTATCTGTCAGGGGATAGACATATGGCTGTGCGCACCATCTGTAGTTGACGCAAAGAAATAATCAGTCAGTTTTGTAGCAAAATCTCTTAAATTTGGTGCTTTTCGTATATTACTAAGTAGAATTATGATGCACTCAGAAAATGTATATATATTTCAACCAAATCAATAGCATTGAAGCAAGTAAAATTATTTTTATGTTTTCAAAATCAGTACTACTATTGATTTTTAATTCCCCACTATGACAAAATAAGTATAAAACTACTATGTCAGAGAGATAGAAAGATGGATCGATTTAAGTATAAGCGTCGCTATTTTCTTTGATAGTCAGTCAATATTTAAAGCATTTAATTCTGCAAGTGTTAGCTTTAAACTGTTATGGAATGCTCCCTAAATGAGATGGGCATCCAAAGAGAATTAACATTGGCCTGGGTTTCCAGCAACTCGGACGTGAAGGAAAATGAGGAGGCGGACGATCTGACCAGGTGAGGTTCGTCAAGGTCTTCTGTTGGAGTTGGCATTGCCAAATCGAGAATTAAAAGGTACATCAACGAATGGATACATAATGAGTTCAGGGGTGGTAGTAAAAGTCGTCAGGATTTTTGCCACCAAAAGAAAATCCTTAAGGAACAGGCAAAAGAATTCCTAAAGGAGCAGAGGCCTAAATTACTACTAAAGACCTATCGAGTAAAGACAGGAAGAGTGTCAAAATGCAGCCATTTGCAGTCTTTGTTTCTTGACCGTATGTCCACGTTGTCGCACAAATTTTGATAATACCTACGTCTGCAGTAAAATATAATAAAATAGAGTAAAACATTTTGTTTTCTGATTATTTATATGTTAGTAACATGTTGGCGGTTGCCGTGTATGAGGGGCTGGCAACAAATGTTCAATCTAGAAAATGAAGAATACTTGAAATGTTGGGTCATACAATATTTAAATGATATGTTTTTAAAAGGATTACATATTTTATTTGTAAATGTAACATGTCAAATGATATAACATGCTGTTTGGAAGTCACTTTTTCCCCACAGCAGTTCATTATTGAAAAAATTTGTATGGAAATCTATATCAAATAATACTGGAGTATATAATGGAAAATAAGCCAGAAAATGTTAATACTATCAAATTAGTAGCATTATCAAAAGAAATGTATAAACTTGAATACCAAATTACCTGTAATTGTGATCCCAAGGATTTTTGTATCGTTACGACAATACCCTAAATACTTAATAGGGTAGATATAAATATTTGTACCATGTTTTTTACAATATTATTTAATAAATTGATTGATTGCAATAGAAGATCTACTGATTGATCAATCTAGAATTAAATGGCCCATAAATGAATAGATACATAATGAGTTCAGGAGGTCATCAGGAGTTTTGCCACCAAAAGGATTGCTAAAGGAAAAGACAAAAGAATTGCTGAAGGAACAGAGGCCTGAATTTACTAAAGAGTGTCAGAATTTTAGTAGACTGATCACTGTAGATTAATTAGGCATATGTTTAACATTGGCTTGGCAGATGACGCTGCTTCCGGAAGAAACCCCATTTCACGTGTTGTGCCAAGGCGATGGTCTAGTGAGGACAAGGTTTCTAGTAGTGTGGTGGAGAACCCCACAGCCTTTCTCAAAGATGATAGGTCTAATTAAGAGAGAAAAGTGAGAGAACACATTCTCTAAAAAGGAGAATCACAACAGACCTGAAAGGTCGCAGTGGGTCTTAGCTCCATCACCTCAACCCTAAACCAATCTAACATGTTCCAAGTTACAGTTCTCTACTAGAATTAATCGATGGTGTGCTGTACACACCTGGAAAGAATGCTGAATTAATTATTTTAAATTATGTCAGCTACATTTACAAAAAAAAAAAACTATAAAGTCAGTTTATTACTAGGAGAAGATTAGACCTCTACAGGAAAATTATGCAAGGATTATTATCTGGAAATAATTCATTCTGCATGCTAGCTGAGAGTACACTGACATTCCTTGCCCTGTACGTAAAGCTGCTGTGAATTCTGAGTGTAGGATGCTAATACTGTTTACCACTTAGTGCTACATAAGTTCCCATTTCAAATTGAAGTTAACGAGTTAGCTATTGTAGCAATTCCCGTTGCTTTCTGCGTTTTACGTCTTGCTTATTATAATAACAATTCCGACAGCTTAACGTGACAAGTAAAGTTATGAATAATATTCTAAAGTGCAGGAAATTGAAGCGTACTACGCTCCTGAATGGTAAATACATATTCTGCTTTCAATAATGGATAAATCTCTTATTTATATCCAGTAACACAATACCAGGATCCTTTATCGTGCCTTTCGACAATGCTTTCGCACTCAACTAAGTTTTATTGCTATTTAAACGGATCCTAGTCCATTCCTGTCGAACACAGGCAATATGGTATAACGTGGCGATTTATTCGTTCGGCTCCCAGGTATGTACGTTCCATTTTATCCTTCTAACGTTCCTCTATGAGCGAGATATAACCCTCGAAATTGCAGTCGGTGATTTTATTACCGTATTATCATATTGTCGACGGGCGCCACAGGTTTATTCCCGTCCGCTTGTGTCTCTCCCGACCGTGTCCCGGGCACAATACGCCTATAGATATCTCTCTTCCTCACTGCAGAGCGCTATATTCGCTGTTTTGATTCTATCGGTCTTCTCTCCTCCACCATTATGCCGGAGCAACGCCTAGGAACGTGTTATATGCGTCGATCACATCGTAAGTGGAATTTATATTGATATTGAGTGACAGGGCCTGGCCTTTCATGTGTCACAGCCCGGTCAGTTTCATCGCTGCCCTCAAACCATTCAGCATGCGATTTTCGTACGTTCAACGCGTCTATTTGGTCGTCAATTTTAATAATGGTGACATAACTGTCGCTTTATCATTATCTCTACTAGAGTTGCGGCTGTCCTGTTTAATCTGTACTAATGTGTCAGAGTTCTAGGTGTAATTTTTGTGTTTTATTTCGATGCTTTATTATAGTTTGTGACTGGGTTGGTAGATTCGAAGCTATGGGAAGCGCTGATAATAAAAATATGTATTTGCAAAAATGCAATAACCCCAAATGTGTAAAAGTTGTACCTATTAATTTGCCATAGCATTTATTAATGAATCTGTCAAAGAACACGCAAATCGTTTTATCTCGTAATAAATACTTCTCCTGCGCATCTCTCGATTTTTCTTCGGGTGTTCCGCAAGGTCCGTATCCTGGACCATTACTCTTCATCACTTGATTAAATGATTAGTTTAACTGTTCTAACTGCAATGCTTTTACATATTGCTAGCGGTGGGATGTTGTGTCAAAATCTCCTTTCTTTAGTACTGTGGTTTAAAGGCGAAAAAAAATATTTTTCAGAAAATGGTAATATTCGTTTGATATAAATTATGTTAATTTCTAGTACCTACATTTTAAGGTTCTTCCACTTCACTGATGATATTCTTAATGACTTAAGATACATTTATGTGCAGCAATTATGAAAGTTGCTTATTGCTGAGAACCACAAATTCCGATTTTCTTAAATAGATGTCATATTATAATAAACATTTTGATTAATTCAGTGTTCTAATTAAATTCGGAGCATTTTTTGGCTTGGCCACGCCCGCTTAAGGCTGGTTTAGATGAACTCAGTGGAGAAGCAAGTCAAATCAGCCGGTAACTTGACTTGAATTTTTAACAGCAAGTGCCAAAATAGGTGCCAATGTAAAATTGTGGAAGTGTTTAAGGTAAGTTAATTTAGATTTAGGTGGTGACATTAAAAAGGAAAGCCGAAAAAATACACAATTATTACGGTATTGGTATTTGCAGTACTTGCATCTTTGCAAGGCTTCTCTAAAACACGTCCCAACGTGTCAAGTCAACAGGTAGAATACTTGTTTGCACCCAAATTTGGTGCAAAGGTAAAGCAAGTTGGCCAGGAAATAAAATCTAGTTCTATCCACTTGATTATCTTATTAGCCTGCCTGAGAGCTTGTATCATACTTGCCTTGCCTGAAAAGTAAATGTTTATAAAGAGCAAGTAACTTGCAACAAATTACGTGCTGACTTGACTTGCTTCTCCACTGGCTTCATGTAAACCAGCCTTAGCGTCCTCTGATTGGTCGATGAGTGTCGGCTTTAGAAAGTGTGAAATTTGAGTAACCCTCGTCATCAGCCACCTTATACAGTTTAAGCAACTGAAATAGTTTCTGGATCAGCTTTTACAACTCTTAGAATAAGGTAAACAGCTCATGGAACAGCTTAAGTTGTTGTAACAGCTCTTGGAACGCCTACTTAAGATCTCCTCATTCCTGGAGCATCTGAGGAGAAATTTTGGGCGTTTCGAAACTGGTGCAGTTATCAACCAATCAGCAGTGAAGGTGGCCATGGTGAAAGCTAGGGAGTGGAGGGGATACAATATTAATTGAGGCCAGCTTATGGGATCTTGTGCTAGAACTCTCATGCAATATCTAACTTATATTTCTACGTTTTTGCCAGTATATTATACGAAAAACTGCCAACAAGTTAGTCGATGGAATTTGATTTATACAGAACCGAAGCCAGCAGTAATATCAATGTTTCCCTTCACGGTAAACACGCAGGCAAAATAAAACCCGGTCGGTTTTCCATCGTCCTGAATTTCATTAGTAGACTCGTTGTTGTCGGATTCGCGTTGGGACGTCCCGCCTTTTTGTTTGTCAAGAGCGTAAGAAAAAAAGTTCTAACGATCCGATAAATAAAATCGTAAATAAAATTTCCTCCCTTTCTCACACGTTTCTCGGCGTAAGAGATTCGCGCTATTTTCAGAGCGGTGGGACGACTGATTATTTTCATGTAAAACGAAATTCTATTGTGTGCAGTCGCGAAAGTTTTGATCGAATCTTTTTGGCGCTTGTTAGGGAGACGGTGTTACGCAAACACGTTTTTCGCGAGCGAGTTCTGTTAACAATAAGTTGAGAGACGTTTTTTCATTATTTTTTTTATTCGATTTTTTCTTTCGCTTTTCTTAAATACTGTAACTTAATGTGTTTTAGGTTTCCTCGCGTAATTGTTTAAGTAAATTAAAGTTGGTGGTAGACACATTAAATGGATAAAAGAAGTTTTCGAAAGGTTATTGCTATGAAAGTTATGAAACCACGAAAGTTCAGCATTTCCTTTATACTGTTGCTTTTCTGATTTACTTCAGATTGTAAAGCAATAAATATTTCCACGATTTGCTTAATAAAATGAAGTTAAATGAATTTAAATTGGAACTATAGATTGCGATCAATATATTCATGATGATAAGCTCTGTATTCTACACTGGAAGAGATTGTGGGAGAGTGTATTATGACTATACACTGAAAATAAAGGCCTCTTTTGACTCAAAGAAAAATATACTTCACATCAAAGAAATAGGTTCAAATAAATATTTCTTTTTGAAACAAAGAAATATTTATCATTTGAAATAACTGTTAACTCTAAAGTAAACAATATTCGTTTGGAACAAAGAAACGTTTATTTCTTTGTTTTATAGAGTTTTCTTTTCTTTCATAGTATAAATAATATCTCAGACAAGTTCAGAAATATCCAACGATAATTTCGGTACTGGTTATCTAAGAAGCTTTATGCAAGTATTATTAGTGTGATGTGAGATGAAAACACGAAAATACGTTGCGCTTTACCACACTAGGCGGTAGAATGAATCTACTGTTGCATTGGCTGGCAGCTAATGCGATGTTTACAGTTAACGAAGCCAAAAAAAAAATGTGATAGTCCTCTTTGATGTAGTCGAATATTCTTTTATTAAGTAATGGTATGCTTTAATATTGATAATTTTTGCAGGAAATATCAAGAGGGATCTAGAAATAAAAGATCAATGTTAGACCATAACTTTACGATGGAAATGAAAGACAGAATAGAAGTTACAAGATGTAAGTCTACATAAACTGCGTATTGATTTTATCAAAACGTATGATTATATATAAAGCATGCTGGGAGATATCGAAACAAATGTAATGAACTCCAAGATGACAATGGATCTTTTTTAGCAAGATAATGCATCGGTACACAAATGTCGACAAACAGTAGCGTTCTTGGAGCAATTTTTTGATACAAGAATTATTAATTTTCGTGCAAGATCTCCAGACTTGACAATTTTAGATTATTTTGTTTTCCCATATTTAAAGAATACCATTTCTAAGGCTCTAGACATCACACAAACCAAGAACTTTGCATTAGAGAGTGCTGTGCTGACATAAGCATACAGTTGGAATGCGTCTTCAAAATAATGGACAATACTTTCAACATCACCTTTTCACACTCTAAAAAAAAATGTGGTAAAATTACCCAAAAAATAGTAATTAAAAAAAAATTATATTCATTAAAAGTTATAAATTCAGCAGTAGTACACCCTGAAAAAAAATTGTAAGTTGTACAACTAAAGTTGTATATAGTTGTGTATATAATATAGTTGTGCTATAGGTGTAAATTTACCGCAAAAATACGAGGTAGCCCAGTTACCACCTATTTTTAGGGTAATTTTACCACACTTTTTCTTTTTGGCGTACTACTACTGAATTTATAACTTTCAATGAATATAATTTTTTTTAAAATATTTTTGCCCATCGTCAAAGTGATTAGAGCGTGCATGCACCGTGACCAACGATTAAAACAAAAGCATGGTCTACTGTAATCAGGAAAGCACTTGAAAGCACGACATAAAAGGAACACATTTTTATCCAAAAACATTGATTTTACCATTTCAAAGCTCAAACTTTTCATCTCGTCAGCTATTTATTGAGCGCAAGAAATATTTCTTTGTTATATCCCGAATCCCTTTCCAATATTTCCGATACAAAATCCGAAGTATGTACTCCAAATAACTTAATTACGTACAATCGCACCGTTTGTTCATTTAATTCCCCCTTTCGACTGCAATTCTCCGAAATTTACGTTCAAATTCCCCAGCGACGACCAATGTAACAATACGAAACTACAATCGTTCTTTTCCGCAATTAGAGCCGACGTCCGCGTTGCCGCTTTTTGTCATTCCATTCCCGTTTCTCCTCGCTTGTATTTTCTAGGACGAACACCGACGAATGAGGGCAAGGGTGGCAACGCTACTACCCTTATCATCCTTAATTGCATCGATAATCCCACCGAGGTTTTGCAAGAAGTTTCCAGCTTGAGGAAGGAAGATGGAGCTGTTTAAGGATTCACCAGCTGTAATTATTGTATAAGACATTTATCTGCAACCAATGCGTGGAAGGTCGAATTGCACCTTCGGATATGTGCTAACATTGACCATACAATAAATAACACGTGAGTTATCGATGATTCACGAAGTGGTAGTAATTAAACTTGATTCATTTCTATATACGTGGGACGTTTTAATTTACACAGTTATTCACTTACCGCTTTATGTTTTTACGATCAAGACGATTAAATGACGATGGAAACTCACCTGAAAATAATAAAAAGGCTAGGATTAGTATCAGAGTATCATCAAAATGTCCACAAACTACACAAACTAGATAATATGGCGCATAAAAATACGTTTAAAGTGCTGCAATATGTAAATTTCTTTCGGGTTCTATTCTGGATCGTAGCCAGAGAAGCGGAGTTTCGATGGGAATGATTGATATTCCCGGTCATTCTTTCACTATTCTCTGCCGATTGTACCAATGCCAATTTAACAATTATCAAAACGACGCTTTCCTCGTTAGCCGTGATTTTCTACGATGCGGAAAAAATCTCAATCGCACACAATTTCAATTCAATTTGGAAACGAAAAGTCCGGTTAATAGTTTGATTGCAAATATATACCTATGTAGTTCACCGTTTCAGATTTCTTTTAGCTTATTTCTCTTTTTAAACGTACGTAGCTAGAATTCAATAATAATCCTATATTCGCTTGTCAACAACGCTTTTGTTTCGGAAAATGTTTCGTCGATTATTTTAAGTAATTGCACCGTTCCTTTAAAATACTATAAATAACAATAGAATGTCCATGTTCTATTCTTGAAAAATGGCAGCTTGTCACGAACATATTTAAAATTTAGAAAACACAGGTTACCATCTGCACGGATTACCTACATTGTTTTAAAATGTTACAAATAAAAACTGGTGACAACTTTTCGAATCTATTTTCTTTTTGAAAAATCGCAGATTTTATTGTTGGCAAATGGGTGTGGAATAGTTGTTAAATTGGCAAGCACAGCAACTAGATTTAGTGTTCCTGCGTATTTTTAAATATTGCATTTTCTGACAAAAAAAAAAAACATAAATAAAAATATATATTTATAACACAACAATAAAAAAATATATATAAACTGACTTCATTGAATTTTTTTTGAACACCAGCGGTACTTCTGTCAAATATTAATGAAGTTTCTATATTCAATTCTTTTACTAAATAAATAACAAATTATTTTAAGTAGTATAATAATGTAAAAAGGTGCAAAGAATAGTGAAAAGGAAATTATAATTTAAACCAAGTTATTAAATCAAAGCGCCATCTATATTGTCAACAACGAAGTTGAGATCAGGTTATCAAGCAAAAATTAACTTTTTTCCCAGCCCTTCAGAAACTTGCATTTTCCATATGTCATTTGGGGGATGAAAAAATTATTTCCTGCTCTAGAATGGAAAAGCAAATGGTGCGATTTTTATGACAAAACTGTATATATTCTAGATTTATCATTTTATCACATTTGAAACAGTTTGAATGAATTTAGCAGATTAGTTAAATAATTTTTGTACACGAATGTTAAAATTTAATGCATAATGATTTTTGTAAGGAATAACACGTGAATGCGTAATCACTTCTGGTGATATTTAAGAAGTGAAGTAACTAAACCGTCAAGCGTTAAAATATATAGATTTGACGGCTATGTTAGCACTACATGTCGTCAAATAAAAAAAAAAAATGTCCTACAAAAGCTTAAAAGAAATCACTTTGAAAGGTTTATTTAAACAATAAAATTGCAAATAAACATTTTTTTTTTAAAATTAGATTGACATTCAAAAGTGTCTAAAACAAATGGAAATTTTATTTAATCATCTTATTGAAGGACCTATTTATTTAGGATTCCCGCAGAAAAATCTCATAGAAAAAATAAATGAAGAGCGGAATCGAGTCACATGAAACAAGTCCTGTTGTTAATTCTTTACTTACAATTAGTCATGCTTCAAGAAAGTTTCTCAAATATTAAGATTATTCAAGCTTCATTACAGCTAGAATGGTTAAATAAGTTTCGTCAAAACAAAGAGAGTGTGAGATGGATAATTTTATAGAAAGTGAATTAAGAGTTGTAATGAAAGTAGAGTCTACTATAAATGCCAGGAAAAAAAACAGCAAGCACGATGAAATCGTTCGTTATGAAATTGCGAAACTATATACGAAAAGAATTTATATAAATAACAAAAATTAAATCAAAAAAGCAAAAATTTATGCTGGAAAAAAGAAGAACTTATAATTTAGATATTTAAATATCATTTGATTAAATCTTAAAATAAGTTTAAATAAAAAAGTAATAATTTCAGATTCCTTAATTTTAAAGTTAAAAAAAAATTACAGCTAATTTATAAGGTACTTATTTTTTTGTCAATTTTATTAGCGCATTTAAATTTGCTAACCCTTTCTCCTGTTAAGTTTCTATTCTTTTAATTTAGAAAATCGTGTATCTCATAATTAATATTACATAAAGCGATGTTTTCCTTTTATTTGTTGTTTGATTACTTTAATATTTAATTTACGTTCATTAAGTGGATTAATTCCGCCAAGACTGATCACTAGACATATTGATGCCACATATACAGCCGAATAAAACGAACGCAACCTTGTATACAGTTGCATCGTGTATAATTCAATTATGATTCATAATACGGTAAGTGTTTGTGCACGTCTTATATATATTTTTTTCTTATAACTTAAATATAAAAATTACATGCGTACGCCGCTGGTTAGTCTGTCGAATTTGCCATGTTCACTCATCACTGTAGACATTTTATCTTTAACTATTTCTTGCATACAGACGTAAACTGTTATTTCTTTATTAATAATAGATACTTTAGTTCGTACTGGGTGCTTGTAGAAAGCGATTCCACCCTAACTTCTACAGTAATTACATTCTTACAATACTTACTTTAATTAGTCACATGTAATAAACAAACCCATAAAAAAGAAACAAATGATTAATAATACGTCACTCCAACAGTGCGTTTTAAATCGAACGTTAACTTGTCATTTACCCCCGCACATATTAGCAAGATTTCTAAGAAATCGTAAAGGTCAGCCTATGTAATATAATACAGCATTATTTCAAAAATTTAAGCAACGTAAAATAAAAAATATTCCAAATGCTTGTGGAGCTTTTTCGTCTTGCCATGAGAACCAATAATTATTATATAGTCTTTTTTGTATTGTTACATACATTTAGAAAATTTATTACCAGGTGCTAAAAACTGGATTCCTCCGAAAGCCATAACCTATTTAAAAATTTACATATCATGTAGTAATTCTCAGGGAATTCGCAACGATGTTTTACATGACCATATTACATTACCGACAATTAACAAGTGTATAATTTTACCACACAAAAATATTAGTACTACTTGTCTAATTCCTAAGTTCTACGCTTTTAACATGTTACCCACAACGGTGAATATAAACGAATGTTAATGTGCTAAACAATCGTGTGAGTTGAGTATCTGTATAATACATAAACAAAATACATATAAAATACAATAATAACCGTGGGATACAATTATTATAATCTGTTCGTTCTTGCAATAAATTGCAAATCATTGAACTAACGAAGAATGTAACATTTAATATTTTATTGCGTTTATATCCTGAATAATTTTATGAAAATTGTAGGTGAAAATAACAGTATATATATTCGTTCATAACCATATTATTAACAAAATTATTTACTGAACGTATGAAACTATAGTTAACATGACAAATATTATCCATGGACTGATGCACAATGATTTGTTATAATAATGAACACTAATTTATTTGTTAATTGCAGTAATCCTATGTGAATGGTGTTTGGAATTGAAGAATATATAAAAGAAAATAGTCGTCCTTCCCATTCAAATGTTTATTTAAATCTATAACACTACATGTTTCGGCGATATGCCATCATCCCGTAATGATTTACGCTGATTATTAAAATACGATGAAAAACACTTCATGGAAAAAAGTAATTTTAAATTTAGTTCAATCCAAAATTTACATTAAAATGAAGAAGAGATATGTCTACTATTTTTGAATGATCGATGGAGAATGTGAGAACTAATTTATTTCACTAATGAATATTGTTACTACTTAATCAAAGTTTACAAGTAAAATTTTATCATAACAATGACACATTTGGTTCTTTCGATGAAAATTCACTCAATGAATGTAAATTATTGATATCACATTAAGTATTTTTCTCAATAAATGAGAAAAAATTGAGATTTTATGATGATGATAGCTTTGCTATCGAAACGCCTACACGCACACAGCAAATCTTGAATTGACATTAATATAATTAATTTCTCAAAAGGCTAAAGTTTTGTTATTTGAATAGTTTGGTAAATAATAAATAAAAATTCTTTCACGTCAATTTTCAAGCGATGATCCTTTGTTTTGTTTTGTCGTTGGCATATTTAAAGACCGTTTAATCATTACTTTATTTCTGATTCCACAATTTCGAAGTTCTAACACATCGTAGCCTTGGACGTACAAATTCAATTGTCTGAAAACCAAACACACATCTTATCACTTACACCGCATCATCGCAAACACCCGAAATGACGCGTCGAAAAGGTAACCTTTCAACCTTCCGGGCAATTACATAATTTATCGGCCTCCGAGGGAAGAGCCAGCGTTGCTCTCCTGTCGAAAATTAATGGACCGACGCATACATATTTATTTATCCGCGCGAATAAAGGAATTACGTGCTATGTCGGCCATCTGTTGCGATACCCTGCGGACTTCTTTTCCGTAATATAAATCGCCGCATTAATCTTGAACTTATGCGTACCCTCCCTCTACGGTCGAAAATAGAAATAAATTGGATGTGTCCGCTCGAATTTTATCATCTTGACATGTTGATGTAAGTGTATGCTTGCAGATATTACGCGCCGTGGATCGGCGGATGAGGAATTAGACTTTTAGATTATTGGATCTTTGTGGAACGTGACGGGAAATAAATTGCGTGTTTTCGCCAACACGTACAGGGCAACCATGCCTCAGATGGTTTGGGTAGACGTGCATCTATAGTTTATATCGCCAATTATTATGAACAAGAGAAACGCCTAAGAAGGCGAAGTATTAGTGATCAAGTCGTCTTTAATCTGCAGAATCGAATAAACACTTCATAGGTTTAATTTTTCGGTATCTCCACCTTTATGTTAAATGTTTTATCAAAGCATTTCACCTTATGGTGGAAAGAAAATAAGGGATACATCTGTGATATCTGTTAACATCTAATTTTTTTAGTAAACAATCTTGCAAGAATCTAAAGGTTTTTAATTACACGACGTTGTACTATACTATTTCATTTTGCTACTTTATTCGTTTTCTACTTCATGCCTACTTTTGGTTAGTGATTTCAGTAGTACCCTTTTGTATCGATTTTAACCGGTAATTTATATTCTGAAAAAGGCATAATGTATTAATATTGAAATAAAAAGGGAAAGATTTGTGGTGAAATGTAGATTACACAATCCCATTCACTCCTTGATACGATGGGCGTTCCGCAGGTTTCCGTTTTGGGTCCTATGCTTTTTCCATTCTATTTATCTCACTATGTACGCACATTCAACAACCCAATGATGATCGAAAATTTATTACAAATGCATTGCTTAGCTAATTCAAGCTGAATAGTTCTAAGTTTGCAAGAAAAAACGAAGTACTTGTAAGGATTTTATTACATTTTAGGCGTACAGATATTACAAATATTTGCTTAAATAGCACAATACTGCAAGAGGTTAAGTTGGTAAAATTCCTGGCATGATCTATTTGAAGCTGAATCTCTTATGGAATGAGCACTGTCAGAGTTTAATTAATAAGTGATGAATAAGTGTTATGTTTTCTCTTTGTTGTTTGAGGTGGTAGGTTATTGTATAATGTATGCTGACAATTTACCACTTCATTCGGCGAACACAGTAGTGTATTTTGTTCATAGGGTACATAGACAGCAGCTAAGAGAGTTTTTCTCTGTTTATATACTAGAACTAGCTTATTATGTACATACACAAAAGATAAAGAGACCTTTACCTTAAGCGCAGTATTTCAATTATCAGACTATTAGAGCAAGGAGGTATAAGTACACCCTAAACATTACGCGTCTAGGGGTTAAAATCTACTTCGGGTCAAGTAAATAACATTTATTTTATTGTTTGCCTACGTGACAACCTAACCTACTAGCTAAGGCTTTGTTTTATACGGTAGCCACATTCATTTTGCAAATCTAATGAATTTTTAATATTTCGAATTCAAAGCATTTTCCTATTTTTTCTTTTCAGATATAAATATCGAACACTCTATACTGTTGAAATTGTAATAAAATATATTATCTAGATAGATTCGGACCACGCTCCGGGATGACATGTTGAAAAAATCCAGTTTTGTGAAACAATTTACCATAAAAGCCTATCATCTTGAACGTGAATAGGGATGCCATCAAATGGTACACTGATAACTCTAAAATGACAGAGGGAACTGAAATGGGAATATGTGGATGTAGAACGAAGTATATCGAAGTCTTGGGGAAAAATCAGAGTATCTTGTAAATGGAAATACACCCTACTTAAAGGTGAGTCCAGTTCAATATTGGCAGAAATTACTGAAAACAGGAGATTATCATTATGCTTGATAGTAAGGAGCCATCAAAGCGTTGAGCTCATACTTGATGGTCTGAGGGTGTTTAGGAAAATTAAATGAACTAGGCAAAAGAAGCAATGTAATCCTTTCTGTGGGTTCCAGGACACACATGAGTGGAAGGAAACGAAATAAGAGTAATCTTGCAAAAAGGGGCCTGTCATATCATTTTTGGGTGTAAACACTTTTGTGGGATAAGTAGAAATGCAGTACTGTAGAAACCAAAAAGTGAAACAAGTATTGGCGGAATCTCCAGAGAATGACCCACATTAAAACTCTTGTGGAAATCCATAACCAGAAAAGATTGAAGAAGAATGCATCAACCTAAGTAAGAGCAATTTTCATATGTATATGAACAGGAATCCTTTCCGGCTATTGGAAACTGAAAAGATATCTGAGTAAACATGGATTAGCAAAGGTTAGACTTTGATTTTGTGGAGAATAGGATGAAACATTCATTCATCTCCTCTCAAATTACACCTGGGAGCATTTGGAATGGAAGAGGGAGATTTATTTAACTTGAGGCCTTTTTACGTCCAGCACTTTTTTAAATGGATTAGGTTTAGAGGGCCAGCTGTAAAGCAGCAGGAATGGGAGCCAGACAACAGATCTTTTAAAAAGGTCCCAATGCACTAAAACCCTTTACTTCCATATGTGCATACATTATCTAAATATATAATAAAAGGAAATATGGATGACGTCATAAACCTGAAGTAACAGCGCATCTATTTAGATAATATTTTTCAAAAAATTAATATTAAGAAAGCGAGCTTATCTGTTACTTGATTCCACGTTTTAACCATCTTAAATTAGACTTGGATTTTAATCTTTTTATCACAAGATTGACGTAAATTAAATAAGAAGACTTCAAAAACACATGTAATAAATTAAACCCTTTTATACACCTCGTCCACGACATGTAAATAACACGGCATGCAGTATAAGCAGGAATTGCTTCTCCCCAGACAAATCCACTTTCACTTTTTTTTTTTCGTTAATCCCTAGCTTCGGTACCTCCTATAGCGTTAATAACATTATTTAGCATTTTATTTGGACGCACACCGTTTGAATGGCAATTAATTAAGGGGAAAAAATTACAATTGCAAATGTCGTCACGTAGAGTCGGGGTGCTTGGTCCGCGCTAATTATCTGTTTTGTATTCCATTTGTCGATCGTGCGCTGTTGCGTTCCAACGATAGACGGCTTTCAACGCAACATAGTCAAGAATTCGGGAGTTCGCATAATAAATGCGGGCGGAAATGTACGTGAGTGGAGTGAAAATATTTTTGGAATTTTGTCGATTTGGCAGATAACTCGTGAAAAACCTGCAAAATTTGACGAATATGGTGGAATAAGGGGTAATTTTGATTCGTAAATGATTATAAACATATTTGTAAATGTTTCCATCTATCACTAGTAGTTAAGTTGCTCAATGAATGGGCTCATAATAAATTCAAGAAGGTTGTGGAAAAAAGTTGCTAGGAGAAAGACAAACGAAATAATGTTTTAAAAGAATACAAACTTAAATTTACCAAAGACATTCTCAATCTTTTATGCATCCCAGTATGTTTTGTACCATTGTAATAACCTAGTAAGGACAAATTTGAAGAACCCAAGAGTAGACTAGACAAGTAAGTATACACAGCCGTAGTCAAGAATGATAGATTTTATTAAAAAAACATAATTAGAAAGAGTGATGTAAAGGAGATTAGGAAAAGACACTAAAGATCGTCATGAAAATAAGCCAAAATAGAATTGTCTTTGGCACAAAGTGCATTGCAAAAAACTTTATACTATCCTTTTCATTCCTTCCAAAGCTTAATAATCTAAACAGTCAAGGTGCTGCTTTCTTTTGGCTGATTTGTAATAATTTGCAAATATAAAAGGTATAACTTTGTTAGTCATTTAATTAGTGATATGAATGGTAGAAGAGTGGTACATTTCACAATTTTCCAAATGCAAAACCTTCAAACATTTAAAGATAATTTTCTTATAAACAAGTCGCTTTTAACACAAAAGACATTACTCCTTGATCGATCAAAATCTGGAATAGATTGGTTTAAATTTGGTGAAAACCTTAGATAGGTTAGTAGAAATATCGATAAAATTTAAGTGGTGTTTAGGTGTTTGTATACACCTTGGAGCCTAAAAAAACGAAAAGATTTATGGATTTATGTACTTGAAGCGTTTTCACTTCCGGTACTTCCTTAAAAAAATAGAGTTGAATGGCCAGCTTGAAAATGTAACAAAAATGGGAACGCAATTGTATTATCTTTTAGGCTATAGTGTGCGTGTTATTATTCTCTTGGGTTAAAAAATAATTTTGACGGCTATCTAGACCACATTTTATTGTTAAGTTTTGGAGTCCATTGTGATCTATGTTTATTCTACAAAATATGTATTCTAATTTTGGATTCTCTCAACCTGCCTTTGTTTACGTTACAGTGGATCAAGATGGGATTGGGATTTCTTCTCGATCTTGCCAGAATCTGGCATCTTCAGTCAGGTTGATGTGTATGGATTTTTTAGTCTGCAATGACCACTCAGTGGATCTACTACAAAGATTTTATCGAGCCTACTTTTCTTTGTTGAGAAAATCTTAAATTTAGATCTTTCTAAGATTTATTCTCGACCTTTTCAAATTTAATTTTGCCCTCTTAAGTAGACCTATAGATCTACAAGAGCGACTCCTTTATGTAGTTGTTAGCTGTGAGGTTCTCCACCTCCAGTACAGGCAACCTTGCACTATGAGCAGAGGCCTGAGTTCACGAGAGATCTACTAAATAAGAACAGGAAGATTGCCAAAATGATTGTAGGTCTGCTGACTGGTCACTGTAGACTGAATAGGCATATGTACAACATAGGCCTGGCAGATGATGCAACCTGTAGACACTGCCAAGGGAGGAAGAAACACCAGTTCATGTGCTGTGCCATGTGAAGGCCTGGCGAGACCAAGTTTTCTAGTATGGCGGAGGAAACCCCACAGCTAGTATGCTACATAAGAAGCCGCTCCAAGATGATAGGCCTATGAAGAGGCAAAATTAGAGAGCGTCCTCTAGGAAAAAAGGGGATCACAATATATCTGAAAAGGTCGCGGTGAAACAGGTCGATAGGCCACCCCAATCCTAATCTAATCTAATCTAACCTTGCACTAGCCAGGTCCTTACTGCAACACAGCACATGAACTGGTGTTTCTTTCTCCTCTTGGCATTCAGCTTACAGTGCCTAATCAGGAGGTCTATTATCATTTTGACAGTATTTCTAACTCTCTTCAGCAGGTCTTTAAAATTCAGACCTCTGTTTCTTTAAGAATTATTTTGCCTCTTATTGTTCTAGTGACATTTTCAGCTACTCCCTGGACTCGTTATGTATCATTTCATTAATGGACGTTTTAATTTGTAAAATGGTAATGCAAAAGGAAGGGTCACCTCCAAAGAATGACCTTGACAAATCCCGTCTACCCTTTTTTGGCCTTATTGGTTCCAGAACCAATTGTTGTTAATTTCCTTTGGGTGTCTTTATCCAGAGGGCTTATGCAATGCCAAACCAAACTTGTGTAACTGATTGCTTTAAGTATCGACCGGCTGTCCAGGAAATAGCGACGCCTTTACCTAACTCTATCTATCTTTTAATAAAAATATAGATAGAGTTAGGTAAAGACGTCGCTATTTCCTAAGTTTCCTTATATAAGACAAATATGTCTCATATAAGGATGAAATTTGATAGAATCCAGAATAGGTTGGTCGAAATTCGAAAAATCTCTGAAATAGGCTGGTCGAAATTACATGAAAGCCTAGGAAAACATTGTTAATCAAAATGAAAATTTTGGATGTCGTCTATTATGAGGGCAAGGAATAAATTTTGTATCTGAAAAACTGTTGGGATATGCTTTAATAAACAAGCAGTCCTGGCATTTTCTCAATTTACAGTACAATATTGGAAAACATTCATTTCAGCCTTTTGAGTTGTTATAACTAAGTATAATTAATAATTTTATTCTAATATGGGTTTTGGAAATGGCATTCGATGGCTAAAAATGGCAGCAGATACTGGCATCTAGATTTCCATCATTTGTATTCAGTAAAATGTGCTGGATAACAACTCCCTTCTTCAGCAGGAAAGCCAGTTTTAAAATCCATTCCTTCATTTAGATTTACAACGATCCAGAAACATCGATTTGCACGACCAAATGGGACCGCCAGCGACCAAAATTGCAATTTTACTTCTACTTTTATCTTTTTTTGTCGAATCCCCTTTCCTCCAAACGGAAAAGAACGGGGGTCACCGCTATTCTACTACAGAAGCAAAAAAAAAAAGAAGTGGAAACAAGCACGTCAAAGGCCCCCGTCTCACCGCAACTGACGTGTTCTAAATTGCCAATCAACAAAATCCATTTTCCCGAATTAATAACGATCCCGAAACGGACTGACATCTTTACAGTCGTACAGCGAGGGGAAGAGGGGAAGAGACGAAGATGCGGATATTCACGACGGTCGCGCTATTGGCGTGCCGATGATGGACGGAATGTAGACAAGAGAACGAGCGTTGTGACGATCGATTGAATGGAACAGGGAAGTTAAAAAAAAGAAAAAGAAACGAGGAAACTTAATAGAAACGGTCAAGTTCTGTTCGTTCGTCTCGAATACCTTGTCTGCGCCGCGAATGAAAAGTTTTTAACTAGACTTTATTAAGTAGATGGATAGAGGACGAAGGTAAGCAGCTTCATTGGGTATAGTTGGATTCGCGAAAGTCGGAGTGAAATTACTCGGAGTCAAAATGAAATTTTCAATGGAAGTCCGATGGGTGAGGATGATGAAAGTTTTCTGCGACGAAATTTAATATTAAAGCTATTTAAACCGGTTTATGGGGGAAGTTGGGAGTTATTAAATCGATTACGTTTCGATTATATTTGCATTCGTGAGAGATGATGAAGTAGAGGGAATCAGTAACGCATGTAATATTATCAGCTAGAGTTTCTGAAAGGAAAAAGTTGCTCGTGGACGATATGCATCTGAGGCATAGCAGTTTCCATTTTGTTGAAAAGCTTCCACCACTGATGACAATGTATTGGTTTTTCTTTACTGAAGGAATTAGCTATGTGGTGCTCATTTCTACTAGCACTTTGGGAATATTGTCATTAATGTCATTTATAAGGGCATATTCTAATATGTTTAAAATGTTATATTAGATAATATTTTCTTGATTTTCATTACAATGTACTACACTACTCGTTTAAATTTATTATTAGTCCAGCTTCTTAGATGGTGGTAATTCCATATGACAGCAATTTCCTATTATTTCGATTAGCTGTTCTTCCAATTGCGAAAACTGTTTGCCTGGTGGCCCACAACCTGTTCTTTACATCTTTAACTTTATATCACGTACGTTTCACCTAGCTTTTTCCAAAAATTAATTCAAAAATTCATTAAGATATTTTTGATATGCCAGTATTGCACTGTAACAAGTCTAAAAAACAAGATTTTAAGTTCTCTACCGCTTGCAGTAGCCTAATACCACAAAAATATCTGCAAAATGCCATAGAGAAAGAAGACTCATTGCTTTTTAGAATTTGTTTGACTATGGATGTTTTTATATTTATATAATCATATCTTCAAACGCTACTTTTTCATTTGTTGCAGCATGCTGGTAGGCTATCAATATAAAAGCATAAATTTATTACAATTTTTATCTGGCACACGTCTTTTGTATTTGCTTGTTAATAGGTATATAAGTACTCATTTCCAGTCCATTATCGTAACACAAAGAAGCCTCTGTTTCTGTACATTCATTACCAATTCGAGACGATTACAACTTCTGTTCATGCTCAGATGCTATCAATTGCAACATGAGCAGATTGGAATAATTCAATATCTAAGAATTAATAGTATAGACCATTGAAAATCAATCTAAATAAAAGAGGTCCAAGAACGGAATCCAGTGGTACACCCAATGTAACACTTATAGCTAATGACTAGGCATTATTCGCGTCATTTTCAGTGCATTTATTCTTAGCTTCCAAAAAGTCTTCTTACTTTTTGGGCTAAGAGCTTCGAATTTACACAATATGTGTTATGGGGTCTCTGAGAGAGAAGCAATCTAAGAAATTGGATATCACTCGCCCCTATTGAACCTTCAAACGCATCCATAAAGATTTATCTGGCACACATCTTTTGATATTCTCTTGTTAAAATATAAATACTTATTTTTAGTACATTATTTCAACACCATGAAGTCATTGTTTCTGTATATCAATTGCTAATCTAATATAATTATTGTAACTTCTGTTACATGGTGAAAGGTAGGAAGATGCAGCTCTATTCCAGTCGGTTGTCTCATTTAAATCTAATTCATCCCTACTGCGCTAAGCATAGATGGCGCTACACCATCGACCAATGCTCATGTGGTGAAGCTGTTTCTATCGATATTGCCAGTTATTTACGTTTAATACACCATCATTATTTTTGTATCGCGCAGTATGGATGTGATTTCTCGCGATTTCCGTGTACTTTGTAAACGAAACGAAAGAGATAATACTAATATGAGAAGTGACATTATCGTACTCGGTAACTAGAACAGAATTTTGGGGCTTCTACATTGCAGCATAGTACTAAATTAATAATGCTGGAAATTGAATTTACCTTTATGACAATAACAATGAAGTATCTCCTTTAATGTCGCTTACTTAATATATTTACCTATTTAAATGACAATTTTACTGTTACATATACATGAGAGCAGGCGATAGGTATATGGTAATGTTTATTGGCACCCCGTTGCACGCGTCTAAATCATACTACTTCTTGCCTAGATGGCGTATTTGATAACCGACCTACTTGTATGAGAGATACCAATTCTATTTAGAGTGCAATTTGGTGGAGTCCATTGAAAAGCAATATAAATAAAAGAGGTTCAAGAATTGAATCCTGTGGAACTCCCAATGTAACATTCACAATTGATGACTAGGCACCATTCGCGACGTTCATAGTGCAATTTATTCTTAGCTAACCAAAAATCGTCTGTCTTTTTGTGATGAGAGCTTTGCATTCATGCAAACTGTGCTATGAGATCCCTGAGAGAGAATATTTAGTGTTGATGCTTTTTAGTTCACGGTGTCCTTTTAGGATAATTATTGTTATGTGGATGTGCTTTCTACTAAAACGTAGAGTTTCTTAGTGTGTTTCGGGAATCCCTGTTCCGAAAGCAAAATTGCTTTCTATGGAAAAGTACAGTAATCTTAATGCGAGTGTGAAAAATGGGTTTTATATCAAATAATTGAATTTCCGCAAAATAAATGAAGTAGCTTAAATTTTTAGACAATATTACATTTAAGTGTGTGTCCATATACCAAATCATGGATTGGAAGGCCAGCTGTAAAGCAGCAAGAATAGGGTACACAATAGATATTTTAGGTCGCAGTGTAACACCACCCTTCTATTTACTTACATTACTTACAAGTGTGTGTCCACCTTGATATTCTATTGAGTAATATCCGGATGGTTCGATTAATCGTCTTGTCCACTGCGACCACTAGGGCCTATTGTACATCAGATGTTGTCCTAGAGTTCATCCAACAAGTTTATGTTTAAGGTAGTTAAGTATATTGCTGAATGAGATTGTTTTCAGATCTTTTAGGAAGGCTTTGTATACCTGATTCTTGCAGCAGTAGGGCAGTGGCAAAAAATATGCTCAAAAACTTTAGGCCCTTAAATCCAGGTCAGGTCTTCTAGGGAATGGTTAGCCTTTCCAAAGGTTACATACCCGAATCTTGTAGCAGCATGGCAGTGGCAGAAAATGTGTTCAACTGTCAACTTTGTTCTAACACAATCGGCATTCGTTTAATCAAATTGATTTTGTTGTGAGTACTTTCTAAGTTTACAGTGACCTGTAAAGTCAAAGATAATCAGCTTGATATTTTGACGGTCAAGTTCTAGTAGTTCCTTGGTCCTGGCACGATTAGGTGAAATGCACTATTTCGCATGCGCCGGACCATAAGTGTTCCAGTTTTGGAGCGCTTTCTGATTTACCCAGAATTTGATTTACGGGTTAGCTAGCGTAGATGCTATGCCAATGACAGGTGTTGCAGTAAGCTTGCCGAAAAGGATGCTGCGAAGCAATTTCAGAGACCAGAACCTACCTTAGTTTAGTTAGAGTTGGTGATGGTGAGCTGCTGTTCTGTGTTTTCCAACAGAGAAAACTTGACGATGCTGACATTTAAATATGTATCCACCTTGAGGCCTTCTAAACAAAATACGAAATCCGCACTCAACTGACGCGTCATAATTTAATGCTTGCCGAGTTAGTGATGTAAGAATCAACGTTTATTATACAGCAACGGTTTAATTAACTTTTCAAGAACACCATTTAGGTAACAGCGACGGCGGCAAGTGGGTTCCACTTTTACCCCGCCATCTTCAGTCCCAAGCGACTTCATATTTCACTCTCGGATTAGGACGACCTTTAAAAATTAACCACTTCGACAGCGAAGCGCTCGCCATCCGTCTGGGGGGTGATGAGCGCTCGGGTGCGACGCATTTAATCACGGTGACGTGGCTACCCCTCGCCACCCCATCCTAGTACCGCCCTCCGCGGGTCGCCCCGCGAACTAGGTCGCTTTCTAATGTCATTCTGAACGGTATACGAACTACCTTTATTGCCGGGCGCGCTTAAGTAATGAAATTTCAGCATGCGAACGCGAATTGTTTTAATTCGGTGTCACGCGGTAACTGCTCCCCGCTCCAATCTTAATTGTCGCAGGCGGAACTTTGATTATTATCTCGTTACGCATAAATTTGCCGACGGAGGGCGTTAGAGAGGAGCGCAAGTTGACGGCGGAATAGTAAACTTTAACTGTTAAAATTGCGTTCCGAGCGTTTCAGTTGTTTTCACGGGCCGTAGATGTCGCCGTTCTATCGTTCACGTTGTAATAGGAGCGATTAAAATCTGACACGCAGCGCGATGGAGGGCCGGAGAACGGTGAAGGGCAGGAGAGACATATTGCGGTGTTGCATCGCCCCCTGTTTCACCCCAGCGACACATTATGGGACCCCAAATGCAAGTCAACAGCAACATAAAGGCGTCGAAATATTGCAGGCAGGGGTTATGCGTCATTGTCAAGTTCCTTGTCTTCTAAATTCGTGACAAATGTCCCATTCCGCGCCGCATAATGCCAATTAAGGAAACCGCTAGCGACACAACACGCCAGTATTGAAGGGGTTGGCTCAGCACTCTAAACTTAGTTGAATCTTCTGTATAACACTCATTTCGTTGTGTTTGTAACTTTGTGTTATAACTTAAAATTTTAACATAATAAAACAAAATTTTACGATAGAAGAAAAAAAATGAAGTTAAATAATGTTTGCTTTGATTGAAACTACATTCGAGTAGAGAGGACTAACCTAAGTGTTCCCAACACAAAAATATACCTCTACTATCGAGAAAAACACCAGCTTTGCGTATTGTTTTCCACCGCAAAACCAAAAGGACAAAAGATTTCTATGGAGCATGCTCATGCGTTTTGCATTATATGGCAAAAGAACAGAAAGAACAAACCTGCTGTATTGTAATTAAAAAATGCCAATGTAAAGTCCTTTCATTATTTTACTACAAACATAAAAAATAGCACCATGTGACCTGTCCAAATTGCTTTAGCAATTTCTACAGCTATGTTGATCTTAGCTGGCTAGTATTAAATTCTATTGCTTGTGACACAATATACGAAAATATAGTAAATAAGTAGTAAACTATTACTGGGTTGGTAGCTGGACACTATCCCCTCAAAAAGCATCTATCCAACACAGGTCGAGCAAGCGAACCGTGGCGGAGAAGATGCAAGCTACATGAGGAAACGAGTTTACATGTAATCTGCACATGTGAGGAATTGAAAAATATTCAGGAAAGTCCTGTTGCAGTCCTCGAGGGTTCTCAGCTTTCCATTGGGCAATATACTGGGTTTTATAGAGAACACCAAGCTGCTCGAGTGGAAGCAAGAGATTTAATAGGAACGGTGCAATGAGCACCTAGCTCAAGTGACTATAGGTGTCCACCCTAACTTGAATACCTTTAAAACATGCTTAAATTAGTGTTGGCTCCTATTTCTAGCGCTGCCTTCACTACATAAATACGCTACACACATTTCTACGTCCTTGAACCGATTTGGGGGATCTTTATTAAGCTCCCAATTCTTTTACTCATTAAACAGTATCATCACCCATTCTTGAATTCTTTGGAAATCTCTAGCTAATTGATTGATAAAGGCTGGATTCTTCTTTGGCTTCACAGAAATCGCCTCTTGCTTTGCGTTGAAAGCTTGGGCCTGAGACCAGATCATTAATATTATCTATACAATTCTGGCCTTAATTTCCTATAAATGTGTTTTTAGTGCGCAGTATATTGTTAGGAGATCAACTATCATGCAAAGATGATTCCAATTAAGACAGTTTAATAGTTCTGCAGCCTACTTTGGTGATCCTGCAATGAAGGATTTGTGTAATTGTGTTATTTCAGATTCTCATGTTTCTCTCAAGTTGAAATATATCTATGCTTTCATATTACGTTTTAGAGAGCTCCTAAAATAAGCTTTAAACCTATGAAATCAAGGATTCTCTCGTTGAAAGCCGTTGATTTGAACTTTCTCACTTATGCATTAATCTATAGCGAATCGAAAGTTGCAATCTCTCATGTATCATGTCCAACTGTTAATTCCAATCCTTTAACATGTTTCTTTTTTTATGTTTCTCTCCATTAGTAGAAGCGAATGTTTTAAATTCAATGTTACCATTAACTAAGAACCCAATTAGCTCAAGTGATTGTTACCAAAGGCACAAAATAAATCAATTACTCCAAAATCCAACCTAAAAATGAAGCCCCCATATCATATGAAAGTAGAATACCTAACTCACAAACTAAGAAAAATTCAGACAGCAGATGATACTCCTTTTGCAAACGACTACATCAGAAGATGGTCTTCCACATATTCCTTCCCAGAACTTTTTCGTAAATGCTAAAAAGCATGCATGCAGCTAAGGGTAGCACAGTATTGGGCAACATAGGGCAGAAGCGATTAAATTTCTGCAGCGACTAGATATACTCGCGTTTATTCACATTAAGAGTGGGCAAAACACAATCGCCTCCCCTAACTTGCCCAACATATAGCAATGTAGTTTAGCAAACTTATATGTTAGGAATTGACTCTTGTGGTTGAAGATCTAGTTAGTTATGAAGTATATATGATTCTGATAATTATTTAGTTGCATACAAATATCAATGAAGAGAATGTAATTGAAGGAGGAGACTACATTTTCGGCTAAAACTATTTGGATGTAGGGTACTCTACAGTGAATTGGTCTTTTTTTTAGCAATATGAGGTTCCAATGAATAGATATTAAATCGGTTAACGATGCCACTTTGGCATCAATCTTAAAAGAATCGCTTGGAGGGTATGTGAAAAGAGTTACGCCGTATGGCGTTGTAACTCTATGTTTGCAAAAGAAACCCTTCTCACACGGATCTTCACCAAAATTCCGTAATTATGAACCAGTTGAGAGAACAGCAGTAATCCACCCCCAGTTCATAAAATTCGCACCAGTCGTAACTTCCCCAAAGATCCGTAATTTTGCCTGAATCTAAAGCTAGCACCTCTGTTCTGTCTTTCGTTTCCTTTATCCTCCTCCATATTATCACTCGGTAGCTCGTAAGATATGAGAGCAAAGGCGTTAATTTGAAACCGATTCCATCCGAATTCCTCATCCTTCAAGCCCCACGGGAAAATTGCAGAATTCCTGTGTGAGCGAATGTATTATCCAATTATCAAAGGGGGGGTGGAAAGATATCGTCTTTTCGTTTAATTGTGAGATTCCGCGGCACACGAACGAGTCCAAGGCGAAGGCGAATGCGACGGGAGGCATAGCTACCTTACAAATGAGGATGAAGAGGAAGAAAATGAAGAAGAGAAGAATTAAGGACGTTGGAGCGCCGACGAAGGGCGATATACCTACTGCGTGAAAAGCGTAGCGGGTAAGTGAAGAAGACTGGTAGGCGTTCAAGGCCGGGGGAAGCGAACATGACACGTAATACGCCCTGGCCTCTTAATTATGGAAGATGAGGGAGTTAGTGAGAAGGAGAGAGGGGGGACGCTACGATCGTTAGTTATAAAAGCTAATGATTAATTGCGCAATTATACACCGGATGAGTTTCAGTTTGTATGTCGGAGGAAGCTTGCGAGTATACGGAGATGGGTCGATATATGGCGCTGATGTCGCACTCAATTGGGGACTGCGATTTATTAACTTTTTCGATAATAAATACGCATTACTTTTGCGCGAATGTCGTTATATTTTCCGGATGCAGGAAGTCGGCTCATTAGGTTAAGTGAAACTGTCTACTGCTTCGAAAATACAATCGATATTAGATTGGAGTTTATTAGATGGAAGTAGGAGAATTTCCTTTAGTATCAATAAAGCACAATAGAAAATTCATTGCATAAGATTAGTAAGAACATTGTATCTTACTTCAATGTAGTGATGACGCAAGCGACTTTTATTTGTATCAAATAACCAAGCGAAAAGAGAATATTTTTTCCGATGCGATAAAATAGCAGCAAAAGATGAAAAGAAAAAAATAAAAATTTATTACCTACAATTTACATATTTATACATGGATATCCACGAATAAAAAGCGGTCGATCGCTGCCAGCGGCGACATAAAAAATTGGTCAAGGTTGAGAAGCTACGTACATACGTATGTATCTTCAAATTTATGAATCGAATTTTTTTATGACGCTATATAAAAAAAAAGAGCGGGATTTACTTTCTAATTCGTTTTCTGAACGTCAGTGGGTGAAGATATAATTTAGGTGATTCGTATTTTTTTTTCTTTTGTAGCTGCTTGCGTTTGTTCGATACTCTTAGAATGTTGCGATCCCTGTTTGGAAATGGGATATAAAATAGAGTGCGAACCTCCAAGTGCGTTTAATAGATATTCAAAAGCGATAGGTGAAAACGGTGTAGAGCTTGATAATTTGACACAGCGTTGTTGCCATGCCTTGATGTGATATACTTTTGTTTCTTGTCCCTCAAATGAGTAAAGAAGATGAGAAATATAAAATTATTATCCGCATTTGAAAAAGATATCTCCAAAAAGGATTTCATATTGTCTTCTTAATGGATATTCCACAAATTTTGACGCAAAGCTACCCCATTGCTTTTATGTGAAGGTGGTATATCAAATCTATTGGCAGAATGTATAACAAGTCAAAGCCACAGGAAACCCATACGAGAAAATTGCAGGAGTGGCAACCATGCCAACGTCCTCCTATCTACCATTGGTGTTAGAGCCCATCTGAGTTCCTCACTCTTGCATTGTCGCCAGATTAACTACAGTTCGTCTTTGACACAGAAGGAAACAATCATTACATACTCGTGTCCATTATTTGGCGAAGAAGTTGTCTGAAACGGTAATTTTAGACAAGCATGCCAGGGGACATAAGATGTGCTGGGTCCAAGTCATTCTTCATTAGCTCCTTCCGAAATACAGATGAATGAAAATGCAACTGGAACACATAGGGTCTTGTGGGATAATTATGAAACACTCAAAACTTTGGGTGAACATGAAACAGCTTGGGGCTTCATTACTTTTAAAGTACCTATTAAAGAATATTGTTGTCATGTCCTTTAGCTCTTGGCCACCACAAATAAAAAATAAAGATTGGCAATATTAAACGATAAAGTCTTTGGGTTAAGTTTGTGCTGTTACTATACCCTCTAAAAACTTTTAAAATTTCTGTGAGACTTTTGTTTGTTCACTTGAGCTGTTTAATAACTTTATTTTGTCAGTTTACTCGTAAAAGTTTTAAAAATGCCTCTTAATTACCCCACAAGACCCTATAAATAAAATCGAGAGCTGCTGGTTTATAAATGGTTTAAAACACAGTAGATTTAAGATATTCTATCAAAATCTAAGACATGGACACACCTTTAGCAATACACAACGATTTTTTTTTGGCATAATTCAATGCGATAGAGATTTTGGAATAAAAATTCATTGAATATATTTTGAATAAAAATAGACCAATAAAAATTTTAGATGAAAGACTAATGGATCTTAAAAACTATGAAAACATATCTAACAATGTATGCTTTTATTTAGGGTAAGAAAAAATATCCATCTGGCTTCAAGGGCTCGCAAAAGCAGATGCTTTTACAATAAGGATAGAATTTTTTCAGGGTTTACAATCTGCCATTAGCGTAATACCGACGGTAACCAAGCAACAAACAAATTTCTTTCTGGGCATTCCAATGCTGGAACAGTTGGCTAAATTTAGTGCAAGCGAAAGAACTGAAACATGTGAGAACCAAGAAACTGTTCTAGCGCGAATATTAAAAACAGCTGTCTCTGTATCTTCTAGTTCATTGTTGATCTGTATTTGGAGGATGAGGACCCAGTAAAGTGGATAATCTACCACTGTCTAACAGCTACCAGAATTACATAGGTATACGATTTTTGAAAAGGTTGCCATTTCATTTTAAAGCATGAAGAATTTATTGAATAAGGTTCTCAGCTACTTTGGGTATTTAAATTTGTGTGATAAACTCCAAGATCAACATGTCAATGAAAACTTCAGAAGCCACAGCAAATCAATTTGTATCAATTTAATTGAATGAATTCATGAAATTAATGAATAATCTGCAATTTTGAAAGATTGATCCATGAAAGATCAGGAACACACCACTGGGATAATCGAATAAAGAAATACCATTCCTCCGATTTTCGTCGTCAACCGGATAAGAAGGAAATATTAGGCAATAAATATTAGACAAGACTACCAGTCGGAAGAAGAGAAAAAATGAAGTGGATGAAAAATGATCGCCAACAAACCGGGGTTAATAAATAGTGACAGTGACAGTGTTGGGGGAGGCAGATGATATACTGAGGATTACCGCGACCATTATAAGAAAAACGAATCGGGCATAATGCGTCGAGCGATACGTGGTAGAAAGGCAGAATGTGGAAGGGGGAGAAAGTCGACTGTTACGAAGTTTCCGTAGTTTGTAGAAGATGGAGCGGAGGGCAAAAATACAGAAAAAAATACTCTCTTGCATGTAACATCAGAATAGCTGTTCTAGGGGGCGATATGCTAATAACTTGAAGCGCAACTGTCGAATTCTCGTCGCCCTTGCATCATTAATAATAAAGTTTTTGAATTAGATCGACTTTGGAAGGGCTTTGATGGAGTGCACGAGATCTGCATGTGGAAACTAACATTATGGATGTCGATAGATACCGTTGAAGTAGTAACTAAAATTGAGCATCCACTAAAAAGTTTCAGGAAGCTTGCACTCAGGAAGAAGATTTAGTAGATGTAAGAGTTAAGCTCCACAAAAATAATGAATAGGAAGTTAGACGGTATGACACTTCTTTTGTGATGAACAAATTAAAACGTCTCCTTTGAAAGCGTTAAGGAAAGAAATAGTAAGGGAAAAGGTACAGGATTGCAAAGAAAAATGCATCAGGATATAAAAATTCCTAAATGAACAAAAAATCCTGGATTTGCAAAAGAGTTAGCGAGAAAAGATTACTAAAACAATAATAGAATTACTGACAGGCCAAATAGCCATATCTGTGTCATCAGTATGATAAAGCATGCCAGTTGCAATTTTTTCTGGTCGTGCTCTGTAAAGCATAAATCTCGAAATTTGGCAGTTGATGGTGCTCCATTGTTTCGAGAAACCCCGAGTCATAAAGAATATATGGTATTGAGGTAATATACCACTACATCCCAAACGGAAATGCTTGCAATAGAAACATGTACCTGTTAGGTGTAAAAACAAATCAGCAGATTAATATCCTATAGCACAGCTAAGCCGCTTTAAAAACGTTAACATCTTATCAGATAACCTCGAAAACATCTTGGGATTGTTTGGAAACTTTAAAAATGCTGACCAGACACAACAAAGTCACTTCGCTGTGAGTTGCAGGTCTTAAGAGCATAGCAGACAAGTTTGCAAAAAAATGCTCTGAAATAATATTTATTGGCCCAGAACTGAGGCTGGCAATACTTAAAGCTGCGGTAGCACAGATACAGCACAAACGGACGATGAGGCAACTATCTCTGCAACCAGCTGAAGATATACTGACGCTCAACCGAATACGCTTAGAACGTTGACAAATCTGCTGACAGGACATGGTTGTTTAAGAAAGTGCCTAGATAGAATTGGCGTCTTTAATAAAGAGCCCGTATGTAGACTATCCAACCCACCACTTTGTTTTTGAATGCGTTGCATTGCATTACTGGTTGCAATCAACCCGATGACTGCCAGAAAAGGGTTTATCACACAGACTACCTATTTTATTCTGAAAATTGGGATCACTGTTTGCAAATATAGAATCCAAAACCAATTCACGCGACCAATATAAGGGAATAGTATTAAAAAAACGGAAGACATTTGTATTTCTTGGAGTCGGTGAATTCGATTCTAACAATAGATTTTGGAGAAACAAAATCACGAATGCAACATAGCGGAGAAAATTTTGAAATATCGGAAAAACTGTCAACTTTTTTTAAGTCTATGATTTACCGAATATTTGATTAATATTTTCGAATACAGAATCAAAAACAATTGCAGCGGCTAACATGGTAAAAGAATATTAAAAAAAAAAAACAATATTTTGCAACAGACATTTGCATCTAAGGCGTTTGGGGTCGCTAAATTTTATTGTGACAATAGTTTTCAGGAAAACAAAATGGCGGATCCAATATGGCGAGGATATTTTTGAAATAAGAACGCTAATTACCTTTCAAACAACATGGGGTATTTGAGATTACTATTTTCGAATATAGAGTCAGAAACAAGATGGCGAAAAAGCTATTGAAGAAAAAAAGAACATAACCTAAATGGATTTTAATGATATTACTTATCATTTAAGGATGATGGAGTATATCCGGTTCGTGGGCTCGATTATTCTAATTTGCTTGGGAGACATGGTTTCTGTTCACTGACGCAACGAAGGAATGAAGCTAGTGCCAAATTTCTTTGCAACCTAATACACAAAAACATTGACGCACCAGTTCTCTTGATCAGTTGGATTTGGTGTACCCCCTTAGGTAGATCTTCCGCTACTTTCCCATTCCTAGAGCTCGTACCAACATATTACTTAAGGCTCCCCTAACACATATGTCTAGAAACATCGACCAAATGTTCACTGATCCGTTTTAACTTGCACCTCTTTTGTATTTAACCTTACTTTTTTCTGTGAATAACTTTAATTTTGTAAAATAGCTCTAGCTTATACTAATAATGCTTCTCTTTTTTCTTTCATTTTGTTTGTATTATTATTGTATTATTGTTATTATCGAACGCTGTACTTTACTTTTTCCTATTTTTATTTTTGTCCTTTAATTGGAATTTTTTCTGTTGGACAATAAAGAATATTATTATTATTATTATTTACTATAAAATGTGATCATTTCAAAAAAAAAGAAGTTTTTATTTATAAATTACGGCAATTACGTATAATGTCGGAAGAAATTGTTTAAAAATGGTAAACCATTTAATTAGTAAGCAATTCCAGCAGCTATTCCACCGAAAAGAAAAGAAAAAACAAAAGAAAGCTACCTAAAGCGTATTGCACATTCTGTAAGTGGAATCTTCTCAGGTAAATGAACCGACTTACTAAACAGAATTGAAAAAAAAAACTATTAAGGTTGAACCCTATCACTCATCATTTGTTCCAGTACCTATAAAACCAGAAAAAACAAAACAAAAGAAGGCTACCTAAAGCGTATAGCACATTCTGTAAGTGGAATCTTCTCAGGTGAATGGACCGACTTACTAAGCAGAATTGAAAAAAATTATTAAGGTTGAACCCTATCACTCATCATTTGTTCCAGTACCTATAAAACCAGAAAAAACAAAGCAAAAGAAGGCTACCTAAAGCGTATTGCACATTATGTAAGTGGAATCTTCTCAAGTGAATGGACCGACTTACTAAGCAGAATTGAAAAAAAAACTATTAAGGTTGAACGCCATCACTAATCATTTGTTCCAGTACCTATTCAATTAGAAAAAAACAAAAAAAGGCTACTTAAAGCGTATTGCACCTTTTGTAAGTGGAATCTTCTTCAGCGTGAATGGACCGACTACTAAACAGAATTGAAAATAAACTATTAAGGTTGAACGCCATCACTAATCATTTGTTCCAGTACCTATTCAATTAGAAAAAAACAAAAGAAGGCTACTTAAAGCGTATTGCACCTTTTGTAAGTGGAATCTTCTCAGGTGAATGGACCGACTTACTAAACAGAATTGAAAATAAACTATTAAGGTTGAACGCCATCACTAATCATTTGTTCCAGTACCTATTCAATTAGAAAAAAACAAAAGAAGGCTACTTAAAGCGTATTGCACCTTCTGTAAGTGGAGTCTTCTCAGGTGAATGGACCGACTTACTAAACAGAATTGAAAATAAACTATTAAGGTTGAACGCCATCACTCATCATTTGTTCCAGTACCTATAAAACCAGAAAAAACAAAACAAAAGAAGGCTATCTAAAGCGTATTGCACATTCTGTAAGTGGAATCTTCTCAGGTGAATGGACCGACTTACTAAACAGAATTGAAAAAAAACGATTAAGGTTGAACCCTATCACTCATCATTTGTTCCAGTACCTATAAAACCAGAAAAAACAAAACAAAAGAAGGCTACCTAAAGCGTATTGCACATTATGTAAGTGGAATCTTCTCAAGTGAATGGAACGACTTACTAAACAACACTCTTTAAGGAGCACGTTCTAAAAGAACACCTGATTTCTATTTTTCCAGGCAGCATATTTTATCCATTTTTTTACTGCAGTTTTGTAATGTTCATACGCCAAAAAAAAGAATTAGGTATGTAACTAACGAATTAAATTTGAACAGAATTAAATATAAAGTAGCAGTTAAAGCACTTTGGACTTAGGTCTATAATTTTCTTTAAATTTACACCAATTATTTCCTTATTGTAAGTACAAATACTGATTGTAAACTCGTTTTCACGAATTACTTGGAGTTCTTAATACCAACTTCTTGCTTGCAAATTAAGTTTTTGTTCCGTACTCCAAAAATTTGGACCTTAGGAATGCCTACTAAACAAAACACTTCCAAATAAACATCTTCAAAACATATCCAAATCGTTAATATACTCAAAGTAAATGAAGTATAACTGAACCAATTCCTATTACGAGAATGCAGTGCTGAGAGTGTATAATGTTGTAATTTCTTCGGAACATCGTACAGCTTTAGCCTTTTTCTTTTCTCCTCGACGATGTTTCTCCCACAGCCACCGGCGCCGTAAATATTTCCTTGTTAACGTAACTACCATATACCAGTGTCGAGTAAAATTCTACCCCGAACGGCTAACACGCAGTGCCGCCGCTCCAAGTATTCGTCGGACAAATTTGAAAAATAAATAATGGAGGAGGTTATATTGCAGACGGCTAGGGCACGGAACGGCACAATAAGGAAAAATGCAGCGTGAAATATAGATGAACGAGGAGGAGGCTATGGGAAAGAAGAGGGTAGAGCTCTAGTTCGGAGTTAGTAAGGAAGTGGAGGAGACGACACACTTTTATTAAAAATGTACACCGGCATTTGCACTAACAATTTTCTCTTCCGCGCGGTCGGGATAGGACTGGAGAAAAGGGGAGGGGAGGGAGCAAGCAGGGACGAAACCATTAAAATAAAATTTTCCTAACATCTTCGCAAGGACAACACCAACAACACGCCTTGCTTAGTTTCCTCGGCGTTTTTTTTTTCCTTCCTGCCCCATAAACAAACACACACAGCGGACACGTACAAAGTCCTCCCGGCCATAAATTCCTAAATTCGTTCCTTGCGTATTTCCCAGTAGATATCCGGGATTCGTGAAAAAGTAATGAGAGTAAGGATTACGGGAATAAGCCCAGTCGCACGTTCGTTCATTTGTAACACGGCTGGTTCGGCGGTTATTTTGCGCGCGAATGAGTCGCCCCCCGCTTTTGCATTACGGGAGAGCTATCTCTAATGCGGACAAGACAAAGCGAGTTACAAAACTGATGTATGTAGGGATATTTCGCGAGCGGAGGTTCTGATTGCGTTCGGATACGTTCCGGTTTTTTAATGCGAGATGAGAATAGATATACGGATTTAATCCACGTTTGGAAAAAACTAGAGAGATTTGACTTGTTCTGCGTAAACACTTTTGAGGAATATCTTGGTGTGATTTGAACAAAATTATTCTTTCTGGTGGAATATGCAAGTTACTCGTAACATTTTAGTAATATATATTATAAATATGTACCTAAATCGCTTCGTGTATATGCGCGCATTTTGCACAACACCAATGAAAATATCAAAATTTTTTTTATCGGCTTACAAAAGTTGGATGATCATTATAAACCGTGAACGGCAATGAGCCAGATTAAATTACTAAAATATAAAGTAAATGCAAACCGCTACAATGCTGGTGCATCAGCGTAATCGTTCCTCTCCTTAATAATTTCTTAAAAACAAGTTCGATTTTTTTTTAAATAGTGCTATTAAATTAAAATTATTGTTACGGGTTGAACCAGCAAGTAGCCATCAAGGCGCTCACTCACACGAAATCAGTTTCAAGATGGTTCGAGAATTCCAAGAGGAATTGAAGGCAGGCAAACGGAATAAAGTAACCCTCCTGTCCATTCCGGGTCACACCGGAAGGACATGAAATAACGGATAATCTTGTAAGTAGAAATCAGTTTCAAGATGGTCCGAACATGCCAAGGGAAATTGAAGGCAGGCAAAAGGAATAAAGCTACAATGCTGGCGCATCAGCGTAATAGTTTCTCTCCTTAATAATTTCTTAAAATAAACTTCAATTTTTTTCTTTTTGAATAGTACTATTAAATTAAAATTATTGTTATGGGTTGAACCAGCAAGTAGCCATCAAGGCGCTGAGCTCACACGAAATCAGCTCCAAGATGGTTCGAGAATTCCAAGAGAAATTGAAGGCAGGCAAAAGGAATAAAGTAACCTTCCTGTCCATTCCGGATCACACTGGAAGGAAATGAAATAATGGATATAATCTTGCAGAATAAAGAGGTTGGAATACCATACGTAAGGCCAGAACCCTCTTCCAGGATAAGTAGCAGTACAATACTGGAAAAATTGAAAGCCAAATAGAGTAGTGAAAATCTAATTATTGGAAAAATCTCCAAGGAATGAGGCAAGCTTTCTGGGAACCTATAACCAGAAGAGGTTTGCAGATTGCGTCACCTTAAGTAAGAGAACAATATTCGCATATTAACATGAATACTTCCAGGCCATTGCAAACTGAAAGGACATCTGAGCAAGCATGGATTAGCAAAGGAATCTGAATCTGAAGATTTTGTGGGAAACATGCATACGTCTTCTCTCAAATTGCGTAGCACTGTGCAACTCAAAGGCATTACACCTGGAAGCATATGAAATCGAATGGGGACATTTGGAAAAGCAGGTTAGTGGTTTGAGAGCCACCAACGATTAGTGAATGGGTCGCTCATCAATAAATCTCTTTTTTTTTTGCTTTCCAAACATAGATATATTGCGAAGCTATTATTTCATAAGGCAAAGTTAGAAAGAACATCTAACACAGGTCTCATGTTAACATACATTAAGGTGTTGTTGTGAAAGTGCTTCTAGATTACTTGAATTCGGCATTCATATTTTTTAGTTTCGCTTCTTGTTTCTGAGATGTTTTAACATTCCTACTTAACATTAACAGAGTTGGTGTTGTCAACTTTTAAGTGTTTCTGAGTTACCAGTTTAGATGTGCGAAAATGTGTATATTAATTTTTTTGTTTTATGTATTTCTGAAATTAGTTGGTGCCCCAGATGCTGTCAACCTCACTACACTTAACTTTTCGTCTCAACAATAACAGAGGTTTAGTTTAATTAACTTCCATTTCCCGGACGTAAACTTGGTCTTATCAACAACGCCCTTTGTATAGTTTTTGCTCGCCCCTAACCCGTAACCTTCCCACGCTTTAGATCGAAAATTACCCTTCTTTACATAATACTCGGAATTACGAAACTTTCCCAAAACCTCCACCATAGAAAGTTCGCCGCGCGCCGACGAAACTCGAAGTAATGTGACATTATGCCAATAACTTTTCCCCCAAACTTCGGGCCGAATAATAAAATACACGCCAACACACGCCGTAGTAGACGTTAAGGCATTTATTTACGCGAAACTACTTATAAAGTCATCGGAAATCTGTCCATCGATGCACATCACCACTATATATATATCGTCGTCGAAGTGAGATAAGGCCTAAATCTTTTCCAATTCAGTTCGCCGAGAGAGAAAATCCGCGAATTCAAACTTGCCTCGTTAAAATTCACATTCTCTCCGGTAGAGGGCGGACGCATGCACGCGTTACAGGAAACTGTCAAAGTTCTTCGCGCGCGACGCGTCGGAGGTAAGTGCCTGTGACATTATGCAAAGGAGCTTTTAACATCGGAGTAAATAATTTATATACTTGCCGGAGTATTTCTGTCTCGAAAAACTTGCGTCATCTAGTATCGGAAGACGTTGGAAGGAGTTTTACTGTCGACCCGCTCGGAACAAGAATTACCCCCACGGAATATGTTAAGCAAATATACATACACACACTTGCTTCTATCCCTTATGTAAATAGAAAAAGCGAGAAAGGGGGTGGCTAGGGGTTCGCTTCCGAATACGGGAATAAAATATGAAATATGCTTCTCCCCTCTTCATTTCTGGCGTGTTCTTCCTCGCTCTCCTCGTGGTAAAACTTTGACCATTTTCGTAGTGGGTGGTGCAACATTCTCTTGGTTCTTGCATGTATACCCAAAACTTTTCATTAAATTGCTAGGCAAGGGAATACAGAACTTTAGCAACTCTTTCAACTTTTCTTTTTTTTTCTGGATGGTGTCATAGACTTTGTGTAATAGGAACATTTAGTGCGCAAAATGGAGAATTTACCTAGGGAATATGTTTGAAGGTTTAATAAACTCAGTATAGACAACTAGAAATTCAATAAACATTACAGTGGAAAGTGTATACATAAATACTCCAAAAACTTTAAACTATTTCTTGTAAAACCATCTTAAATTTTCTCGGTGAAGGCCACAATACATAGACTTGAAGTCATTAATGCAGTATCATACTTGTTCGTTGGTGTTTGAAGCTTTTGAATGTAGTTATGGCATACCAAAATATTCATACATGCTCACCAATCTTCATTAGCTGCAAGTTGGATTCGATAAATAAGAAATAGCATCCGGTAGCATAGGTTCGATTAATCGTCCCATCCATTGCCACCATTAGGGTCGAATGTAAAGTCGATGTTATCTTAGAGTTCATCCAACTGGTTCAATCCCTTAAGGTAGCTCACTATCATGCTGAATGAGAATCTTTTCATGTCTTCTAGGGAAGGATCAGCTTTTCCGAAGATTACACACCTGATTGTTGTGCATGGCACCTGTCTCCTGGTCCCCTAAAAATAGGTGACATTCGGTTTCATCAGAAACCCTGATTCCGTGTAAATACTTTCTGAATTTACAGTCAATTGTAAAGACAGAGACAATCACTTTCACACTTTTACATCAAGCAATTCCTTGGTTCTGGCATGATTAGGTGGTATACACTCCATCGTATGTACCGAACCAGGGCATCTGTTCCAGTATTAGAGCAATTTTTGATTTGCCCAGAATTGAACGTGCTGCTAGGTGCTACGCCTATTGCTTGAGCAATTCCTTGGTTCTGGCATGATTAGGTGGTATACCCTCCTTCGTATGTACCGAACCAGGGCATCTGTTCCAATATTGGAGCAATTTTTGATTTGCCCAGAATTGAACTTGCTGCTAGGTTCTACGCCAATGGCAGGATGTGATCTCTGACATTGCTAAACAGCACCTTTTTCCACGAGGGAATCTGCTTCCTCATTTCCGAGAATGAGTGAATGTCTAGGCAGATTAGGGATAGATTACTACCCATCCCAAATGTATTTAGCCGCAGAAATACTTTTGATTTTGCATGATTAATTACCAACTTATTAAGTTAGTACAAACAATAAAAAATTTACAACATTCACGAAGTCCCCCACACTACACTTGGGGTAAGCAATATCTATATGATTAATAGTCAACATTTCCGACAACAAAGATATCATGGAAATACAAAATAAACCAGAGAGGTCATGGGATAGCATTTGCCTTTACTTATATTAATATCTTTGGAAGCAACATCAACTCTATACACTTCAAGAAGAGTAAATAACATCTTTATAATTAATACTCAAAACATCCGACATCATTTAAATATAAAATAAATTAGAGGGGCCTAGATAGAGCACCATGTAGAACACCCTTGCTTACATTAGCGTCTTTGGAATTGATATACCTATCATTATGAGTAAAAATCGACACAGATGTGTGATTGTATCCACAGAGTTCGAAAAATAGCGAAATAATGCAATTTATTTTAGGAGATACATAAAAACTTAAAATCAGTTTTATGATTGCAACATGAGAAAGCACTTAGAATGCTCCTGGTAATTTATAGGGGCATGTAAATAGGTAAGTTCTAAACACATTGGGTAACTGGTTTAATAATAATAAAAAAAATGTTGACGCAAGCAATTAAACAGACTGTGCACTGTTGCCAACGCTTGCATATGTGTGAAGTTTATATGTGAATGTTTTATTTACGATGGTTTATAGAATGCCAGAATTTAAGATGAATACACGTAATATATCATATTTTAATAAAATGTTGAGGTAAAAATAACAAGAGCGTTGCCAAAATTGTCTTCCCTTGTTTTATTTATAATCTGCTTAAATAAATTAAAATTGGTAGTCGCTCAAGTCAATTTGGAAATTGAATGAAGTATTGCTAAGGGGTGGTTCTCCCTGCATATCAATTTTGTAATATTAAAAGAACTCTCAATACATAAACATGGCTTACGTATATCAAAATGGTGAATAGTAATTTATAGTTACTGTATAGTAGTTTAGTCGTAAATCTTAATTTCATTTTCACTCTTATAGCAGCACAGATTATTTAGCGGAAAAAGCTGGGTTACGATTGAACATAAAAGGGAACTTCGCACCCCTACGACTCCACCCCCATCTGTACGTGTCTGCAGTGACACATACACACACACACATAAGCATAATCCACCTCCCCTTTGCGTATTTTATGGTCGCGTAAAATTTCCCAATAATTTTATGGCCCATTTTCGAAATTAATCTAGCGTGTTTATTTGGACTTGTTTATTTGTAAAATGGGTACGGTCCCGAGCCAACACGCTGACGAGTAGGGGAATTCATCGGTTCGTTCGCATATAAAACTCTCCAAGTGCTATCTCGCCATGTATGAACCGAGCGGCCATAAATATTAGTCACATTCATAAATTACGGTTAAAGTGCTATTCCTTTAGGGCTATCTCGCGAAAGTTCACGTTAAAATGATTCTAATCGGGTCGTTATGCATTTGGAGTAGATGCTTTAGGGTGATGAGGTTTCTCTTCGTGGTGATTGGCATACTTATGACTAATTTGTATCACAGGTGGAATTTCAGTCGAAACAAGGAACCACCCACATGGTTCTTGAACAACCAAAACCATTAAAAATATTTTTTATACAAATAATACAGGCTATTCCTCTTATTTATGATGGATAGATATGGTACTGCTTTATGTTGTAAACTATTCCCTTTTAAATGTAATATTCAAAGCAAATGCTTTTACTTTCTTACCAGTGTCAAGGTAATCTACATCCATACTGACCCCCATTGAAAATTAACCAACAACGGTGTTAAATCAGTCAATGAACTATGCCATCCCATATTTGCCTTGCAGATTTTGCAAAACATGAGGTCCATTTCTCTGTAAATGGTGGAGCCAATACTCAAAACTGTGGAATATGGTTGACAAATAATCACATGAAATCGTTCAAAGATATCTTCACCACAAGAAAGTCACCGTTTGGTGTAGCTTCACTGCCAATTTTATCATTGGACCAGGCTTTCTCGAGGAGATACGGAATGGAGAGACCGTATCTGTAACTGTTACTGGTGCACGATTAGACTAAGATTAGAATTGGGGTGGCTTATGAACCTGTTTCACCGCGACCTTTTCAGATCTATTGTGATCTCTTTTTTTCTTAGAAGGCGCTCTCTAATTTTACCCTCTTAATTAGGCCTATCATCTTTGAGAGCGGCTTTTTTGTGTAGCTACTATCTGTGGGGTTCTCCACGTCCATTACTAGAAACCTTGTCTTTGTCAGGCCTTCAAATTGCCACAGCAAATTAACTGGTGTTTTGTTCCTCCTATTGGCAGAATCTGCAGGTTGCATCATCTGTCAGGCCTATGTTGTACATATGCCTATTTAGTCTACAGTGACCAGTCAGCAGACCTACTATCATTTTGACAGTCTTCCTGTCTTTATTCAGTAGACCTCTAGTAAATGTAGGCCTCTGTTCCTTTAGGAATTCTGGACTGATTATATATCCATTCATTGATGAATTTTTTAATTTGCGATTTGGTAGTGCCGAAAGAAAGGACCAGCTCCAGCGAATGCCCTTGACGAAGCTCGCTTGGCCAGCTCGTCCGCCGCCTCACTTCCTCTCACGCTCGAGTGGCTAGGGACCGAAGCCAAGGTTAATTTCCTTTGGGTGTACTGATGAACGATACTTTGCAAATGTTACGAAATTATGCCATTCCACGGATAGAAAAGGAACTCCAAGGAATTGAAAACATCATTTTTACCGACCAGTTAAAGAATTGTTAACTGCTGTTATACAAAATCGTGTTATAAGAAGACATTTTGTAAATCCATGGCCTCCAAGATCGCCTGATCTTAACCCAGTAGATTACTTGTGCTGTGGGATTATTTAAAAACATTGATGTTTAGGACACGAGAAGAATGAAAAGAATCCAGAAAAACAAAATTTGGAATTGTTAAATCACAAAAATCATCAACAAATGGATATGTTGGAGGACAAGTCCAAAGAAAAGTGGAAAAGTTATTAGAATAGAAATGCCAAAAACAGCTTTAAGAAAACACATGGAATTTACAAAAAGAACCTATTATGTAAAGCAAGGAAAGATATTAAAATGATACAAGTAGGGTTCCTTGCTGGCCTGTGCAGATTAGCCAACTATTTGCACGTCATAGGCCTTACAGAGGATGCTATTTGCAAATTCTACAAATAGGAAGAAGAAGTCCTATAGTTCATGTGCTGTGGCAATATGATGCCTTAGCAAGGACATCATTTCTATTATATATTGAACTTGGAGAATCTCTGAGGAGATATGTAAGGAAGCATCATTTTTGACAGCAATTTCTTTATATGCCTGCCAGAGATTCTATAAGTTCAATATGTAGAAATAATAGAAATGGTATCCTCAAAGTCATCATATTGGCATATATAGCACATGAACTAATGTTTCTCGATGCTTTGGCAGAATTTGCTAATAGCATCGTGGTGTTCCAATAAAGTATATCGCATTAGATCTGCAAAGATTACGGCCAGAAAAGGCGACTCCAATACCAATCCAATAAAATCTAAGGCAGAAGCCTTACAGCCTTCTAGTAGGTATAAAATTAAATTGATAAATAAAGACTTGAAGTACATAGTGGTCGATTAAAATAATCAAAGGACATTAATAGACTCCAACTTTAGTGTTTTTTCTTCAATTTTAAAGAGAAATTATATGGTATTTTGTTTTACATTTTAACTCTTTCCGTATTTGGGTCTTACTTCACATTATTCTAAAGTGGACTAGGAGGAAGCTTTGTATCACGTATGCTGCGCCTAAAATTCACCGTAAGAGTCAATTTGCATCTCATTGTTAGGATGTTCTTACTTCGCTTCCCGCTGTTGAAAGCCAGGACTTCATCTCGTTTATCGTAAAATCTAATCTACGTAGTCTATTCAACTCTTCGATAGTTTGAAAGGGTTATTTGCATACTCCAGCACAAGTTTTGGGCTCTTGCGTTCTAATTACTATTTACCAATAAAAACGTACGAATCGACACATGTTTTCACACAATCTTTTTTATGACCAAACAAAAAATAACCACACCAGACATGATCGACGACCATGTTCCAAAAAGATATCCATCGCTAAACGTTTAACAGGCATTTTTTAACAGCACCTAAAGACATTTTACGACTTTCCCACGTTCTTCTTGCGCCTTTTAAGCCGTACCTTCGCCCACCATTTACATAATGCGCGCATGTATATTGATGGCGATAAATTAGCGAAATGTACTACAAGCCATATATAAATTGAGCCTCCTCGGCCAGGTCGTGAAATTGATACCTTCTCCTTTTGGGGTGGCTCTTTTTTTTTATCGTCGCTGTTAATGGTGACGTAATGTATGTACATTCGCGCTCGTAAATTTCGACCATAATCGGTAAAATGTCGTCCGAAATCACGACAAGGATACAGCAACGTGCAGACTGAATTTATCAGGTCGATTTCGCGACGTGATCCTATCTTGTAGGAGTCTTTGGCTTTTCGCGTTTTTTTCTCTTAATAAAATAAAAATGCTGTAACCAAAAGACAAACAGCAAGTTCCTTGCACAACATAAGAATCACTCCAGAGAGTATTAGCATCGTCGTTATCCGATCTTCCCATTCGCTCTCTCATATATTTCTTTTTATTTTACTTCCTACGTCATAGTAAAATATCCAGCTATAATAAAAACTTAAGACCCCATCAGTCGATATTTTCGCATTCCAGCCTCGATATTCTCAGCCCACCGATCGTGGTAATTGTCTTTCTTCGCTTGTCTCTGCTTTGCCCCATTTCCGACTAGCTCATATTAAAAATAAACGCTCCGATAAAAAATGTACGAGGTCACCTCAATTATTATGTCGCCCGAAATGGCTACCCCGTGCTCGGAATTTATATTATACGTATTCTCCGAAATTCTTTTCCCGCATTCGTCATAAATAATTTAGAGAGCAGTTTCGGATGTGAACGTATTCGTAAAATTCTTCCCATTTGACCCTTGTTAATATTGAAAAAAAAAATGCTCCATTCCTGAGGATGTGCATGTTAAGCCATGTAATTTTTAGTAGAACAATTTTAAAGTTGAGAAACTTACGTTTTCTCGCGCTTAGATTAAATGTAATTTTCAGAAATAATTAACAAAAAAAAATCTTAAAGTCGTAATTTTAACATATTTAAAATTTAAGATAATATCACATGATTTAATTTTGAAAAGTCCAGTATATGTAAATTAGTAGATTATGTATTATAAAGGTGTTTTTGAAGTTGCAGATTTACTTTTAACACTACGTTGTGTTGAACTGAACTTTTAAAGGATGCGTCGACACTACGTTGTTTTAGACTAACATTTCATATGCTTCCATTTAGTGTTGACTTAACACATCTTTTTTCTCAGTGTACCTACGCGTTGCCTTTCAAATCCATCCAAATAATCCGTTTGATTTCACTAATGACAAGTTTTTTAAAATGCGTTTGTAGTCCTTTGATATTCTCCCTTCCCCCAAAGTTTTAAACATCAAACTTCTCTGTTAGCTTTGTGGTATTTTCTTGATTTTTTATGAACGACTCTTTTCTTAGCAGTTTTTCCAGCATAGAAAAAGCTTTACCACAGGTAGAAAGCTATGTCCTTTGACAGGGAACGTGACTGCTGCGGACGTGACAAATGTGGCAAGGTTAGCCAATCAGTGGATGAGCATGTGAATAAGATGTGAGTACTTATCTTGGTCACCATATCCATCGCAAAACAGCCGAATGTTTGTAACATTTAAAAGAAAATAAACAAGATTTTAACATCGATCACAATTTCGCAATATTACATACGGCCAAAAAAGGTGCCTACCTCAACAACTTGGAGGCATTAGAAATACTGAGGTAGCAGCTCACTAGTGGAGACCTTTCTTTAAACTCGTAATTAGTTTTCGAGTGCACTCCCCTTTCCAAGTTTTACTCGAGAGATGACCCCTTTACATATATGGTTTTCAATTATTCTTCAGCACTTTTTACTTTGTTTTTAAACCTGGACTATCTTTAAACTGATTTTAAATTGTAAGTATTTTAAATATTTTTTTACTTTTGCTTATCTCCTTTATTTATATATAAAATATTTTAACTCTATACAATACTGATTTGTTAATAATTTCTACACTCTCTCATAAATTGATACTTCTGTAGCTGACCTGAGGATGTTTGGCTAGAGCGAAACCGGTCGTGCGAAACATTAAAAAGTTTTGTGAGGATCAAGACCTTGTTTTCTTCTTTTTTCCTTTAATTATTTGATAGTACACCCTAGTGTTCTCACCATTAGACAGCATTTATCCGAAAAGAACTAAAAGTAACCGACAATGAAATATGAAGGGTATTTATCAACTTTTGCTTGAAATGCTGTAGCCTTTTATATAAGGTGTCTGGAACATATTCAAGGTTTGCTAGTAGGTGTTACACCAATTGCAATTGTGCATACTATATCGTCAGGTATGTAAAGACTGAATCTTCTATCCAGTTTTAATCACCAAGCCAGTGTAGAAAGTGTAACGCCCACGAAAAAACCTTCAGGTTACCTTGAATTATCAAATAACAACATAACGTTATGGTTAACTTTTGTTTGAAGAAGAACTTGGACTTTTTTCGACGTAGGACTGATTCGCGTTTCTTTAAAAAGAGACCTGGGTGTCGCTCAAAATCACCATAAAGATATAGAATCCGTGCACAATATTACCTTTATTTGGGGTTTTAATTTAGTTGCCTTCACGGCTTCCGGCTAGTTCACTCTCTCACAGTAGGTAATAAATAAATTAAAGCAATAATAAAACAAATTAAATGACGTACATCGAGTTTTTAATGAAAGTTATTATGGTGTTACAAATTTGAGCATATAGTTCAGTATATTGATATGGGAAATAGATATACTATATATATAAAAGGTGACAAGAATTACTAGGTCGAATGATCATTCGCTGACAGAGAATTTTACATATATTTATTTTAAAGAGTATCATTAACATTGGCAAGAGCAAAAAAACAAAATATTCGTAATTTATTTGACAAGACTTCCTAAATTATTCTTTACATAGATGAAAATAATAACTGTTATTACTTAAAATTTACTGAGCCATAAACAAAATAGAGTATACTGAGCCTAGCTATTTTAAATATTTATTACTACATGTATTTATTTAAATAAAATAAAAGCAAAAGGTTATGAATGTCGACAAATGGTGGAGATGTTGGGGTTGTTTAATATTCGTGAATTATAAGATCGTAAACAACAAACAGCTTCACGTACTTAACGTAGTGATGTAACCAGAGTAATAATACTAAACGACGTACCTATATAAACTTTCGTATATAAGCGACGACATATCAGGATAGATAAAATAAATAAAAAGATGATAATAAAATAATAATAATCTTTAGTTGAACTTCTCGTGGTAGTGAAGTAATTTAGGTCTTGACGCAGCGAGTCGATACTCTGGAAAAATGGTTGGTAAACGGCGTGGTGGACACGTATGAGTGGATTCCTCGAAAAGGCGTTGTGGTGATGAATAATCTTCGTAGACCACGACCACACGGTACCAAATATCCCCAGGGATAAAATGAAGATTATTAATTCACAACAATAACATGACGGGTCTCCCAGATCATACAAAGAAACTTTCTTCTTGCATTTTTACGGAACAGTCATGAAAAATGCGTGTCAACTCTACGGACTTTCTAGCGCGTCTCTCGTGCGCATCACGTGGCTCTCTCATAGTGAGTACGCCGATATGAAAGGCATCTACTTAGATGAAGGTACAACTAAAAATGCTGAACAAAAGAAAAGAAACGTTACGTTGCAAAGAATGAACTTATTAAAGATAAAAAGCGATTCCAAAACCCTAATTGAAAAGTAAAATTCGAGGAACAGTTAAGCTACCAAACTAACTCAACTACACGCCGGTAGATGACCCTAGTAGTACTAAGAATAAATAAAAATAGAATAAAAAGATGAAAATTTAACAGTTACAACAACTCGAAAACGGCAGAATTGGACTTGAGGGTGAATGCTAGTTTAAAAAGCTTAACGCAACAGTATTTATTCTGTTACGGATTGTTTTTCCAAACAACTTTGTAGTAGTAAATTTAAATAATTTTTTAAGTAAATTTAGTCCGTCATACTAAATAAAAAGTCAATAAATCCATCTCGTAAAAATCTCCTTCTTCACATCTGTGCGTACGAACTACTTGAGTTACCGTTTGATTGTATTTTAGAACACGAGAATATTATCGCCTACACCCACATAAACCACGGTAAAATACAATCCCTATACCGGGTCAACCGATCAAATCTCTCTCAAAGAGGCGATGAGAGAAAGCCAGTAATGGAAAGAAAGGTTCGCCGACAATATATAGGCAAGAAAAAAAAAAAAAACGAACCGAGACAAAATAATGGAATAATGACAGCAGCGCGCTTGTGTGAATGCGTATATGTACGTCTCACAGCCTACGCGCTACGTGATGGAACGATAAGTCTCTCGCTTCACGGATTGATATATTTGACATGTCCAATTACACGGGATTATGTTGAATTAAATGGAGAACTTCGCGTCGTAGTGTGTCTGTGTGTACCTTATCCGTATAAAGTAAGTGAAAATCGGCGGCATGGCAACAGCGCGTGATGAACGTGGCAACCAGGGCCTTTTATAACCAGACCGGCGATAATTTTGCCCGACTGTTATTTATTGCGGATCAGACTCGGGTTCAACAGTTGAATTTGCATCTGCATATATCTCTGTACGGGTTTGCCTTTTGAGTGGAGGCAAGCGGATTTCACCTTATCTCTCGCTTTCTATATTTTTTTCTCTCGTTATGCGCGAATGAGGTTCGGATTGTGGGAGGTAGTAATCTTACTCTTTGTTGTTCTGCTCGTTAAGATCATATTAATCTTAGTTTAGATGCCTTTATTCGTATGTGGTGGCTACAAATTCAATGTTAATCTCCTTTGCTTGGTTCGTAATTAAGGCTTGTGAGTTGACAGATAACATCTGCTAAGCCTTTTGGTGGTGATATAAATATGGAAGTTTTACGTTTGAATCAAGTTGCTTGCAGAAGAAAGGGATTAAGTCAAGAACAATTATTGCAAATAAGAATTGATGTAGGCTTGTCTACTATGGCTATGCCTCTATCCAAGAAGATGCTTTCTAAATTTGCCTTCTGATATTAGTTAGCTCTCAGTTTTTTCTCTAGCAGAAACTTTAAAATTTTGATGAAACTCAGAAAACAATGTTGTTGATACAGGTAACTGTTGACAATAGTAAATAAAATAAATCTTTGTAGTGGAATTCAAAACTATATTATTTAACGAACTCTGCAGATACTCATATATATCAATATCTTAGTGTGTACCTATTGCTATGGTTAGACACCCCACGCTTAGTTTATTTTAATTTGAAACCACGTGGATTGAAATTGTAAGATTTTGTAAAATCTTCCTGAATAAACAAATCTTTTGCTTTGCATAGGAAATAGCATTGTCCTATTTTAATTTAGAATCAAGTGCAGTTTTTATTTTAAGCCAGAACCTTCAGTTCACGGTTTTTTCTGCACAAGTTGTAATTTTACCCATTTTATAAAATAAATTTGATTGTTAATTAGCATCTTTAGGTTAAAAATTCTGTTCTTTTATTTTATTTTAAACCTTTTCAATTTTTCGGGTAATTAAGGAAGTCAGATTTCTTTCACTCACAATTTACTTTTCATGGTTAGATTCAAGTTTTAATTCGTGAGGGTAACTCTGAGATTATTTGTTCTTTTGTTCAATTTAAATCTTATCCGTTGAGCTAGCTAATTTAATTTTTCTTTTAGCCATTTCATTTAATTCAAACAGTACCCAGCACTATGTACGATCGACTCAAAAAAAGATGATATAGGGAAAACAGGCCATTAGGAAACATAAGGAGAGATACATCTCCTTCAACCCACCAGCGATTCCGCAGATTCTAAGAATTTTAATAGTAAATTATTCCGCGGAAACTATAAAGTAAAATTTTGAGAATGCATAAATCCTTGGCCGAAAGGGTTGCGGTATCTTTGTCGCATAACATCAAGGAGATTAGCTTACGGAACGATTATCGGCATATATACTTTTGTTTTGCTGTTTATTTTAACCATTAATTATTCGTGGATGCAAAACAGGTAAATTGTAGCCTTAAAATTAGATAATTATCGTCACAAATACAATAAAACTATTAGAGACGATAAAAGTGATAGAAGTTCAAATATACTAGATATAAGTAAAATTGGGTGATAATTCGCAACATTTTTGTGATAGAGTTTTTAGATGCTTTTACGTTAATATTTGAAAATATTGGCAATTATTAGTGAGTTTATCTGAAATCTCCCTCCTTTTCCACATTTCTATTTTTTGCAACATCCCAAAAATTGGTGTCATTTTTCCAATAAATATTTCGGCTTACTAAGGCAGCGTTCGACCAATACTTTCGCTTATTCTGGCATTAAAACCCGACCTGACCTTTCGTCCCCTTCCGCATGGGACACGCCAATGGGCGTTCTCTTTAATAAAAGTCAAGGGGCAGACCAGTATTATGCACGTAAATCGTGCATGTGTCTCTGTGTGTGTGTGTGTGTGTTTCCCAGAATTGGGTCAGAGTTCATCAATATTTAGGTGCGCTCCCCAGTATAGGCCATCAAGATGCGAGTCCATCGCGTGAGTCAAATTGGACTCACGCGATCGAAAGTCCGCAAGCTAACCGTATCAATCTCTGGGAGGCCGAAATAGGTGTGCAGAATACTGGCGGAAAGTGGATCATCCGACAGCGCGCAGAAAACGCGTTTTCCTTATTTACAACGAGATTTATTCACTTCGCCGCGTTTAACTTGGAGCGACGCCGTCTTGGGAGGGTGGCTGGCGTAATTCGGAGATTCGCCGCCGTCTGTAAAGCGATTCATTATTTGTTGCTGCTGCGCTCGCCTCCGCTGGATGCCGCTGCTTTAACAATGCGACGCCTCCGTTTTGAAATATGATTTCGGCTGTAATTTGTTCAATGTGTCAGTGAAATTCCGGCGCCGATTATCCATTTATTATGCCGCGCTGTACTTTGCCTTGTTTACCTGGGCGTTTAATTCGACCAGTTTATATAATACTTCACGCCTCTGGTTTGATTTATGGTCCGAAAGAATGGGGTTTTGTGCTATGAATGAAAATAAATGTGTTTTTTTTCTTTATTGTTATTTATTTGCCTTGCGTTCTTTTTTTTTGTTTCATTGAATTTGCAATTTGTGAATTGATTTTTTTTTTGCTGCGCCTATGACTCATCTCACCATTCAATAAATCGTTTTTTAGCAGGGGTATAAAAAGTAATAAGTCATCCATCATTCCATATGCGAGCCTCTCTCTGGTAATGAAAAATATTATATGAGGCGTATAGGTGCAAAAGTCACTCATTGGTAAATTTCCTAAAATTTCACTAAACATAGATCTGCACATAGATACATTGGCAATGTTAGTTGTTCCTAAAATTCAATCTATGGTAGTGAAAATCATGGGATCAAAATTGGCTGGTGGATTGAAAACTCACTCACACACATTGAGATATTGGTTGCAAAACGCTCTATTTCAGTTGAGCCAATTAGAATGGTTGTTTCAAGCCTGTGTTTAATTCTCACCTTCAGCAGTTTAGAAAATGGAAGGTGTTCATCTGGTTGTGCCCTGTATTGTACCTCGTCTTATGCTCTTAAGGCATCGGCCAAAAAAAACTATACCTTAGCATCCCACATGGGGATACAGAGAAGGCTATGATTTCTCTTATTATAGCGCAACTTTAACAATGCCCCAAATTCAGAGGATACTTAAAAGATTACTTACAATTAATAATAAAGACAAGTAGAACATTTCTATACTAAAATGCTGTAATCATACAAGTCCGAAACGAGGTGACAAAATTAAAGAAAGCAACATTGTTATCAAGTTCCAACTGACGATGGCAATTTTATACGTGTATGCAGACAAGCCTTTCGTGAAGTTACTCGAATGGGCTACTCCAGAATAGAGTGAAATGCTTTCTAAAATAGCGACTCCATAAGAATGGAGGAAGTGAAATGGCGTAAGAGCGAAAAATAAGCCAAAAAAAAAAAAGAAATAAGAGAATTTATACAATTTGTTAAGTGCGTCGAGTGACACTTCATTGTAATATATTAAGACATTCGTGAAGTCAATTTGACTAACGTAACTTACAATATTGATTTTGGATTATGGAGAAGTGTTTGTTATCCAACGTGTTTGAAATCTGATGAAATGCTAAGAGATACCTTATGGAATGAAGCAAAATCAAAAATAGCAATTAGGTCAACCAAGAAGTTCAAAAACCAAAGGCCTTTACGATACTTCTGCAAATGGAATTGTGCCAAATATATTTTGGTTCATCAGAAAATTTGTCATTATCTAAACTTCACGATCAAGTTTATTATTTTAGTCAGCAACTAAGCCATTATTATATTAAATTGAAAAAATAGTATTCAACATAGAGCAGAAAGCAAAAGTTATAGAATGATAGTTTTGTACAGGTGTAAAACTAAATGGCGAATGCCAATATTCAATTCCAGAAATCACGGCCGATTTTCGTGAAGAATATTTTGAATTAGTGTGTGATTTCAATGGTTTTTACAATGTTTTGACAAATTCTTTGCAGTTATTCAGAGAGACTGGTAGCTCCGTCGAAAAACTGGAAGCGGGCGGCCATTTAAATGTATAGCCGAAAATATGGAAGCTATTTGGCATGTTATTGATGTAAATCCAATTACATTCGTTTCAGTATTGGTCCAACAAATAAATTTATCCTATGTCAAACATATCAATTCATTCTGAAAAAAAAAATACGCTATCATGCATATAAGCTGCAGTATTTTCATGAACTTCTTCCAGTGGATTATCCAAGAAGTGTGGAATTTTGTTAATGGTTCGAAAATAATTTAAACTACGAAGATATCCTTACGACAGTTTTCTTTTTTTTTCCAGATAAGGCTTGGTTTTATCTTCCTGGACATGCATATTCACAGAATATAAGGTTATGGTCATCTGAAAATCCAACGTTTTTGTTGAAAAGCTGTTAAACCCCCAAAAATTTGGTGTTTGGGTTGGGATATGTCGGAAGAACATTAGTGGGTCCCATCTCTTTTAAAAGCACACTTACTGCTGCGTGTATTGCAATTAAATCCTCTGTCCGTTCATAAGTGAACTAGATGATGATGAAGAATTACAAAATGAGTTTTTCCAACAAGATGGTGTAATAAAAAATGCAACCAGAGAAACACTTCAATATCCTGGAGAACAGAATAATACGCAGGAACACTGAAATCCAACATTTTCAACAATTTCTGTAATTTTAAGTTAAATTTTGGCTATCTTTCGATGTTAAATGAATTATGGGTTTGACTTTATGTTGCAGCATCATTTTGGGGTTATAAACTTTGTTTACAATGAAAATGTCAAGTAATAAATGTCATTATGTGGAAGTGGCTAAAATACCAACTCAAAACGTTGACACTGGATAGTTTATTCTATTTACGATTTTTCTTTTAGGTATGTAAAGTCGAAAACAAATTTTAATTTTTACTAACAAAAACGCTAATATTTTTTTGGGGTAATTTTTTTTTTCCTTCTCTTTTTTAGCCGTAGGAATTATTTATAGTAACTACCACCGATCTCCTTCTTAAATTTAGCGCGTCACGAACAAGGGTAAAAAAAAGTAAAAAAAAAAAAACATTAATTTGTATTATCCCTACTTTTGTACTAACGAACGATTAAGGAGAAATGAACAAAGACAGGCAACTGTCCGTATTGAAAAGAGAAGTGCGCTTAATTGCTTTTTAATTAGTTTTTGTTGTCGAAATATTCCTTGCTTGTGGACCCATTTGTTCTTTATTTTCTTCATCGATTCCTACCCCCACCCTCCATTGTTTCGGCTTGATTTTAAAAGAGTTCTGTTGTAATTCTATTGTTAACAATGCAACCTTGGTAAGTCTCAGTTTTGAAGTTTGGTACATAGGTTTTTGTAATTAAATTAAGTTTCTAGGCCGAATTTAATATAAAGCAAAATGAGCATCTTATAGGGGGCAAATTAAAAAAAGGAAAGAACTTAGGGGTAGTTTTACAATATGAACGAAGTAGATACAACGAAGCACATGCAAATGCTTTAAGATTACAGAGTTTACTGTCAAGAGAAGAAAAGTTTGTTGCAATAGAGAACGTCGTCACCAATAGTTGTCGCGAAGCCTGACGTCAATTACGCCCCGCTGCCTATTTGTATTGATTTTAGATTTCTTTACTTAAGCAAATCCATACTTAACTTAAATATACACGGTTAACAACACTCTATTAAAAATTAAAGTGGGTTTTGATTTTTTTCAGTGAATTCCGCACAAACTTTTATATACAAACATTCCAGAGGTTATATATACATATACTAGAAGTCATCACATTCAGATTTATGCGACAAAGTGCCTGTTGGATTTATTTCAATTTTATCCTGTAATTGTGCACCTACTGCATTTGTATTTATCAAAGCTTTTTCGAACTATTGGAATACAAATTGAAGGCAAAACGGTTAAAAGCTAGGTTTCCATTGCCCGATTACCCAATCACAATTTCTGTGTTAATATTGGACGGTCCATGTCAAAGTCAATGGTTTGCGTTTTTCTTTTTTTTTTTTGTTTTTGCGGAGCGCAATATTTTCAATTCGATCCTCGAAAACGTCGATTTGACGTTCGCGGAGATAACGAATTACTATTTGGTGCCGTTTGAACTGTTACCATGGTTGCGTTTTGATGGGTAAAAAATCGCTTTCATTTATAAGAGATGCTTTACTTTTATTTATTTTGCTTTCAATGGTGAAATGAATTGATAAATATCAACTTCAGAGGAGGCTTTATCCATTTCACACCACATTTTCCGCTATTGAAACCAATGCAAAAAAAAAAATAATTTTTACTTTCCACCCTTAACAATCTTCCCATTTCGGCTTCTCTCTGCGTGCTTTTTCTGCTTCTCGAGGACCTGTCACTCTATCTCGTGAAGTTTTAATTGATTTTGCCGCTCCGTCTGCTTTTCTTGCTTTTGTCATCTCTTACCGAGGAGGCAGCGAGAGAGGGAAACTGGGGCCTCGTACAGCCGCAGACAGGCGCCTCAAAGAATTCAAAGGGAAGGTTCGCACACCACTTCTCGAGTCCTCCACAGGTCTCGCTTCTGTGCTGCCGTCTACTGCCTCGTTCCCGCTTATTTATTTGGTTCGGATGTTACTGGAAATCCTGCTTTTTTTCTCTCGGCTTCTATTTATTTTCTTTCGTACGTTCCAGATCGCGTAAATTGAGCGTAAGAAGATGTGTTACGATTTTCGTGTAGTGGATACGAGTGAAATTGGCCATTTAAGGAGGCGATGGATTTAAGAGTTTCCAATCAAAATTTTGCCAGCCCTATACTAAGTTTTGATTTAAGAAGATGTTCCACATATTTGAAGCTGTTGAACTATGTGGCCCTTCTTATGACTAATAGCTAGGTGTAGTTTAGTAATCATCATTAAAAACTTTGTTAAACGGAACAATCATAATCAACATTTTATTTATATTGGCTGACACTTAAAAAACTAACACGCCCAATGTCATCATCAGTTAGTACATTATTACTTCAACATTGGCCGCGTTCAGAATACGTAGTTGCTCCCAAGCGTTTTGGCAACTGTTGGCAATTCGTTTCAAAAACGTAGCACTACATCAATACCATGCAATGGAGCAATCGCCATTTTGTGTAGCCGAGACAGTTACTGAGAACTATCGGCCATTGAATTTAAGACAACTAGTAAATTACTGCTAACTAAATAAAAATAACAGGAATTCGAGAGAAGAATTGCGGTGTCTCGGTAGCGACGAATAGTTAATGGACTGTAGATTTTGTCACTCCTAATTTTTCTGCTATCACACACACACACAGAGACTGTTCTTTCTTCGTTTTAATCTGACAATAGCTGATTCCTTTACTACACTTATCGGCTTTCCTTTCGGCACTTTTTAAATACTATTTTCACAAACACCGCAATTGAACAACCGTATCATAACTGGTTTACTAATACAATAATTTACAACAAATGTGATATCAATTATTTCCTGCTATAGTGGGAGACCTTTAGGACACACGCACGTGAAATTTTAGGACCCTGTCGACCCACCCCTCTATTGTAAATATGCTTGTCGGCGTTCCTTTAAATATCGTTTGTAGTGGTTTTTATAATATTTTTATTTTGTGGAATTAATATTAATACGTTTATTTATCAGATATGTTTATTCTTATACATCTAACGGTGGAGTGTCCGTTGAAATCAACTCACACACACAGTAATATAAAAACACCCAATAATAAAAATATATCCACATATACACTACTCCTCAAGTGGTCAACGACACATTTTACAATACATTACAGTTTTATTACCTGATATTTGGTTAAACTCTTTTATAGGCTCTTTAATATGCTTATTCTAATGATGATTTCCCTCTTAAAGGTTTACAATAATGTTAAAAGAATTAAATATTGAAAAAAAAAATGGATTTTTTAAAATTTTACCAGTAGTACTAACTTCAATGACCGGTAGTGTATGTATTTACTATCTATATTTTAGCAGTAAAGCAAACTGAATTTTTGAAGTATATTTGTACAAAAATAATACAGAAAAATATTTATTATAATTTAATAAAGGTTTTACTACAGAATGCAGTTTTTGTCACTGTGAATTGGCATTGAATGCCTTTTTGAAATAAATGATGTAGTAGTTGGGTTGATGTATGCCTCGGTTACATACTATTTGAGAGGTGATTACTAGATACAAGAAAGAAAAAAAGTGATATTGGCAGTTAGCAAGTGCAACCTAAGCTAGTTATTCTGGTAATGTGCCATTTTAACCACTACTACAAGACACGATCTCCAAATTTGACAACTGTGGATTATTTCATTTATTCACACCTAAAATATAGAGTATTTACAAATCGTCCTCACTTACTGAAGCTATGCGAAATGTCTGTGAAGAAATTACCACTAATAATACCACTAATATAAGGAATGCTTTCAATTTGAAACAAACATATTTATATTGTTGCACACTTTAGGGTTAATTTAACAAGATTATAGTGTTCAGGCGTAACCAATATTTTATCTTGTTGGTTTAATCCCACAAATTGTCGATTTGACATTTGAAAAAGGTGTTCTTTAAATATTTACTATCGGTATTAACTCAATGAAATGTAATATTTAATACTATTACATATAGGTGATCGCACATGCGTATAGTCAGTCAGTATCCAACCTCCGTAGCAATAAGACCTAAGTTTCTGTAACATTAATATTGAATAATAAAGATAATCAAAACCCATCGCGCAGTATAGGTATATATATATATATATAACATGGCGCAGTCAGAATAAAAAACAAACAAAATACAAAAAAAAAATCAGTGAAAGGAAGAAAAAGTGCAACAAATTATAAAAAAGAGTCAGAAAGGAACAAAACAAAATGGAGAATATATCTCAACCCGAGAAGATGAAAATGGAGGGCGACCTAGCAAAAAATTGGAGGCAATTCAAAGAAGATTGTTTATATTATATTCTACCGCGAGTGGTTGCAGTGGGAAAACAGCCGAAATACAAGCAGCGGCGCTGTTACACTGTATAGGAAAGGAAGTTCCAGAAATTTTAAATAATATTGAAATTACGCTGGAAAACACATCGATCGACAGCCGGATGCAGGAGCAAGACAGGAGACACGTTTCACCCAAGGGCCGCACAAGGATGGAAGATCATTGGAAAGAGGTGTCCGGCAAATTCAAATAAGATCGTTGGTAACGGATTCGAACATTTCTAGAACAGGTCGGTGTACATGTTGTAATTTTACGCATGCGCAAAACAGTTGTCCAGTTTATGGTTAAATATGTGATAAATGTAATTGTAAAAATCATTGTTATGTTATTAATATAAGTTTAAGTATAAAAGATGTAATATGATAAAACTCAATTCCGTTGAAAATAATCATTATTGAGGCATATATATAGCTATGCGTTGCTAATCAATGGACTAATTGCTGAATGTGCGGGCCGATTTTTAATTTCATCGATACATATATCTCTGTTTAATACATTAATCTGATACAGTAATCGATGGATCCATCGATGAAATTAAAAACCTCGCCCGATCAGTAACGTGATTTTAAGCAAAATCGAAAATGGTTACACTAACAAGAAAATCTTTTTCGTATAACCACCTAAAGGAGTTGAATTACATGCAAATAGTCATTCGATGAATACTACAGGTAGATTAAATGAAACAATATAAGTTTTGAATCAACATTTTATAGTGCTAAACCAATATTATAAAATTATAGAGACAATTATTACTTCGTGTGTCTACAACAAGTAACTGGGTTGGGATAATGTTGTCGTATTATTCAATTAGCAGGTAGAAATTGTTAATGGAAAATTAAGTACATGTTCAAAGAATCACGCGTAGTCTGTTTCTTATAACATGAAATACGGTGGCCTTATGTATAGAAGACGAAGTTGTTCACTTTGGACATCCATTGCAGCTGTTTTTTTTTTTATTATTATTATTATTAAACTTGTTATTTTTTCAACGGAAACGTTTGTATATAGTTATTTGTCAAGACGACAAAACCTAATCTGTCAACGGTATAAGCAAAACTTGCACCACCCACACGCCACAAAATAAGCCAAATTACACCTTTTTAAACTTATACTGCCAACTTAAAAATTCCATGGCCTACTGGAGAGTAGAAATATGGTGGAAATACTGATAACGCCCAATACTAAAACTACTTATACGAGAAACCGCAATACATAAATTCACTGTTGAGCGGCAGCCTGACATAGAATCATCAGGATAGTCCACATTACGCTTGTCACCACACCCAGTTCCCGAAATATTCTGGAAAAAAAAAACTTTACCGTGTACGTGACCATCACAGATTCCACCCGCCTGTCCTGGGTATTTCGGGATAGCTATTTTAAAATTTCAAAACCCGTTTGCGAACTACCGCCCGTCCAGTCAGTATGTGTGATAATAATTTATGGGTACTTAACTAAATATAACTTTCGGCGGTATTCCGAATTTTTGAATAACCGGTAACAGAGACACGATGTTTTTTTTTCTTTTACACATCATATATATATATTAGTGGGAGTGTATCTTCTACTTGTCGCGTGTAAAAATAGGAAACTGCATCGCGCAGTTTGCCAAGATGTATGAGGCTGTGAAAAGTGGCCGTTTGAAATGCGATCTTGTGTGATTTCGAATTTTAATAAACATGACATGAGTAACGAGAATGATACGCTTCTACATCACCTTCATCGTGTTTCAAAACAATGCAAAACTTCAGAATAGAGTTTTATAGCTTTTAACTTGTACGCAAGGAATGTTTTCCCCATTAGCTTATAATTATTCATATATACAGCCCTATTACGAGGTCTGTTTAAAATACATGAATTATATGAATATTAACAACTACAACGTTCCTTATTCAAGCTATTTACCCAAATATTTCAAATTAAAATTCCATTATTCAAAATAATTCAAACAAGAACGCTATGGCTTCGGTAAAATGTGCATATTTTATTTAAACTAACGTATTCGCTGTATCCACCGATATTATAGGGTGTTGCACTTCGAAAATTATTCCATTCTCCGCATTATATTTACGTACTTTTGACTTTATCAGTTATTTATTTATACTATTGTACTCTATGCATACGTATTCACACGCATATCGCATTCGTATTTCAAACAACACACGAATAATTCTTTTACTGATATATACGATCAGGTTATTTCCGCAATATGTCAATAATCATTGCTCAAAAATAATCGAGGAGCTGAAGTACGCCCTTGCGGGACACTTTTTGAATTACGTTTAAGCGTTCCGTTACTGAAAAGCGGACGACGGGACGGACATAAATTAGATTTTCGTAGATTTGGGTTACCGTGAATTCGATTACCGTGAAAATCTTTGCGCGAAATGTCGGCGAGGCTTTACGTAGGTCTGGCTTTATGGGAATCGACTGTAAATTTACATAATTTCATCGGATTTGGTAATTGTGTTGTGCTCGTTTAATGATTTCTTAGTTATAAAATTAAATTTCCCGTATTCCTGTGTACGGATTAAGAATTTATGTACTTAATACTATTTCTTGAATGTTTACAGTTTTAAAGAATGTATGCAGACATTAAATAATTGCTAATTAAAAAGATATCGAATGACATAGGTCCTAAATTGCAACCTTAACGAAATAAAACGTTTCTTCAGAGTAGTGATGTGATGAGCATATCTTGCGGTAATATCTTTGTAAAATCCCAGAAGTACTGGCTGGAAGCCGATAGTGCAAATGCAGCCAAACACAATATTTATTTAAATTTCCTTATTTATTATCTGAATTTTCGACAATGATTATTGCCTTCTTCAGAGATAATTAAAAGGAAATAATGAAGTTAGCATAACAATGTAATAATTCCGGCGGCATAAATTTAACAGTAACATTATATTTAAAACAATTCCTATTCTCAAAAAACAATGAAATATGTGGTATAAAACGAACGAGTAACCAAACAAAAAAATAAACCAAATATAATCACCGAAAATACGTTGTTACCAACTAGGAAAGAATTTCCCAGATGAAAACGATAAGGTTAAACAACGGTAAAGTAAACGCCGTTAATGAAAGAACATTAAATAGTGCCATTAGGAATTTTCTTTTCCACCCAAATACAAAACATTAGAGTAAATAATACTAAGACCTTGTAGGTATATCAATTTTAGAGTTGAGAGTGTTATCAGTTATCAGGCTTACTAACATAATACATTCTTAAACAGAGGCGTTTTGACCAGGACTTCTCGGTGATAAGAATTCCTCAAAGTTGATATTAAGCCCGTGTTGTGATGTTCAGATACCAGAGTTTTGCCATTTTTTTTTTTGTGCAATCTAGTTGATGTTGTTTGGAGCGTCTTTATAAGTATTGAGAAGTTTGGCATATGAAGACCTTGTCACAATTAGAACAAAGAAATCAGTATATAACACTGGAGTTGTTCAAAAGAAGTATTGGTGTTTTAAACTTGAAGAAGAGACAATCGATGTTCTTATTGTTAATAAAAAAGGAAGAAATTTAATGATTAAAACGCTTCAGTTTTGACTCTAGTAGTTGGCAAATAGTGCGTATGTAGTACATACATATATAAAATTTAGATTAGTCTAATTAAACTATAAGTTTTTAGCATAATCTACTATAGGTGTAAAATATTATACAGTGCAACCTGGCATAACAGACACTTTCTTTGATGGACACTCTGGGGTTCTGAGTAGCTGTAATGAATATATAGAAATTCATATCTATTTATCGAACAAAATGTTTCTTGTTTTCTTTTTTGTGAAAATATATAATACTATACTAATAATTTATTCCGTCATAAATCTATAAAACTAAAAATATTTCATCAATTCATTATCATAATGAAACTCTTCCATATCCCTACTGATTCTTTCAAAGTTTTTCTCCGTTGCTGCCTTGAATAAAGACATTACTTACTTAACTTAATTGTTTTAGGTTATTTTTAATTTCATTTCATAATTTAACATATCAACATAAATACAATTATTTACGAGTTATAGAGATATTGTATTTAAAAAATAAATTAATACTTATATCTCAAACGAACAAAATTCCACTTTCCGTCCACTTTTTATATACAGGTGTCTCAGGAGACCGTTCGTTAGAAGTTTATAGGGTTCTAGCCAAAATAAGAATTTAAAAATTCAGAATTAGATATAATCGGTTGCATTCTCTTCAAGTAAAATATTATCAGATTGCTAGCGTTTCCGGTTATACCGGAAATCACCATCTATTTTATTATTTTAAACTGAACACCCTGTATATTTTTACATATTTGGATTTACCTATTTCTAAGCTCTATAAATACCTTTGCTTTTTGTAATTTGATTCGGTTGTTCTGGGTTATCAATTTTTCTAAAAAAAAATCTGCTTTAGCAGACATTTATTCAAAAAACTAGTTGAAAACGACGTAATCAATTGGGGCTTTGACATCGTTTGATAGTAATTCATTGAGAACGCATATTTTAATAAACGATTTTTCAAAATTTCGAAAAGCAGTCATAGTAAAGTAACCCCACAATGTAGACAGCTGTTCTCGGCGCGAAAACATACTCCAACATTTAAGCGTATTCTGGATCCTAAATTGACATTCCTAAAAATCAAGTATTCTCTATTTTTTTAAATAAATATCTGCTACAGCAGATTTTTTCAAAAAAAAATTAAAATAACTTCAGAACAGTCAAATCAAATTACATAAAGTAAAGGCATTTATAAGTTTAGAAAGAGGCAAATCCAAATATTTAAAATATACAGGGTGTCCAATTTAAAATAACAAAGTAGTATAACCAGAAACGCTAGAAATTTGAAAATATTTTACTTAAAGAGAATGGAAAGATTTGACTGCACTCAAGCTAAAATATATAATAATAATAATACGGTAAAACGTAATCAAACTTTATTTTATGTCGGAAAGTTTGTCAACGTTGTAATTGTCGCAAAATAGCTTTTTGATACAAAACCTTTCCTAAAATATATTTAAATCTTATATTCATATATTTACACTAATTACAGAACTTCGTTATAATGAGTAAAAAATTCAAACTACAGGGAATATCAGAGCTAGCAAGTCTTCCTCCTCCACCTCGAATAATGATAACTAAGAGCACGCTCTCTCATCCAGAACGAGTTTTATCTGAGGCGGCATAGATGCAAGCGGGCAGCGATGCAGCTTAAAAACTTTACGCGGTAATTCCCGCTTTGAGGAATTAACTTTCTCATCTTTCTCACTGACTAACTTTTCGCCCCCTTGGAGTGGAAAACTAGGGAGAAGTAGTCGTGCCGTCTCATTTCTACAGAATGAGAGATAGAGAAGCGAATAATTCGGCAAATTAAATATTTTCGTTTTGCGAGTTATTTTCGCCCGGAAACAAATTTCTCAAATGCTCTTAACGAGATGCAAACACGGAATCCGCTTCCCCACTTTGCGCACTGCTACGTTAATCGCGGGATTAGTAAGAAGTTTGTACCGGTGCAGTCTTAGGTCGTTAGTAAATTTTGAAGCTTCATAGTGCTTGTGAATTATTTTGCGCCAGATTTACGTCATTATGTAGGTTATTTTAAGGCTACAACCACAAATCTAATGGACGTGATGTTACACATAAGCAATGTAGAGTATAATAGGAAAAAAAAAATTGCACGAAAAAATACATAAAATATCACCAACACTTCTTCTTTAGTTCAATTTTTCATCCGAGCTGTATTATACTAATTTATACGATCCAAAAGATAGCATATAAATTGTAGACTAACATAATAGAGGTAATGTTATACATCGGCTACCCAAAAGCCCATATTTCACCTGAGCACTGTCAGCGTGCCGTGAAAATCACTCGAGCGAGGAAAATGTAAAAATATAACGACATGAAAAGCTCGTGCTAAAACGCACGAGATAAACATGACGTATACGTTCTTTCTAGATTGGGACACGATACGTAAAAAAATGGTGTCTTTATCGGTTACACCTAATGTGAATAAAGGGTTAAACGTTACAATAAATCCACAAAACGGGAATATGGGTCCGTTTTTTTTACACTCTCTGATATGTGCTTATATACACCTGTCTGTTATTTCGGAATTTCGGATTCAAATAGTTTTGGTTCGTTAAAAATTGAATGATATTACTTCTATCGCATACCAGCCCTATTGGCAATTCAATGAGTGCTAACATCGTGGCAAAACAACAGTTTTGTATCATTACCTTTACAAACCAATTGAATTATTCCGATCTACCGACTCTACAACGTTAAAAAAACATGTATAGGTTTTCTGGTGAGTGAAAAAATAAATACGTGTCCATTGATACATGTGAAATGTATGAAGAGTGGTATTATCTGCATAAATAAAATTGCAACTCGCTTAGTATCTCTGTGTGTATCATCATCATACTAATGGCATTATCAAAATACGGCTTTCTTTATATCTGTTTGTGATAGTTTGATAATGATTATTTTAAAGTTGTATTTAATGACATTACGATCATATGAAGTCACTCAAATATAAAATAAAAGAAAACAAACTGCTGCTTTTCCGCTGCGTCCAGCCGTAAAGCATATTCTCACCGCTACAGTGCTGGTGAATCAGCGTAATAGCTAAAATGATTCAAATTACGCGCTTGTTGTAGTTCTGTTCCAGAATCTAGTTGCTCTTATTATTGGTATTAATTTTCAGAAATCATTATTGTTTCAAAACGTTTCATTGTTTACTATTTTCTTATTATTTCTTAAAAATGATCCCATTCTGTAGAATATTATTAGATTAAAATTATTGTCATTGGCTTTTAATTTTGAATTGTACAATTTTGTTAAGATTATTTTTAAAATAATTTGAAATGCCCCCATAAAACCAAGAGATTGGAAAAATACGAAAGTTATCAAATACAAGATGTCACACATAAAAGTTTTTTTTTTGTATGCTTAAATAGGAATTTCCAAAGTCTAAGCTATTTGTACTGTCATATACTCCAACTGTGTTATCGTCAGCAATAAAAGTATTTTCTTGAATCGTATACGGTATATAGCAATATGTAGTGCAAAAATAGTAGCCAATATAATTTATTATAAATTGAAATAGCAGAAATTATTAAGAGGCCTTAAAAAAAAGTTAGATCTTGGTTTGGCTATGTGCAATATAATGAAAATAATTTTTAGTCAAATCTCAATATACAAAGTGTTACAAAGTTCATCTTCCCGAAAATTAAAAATACCATTACTTAAAGAAAGCAAATTTCGTTATTTAAACCAAAAATAATGATAACAAACCTAAAATAAAAAAAATTAAAAAAATATACTATTATCTTCATTCAATAGTGCACAAAAAATAGAGATGATACTTTGAAGAGTCTGTAGTTAATATTGTTATACTCGCAAAAAAATTGTATTCAAATAACCCAGTAATGAATTAACTCAGTTAATCGTCCAGGGGATGTTATTATGACGAAGACAAATACCTTGATGATATCACATTCAATTGGCATGGCGATATGACAAAATACCAAACCTCACAACGACATCAAATCTAACGTCTTTTCAACGTAATTAGACAAAATTCGTAGATTATTAATCAAGACGTAATAATGACGCATTAATGACGTAAGAAGTACATGTCACCATATTTTCGATTTTTTGTCTTTTGCATGTTACAAATGGACGTCTAGTTGTTGTTGAATAAAACGTTGTCGTAGCCTGATGATTACATGGTTTTGATCAATAATTTCTGTATCTTCTAAAATTTATTATCACTTGCTTAATTTTTCTATTTTATTTCTATAGATATGTTATTAATTCAGATATAATAATTTGTAGGACGACGTATACTCACTAACACCGCGTGAATTGGTACACAAATTCTAGCAGCTAATTACTTGACAGTGTGTGCAACAATATCACTATTAACACACTTTTAAAATAAAACAGACGCTAGGTGATATGATTGCAGAATACAATCATAACACCTAATAGTAATGCTGATAAGTCGAAACGGCAAGGTATGTTCATGGTGATATTGGGTGCACATGTCATCCTGTAGTATATTGGCTATTTTTTGCAAATTCACAGAAGAATACAACAGTGCTTTTAAATTTTCAATAGGAAGAAACGTATCTGCAGAAAAAATCTTCAGTAAAGTATTGCTAAATACTCAAATATTCCATAAAAAATAGTTTCAAATATTAAAGCTCCACCCAACAAAAAACATAACCACATCTTACTAACAATAAGTTTGTAATAAGAATTTTATGCTTAATAGACTAGAACCTATTGTAACAACAATATCGGAATTGAAGAAATCAAGAGATTCCAAGAATATTTTAAAAGTCTAATCAAAATACAATAATGAATTTCTAGTGAAATAATATTTAATCTTAATGTCAAATAAAGAAAATCACAATTCTATAGTAATTATTAACTCGCCCACAAATATAACACACAACCAAGTACATTAAGTGGTAAATTTAGATTCGCTAAGAGCAGTTTAAAATTCGGAAGCCCTTAATGGGAAAAAGTGTACGTTTGAAGCAAAACTCAGCGGCAAATGAAAAATACAAGGAACAGAATTTGACAATTCATAAATGACCTTAACGGCGTTATAATTTAGAATGCTAATTCAAAAATTAAGCCTTCATAACAATTCCCAGCCCACAGTTAAAGGTAGAAGAATAAGAAGAGGGTGCATACGAAGGAAACAAAGCATCCGCCAGCTCTATTAACTCCAAAAACGTTTAACAGATGTCGCCGTCCCCACGTCCCTTAAACAACAGCAACAACACTAACAGCAGCGACACTACAAGCACAGTCGTTACAAACGACAACAATGGAAGCGTGTCGTTGAACGCCTAACGCTAGTCCCAAGGTTCTTCTGTTGGGACGTCTACTGGTATCAAACGAAGCAAAGCACTCACTAGCTGTCACCGGGTCTGATGGTTGTAACAGGGCACGGAGTCGACGACTATTGTAGTAGCGGGAGACAGACACGCGTAAGGGTCCCATCGGGGCTAGCGATGAGCAAGATTAGGGCGGTAAATGGTGCCGGAGCGAAGCGAGCACGTGGATCCATCGCTTGAACGGTGGATAGGGCAAGAAAGGTAGGGTATTCTCCGTCCTGGATGGAAGAACCCGGCTTAAATTTTGGGAATGACGTCGCGAGGACGCAAATATACTAATGCGGTCGGTTGGAATTGTGTGGTGCCGCTCTTAGTGGTCTCAGGAGGATGGCGGAATTAGGGAAAAACGAATGAATACGAGGAAGTTAGCTTCGTGGAAGATTATGTCATTTTAAATTAATTCTATAGAGCATTTGATTGGACGTGTAAAAGGAATTGCAATTAATTCAAGGTATTTATCTGTAGAATTCTTCCAAAACTGTTCTTCTTTTTCTTTAATTTAACCATAACCATCAGTCAGTAACAAACGAAAATTGGAAGATGACTCTTCTAGAGTCTGTAGGTGATAATTTTTATTTGCTACCCTTTTCAAAAAGGATGAAAAAATAGAAATAGTTGTGTAACTTTGCTTTACTCTCTGGAAGATTTTGTTTGTTTTCTAAGCCAAATTTATGCCAGAATTGAATAGAAGTTTGGGTTCAGCTATTTTTCTCATGTAAACGTGGCGATGAGTGTTTTAAATATACCTAAATTGTATGGTTGGAAAAAAAAATAATACCAGTACAATACGTCATAACCAATTGTTATAGGGTTTCAGACTTCACAAAAAACTAAATAATTTCTAAAGAATTGGTTATTTTGAGCTCATTTGGTAAAACATTGAAACATTTCATTCAGTTCACTGTATCTGCTGATGATGATAGCTTTGCTATCGAAACGTACGTCCAGTTTAGTGCCGTTTGTGGTGAGGGGTCTAGGAGAAGTTTACAGCATTATCAGTGCCACAGTTTGGAATATTTTTGTTATACATATAATTTAGACTATTTTGGGTTAAAGTTAGCCTAGTTTTAGGGTAGCAGTAATCGTTTCTTGTTTCTAGTGTGATAATCGCGAAATAATTGATTTTGATGGAGCAGATGTTTATTTTTAAAGAAAAATATTAATGACTCAAAGATATAGATTCCATATATCAATTAAAAGAAGCAATAAGAAATCAAATAGAGAATATAACAAACGAGCAATTAATAAATATTTCTGAAAGCATGAAGAAGAGGGTAGATGCTTGCATTCCCACTTTGAACACAGCTTGTAAGCAGTGCAGGCATGTTTTTTTTTTTTTAAGGGGTGCTAATGCCTAAGCTCTATATTTCAGCTTATCAGGCCCCCGCAGAGCCAAATCTCCCTCCTAATCAACATTACGACCCCGGAAAAAACCGATTATCGTAATTGACCAGAGCGAGATTTGAACCCCGGACTCCATATTCCCAATTTTTTCATTTATATTATATTTTTGTTGTAGAGCCTACGTTTATGAAAGCATCTATCCATTATTGTCCATTCAGTACCACGTATAAATTATGAAGAATGTCTGATATAAGTCAAGATATGACATAAATGTGTATTTTTACAATATATATTGTTTAAACCTTCTATACTTTAATTAAACCGGGTTGTATTTGTTATCGGAAATATACTATTTTGAAAAATGTTTATTACGTTATTTTTTCACGGGAGTTAGTTGAATGACTCATATTTTAGATGCAATTTTGGTGCACTACGCTTGTTGTCCGGGTTGACATTAGTGTATATTAAGTTGCATACGCACAATTAGACAAAAACCGCACAATGACAATGTGTTTTATTAACTAATTTCATTCGAAACAGTGGATGTTAATACTGATATAATCTTCGTGGAAAGTGGAGTAGGATTAGGACAGCCTTATTCGATCTATAGTAATATTTAAAATTAAAAGAATACAAATTATAGATAATTCATGTACAACTATACAAGCATGGAAGAGTTGTGCGATTTTATCGGGCATACTTATCTATGAATCCAATACTAACCCCCAGGTAAATGTATAAAATACAATATTAGCGCGTGTGGTAGAAAGTATAGATGCATAGTCGCAAGGGGGAGACATTACAGCAGAAGCCCACTGTACAAATGTTAAAAAAATGGTGTATTTTTTTGTGAATTTTGCCAATAATGCGAATGTAACAAAGTTGATGATTTCAATTGATGTTCATTCAATTTGAGTGAGTTTCTAAATAAGGATGATAATGATTAACGCTTTTTTTCTCATTTTAATACTGTCATATGTAATGTTAAACTAATAAATTTAACTCCAAATTACTCCAATATGTTATATGTACTGTGCTATTCCATATTAGAAACCCTCACTACTACACTATATTAGGTAGCCAGCTTCCTAAAATGCGGTAATTATTTTTTTTCTATTTTCAATTAATTTTGGAAAAGTAATTGATTTTTTCTTATTTCCTCTATCAAAAGCAACCTTATCAAACATATGTCAAAATACATTCCCAACTTGTGGTCCCAATACGCTTAAAAATCTTCAAATAACAAACGTTTTAAAGAAAGTATTCCACATTAACCCAATTCTCCTACTGCTCTGCAAATGACACTAACTCATTATTAAATGCGTAATCAAACCAGCTTACGCATTTTCTCAAATATTCAAAACATTTTCGCGGAACTCTTTTCTAAATAGTCATCATCCATCAGCCTACTGCATTCTAAACTCCCAATTCTAAAACGTCATAAAAATGCCTTGATGTCAATCGTCCCGCTCTAATTGGGTTCAATTGGGGGCGACCATCTCGTCCGCAATTTATTATTATTATACAACATCCTAGGAATGCGAGACATGAGCGACCGATTTACGGCTTTGACAATTGGCAGGGAGACGCTACCAGATTCCGAGGCTTGCAGATCACGCTGCAATTTAGAATCGTCCGGTATCGAGGAGCGCGTATAACGCTAAAGGTTTCAGATGACATTCGATTAATCCTTTTGAGAAGGACTGCACTGGCGGGTCTATGCCTGTATCACCGGTGTTGTAGTGTTAATTAGCGAGAAATTTTAATACTGTCTAAGGTGAGCCAAGTATAAGGCATAAGGAGGCGGCTAATGCTTGAGTTTAATCGGTTGTGTGTTGGTTGGCACGAGGGGTCATTAAGATCGTTGTTTAATGATTGTTTTATATTCCCGTGATGCTAATTTTAGTTCGTATTACGGCTCATTACTAGATACGTAGGTATATAATTACCATCAACACAGTGATGGATCTACATATGTATGTACTGGCATGTTTATTTTAGGATGATTAGTACTATAATGAATTGTGAACTCTATAATGTACATTGTATTATTGTATTATCCTAAATAACGGGTTAAAGCTAATCGATTTGAAGTTTGTGCGGTAAAATAAGTAAATGTTGCTTTATTGCTCTGTAAGAGAAGTGTGAGCGTCTACCTTATTTTTTTGAAAAAGCACAATGTAAGGTAGATAGGAAAGATCTTAAGATTATCCGATGGATCTAGTGATCATGATGCACTTCTGTTTATTTTATTACTTTTAATTGATACTATTATTGGCATTAGTTATAAATAGCAATGGTCTCAACATAGATTCTGCGGTACCCCCATGTTATAATATCCTCACATCCATATACGGCAGATGTTTCATCTCCAGGAAAGAATGCCGATCCACAATATCCGGTAAATAGGAAAGGTCTTAAGATTATCCGATGAATCTAGTGACTGTGATGCACTTCTGTTTATTTTATTACTTAGCTGATAGTGATAAAATTGATTGATACTATTATTAGCATTAGTTATAAATAGCAATGGTCTCAACATAGATCCTGCGGTACCCCCATGTTATAATATCCTCACATCCATATACGACAGATGTTTCATCTCCAGGAAAGAAGGCCGATCCACAATATCCGGTAAATAGGAAAGGTCTTAAGATTATCCGATGAATCTAGTGACTGTGATGCACTTCTGTTTATTTTATTACTTAGCTGATAGTGATAAAATTGATTGATACTATTATTAGCATTAGTTATAAATAGCAATGGTCTCAACATAGATCCCGCGGTACACCCACGTTATAATATCCTCACATCCATATACGACACATGTTTCATCTCCAGGAAAAAATGCCGATCCACAATATCTGCTAGTGGCACTATTATTAGCATTAGTTATAAATAGCAATGGTCTCAACGTATATTCTGAGGCACCCCCATGTTATAACTTAAACTACTTGATTTCGTACTGTTGATCTCAATGTAAACATTGTTATTTGATGTGATCAAAATAATTCATTTTTATCACCTCAGATCAATGATCAACTGAATCAAATACCTTATAGATAAATCAAATAACGAAATTTTCTGTGCAATTCACTATAGATACAGTGTGTAATACAAAGCTAGTATGAGGGATTTCAATAGAAAAACTTTTCCTGCAGTCATCAAGCTGAGCTCTAATAAATAAATGAAATTATGAATATTATTAATTAATAATTCGAAATGTCGTAGCATTTTGAGGCACTTTTGATATACCCTAGAAGATCGTAATAAGTATATAATCATTATTAACGGCGAATAACTGTTTATAAGTCAACTATGTTTGACTCATTGGAATATTGACCAAGTTTTATCGACTGATTTATAATTTCAGTAATATGGTTAACAGGACAACCTAATACTCTTAGGAAATATTTTGCTTCTCTAATACTAGTTAGTAACTTCCAAAACATTAAGTTGAGAGAAATAATCCACACTTAGTGCTGCAGTATCTCTACGGCAGAGATCCAATTCACCAGACATACTCCATCATCAAAATTGACTAGAAGCTCATCAGCAATCTCGTTATGAATCAGCTCATTATTATCATGTTGTTATATTTTTATACTCTAGGCAGTCACTCCACATTTATATTGTCATTAACCATTAACCATTTACCATAACTTTTTACTATCATTCGTGCTAGCATGAGACAGCAATTCATTATAATATTTTGAGCGAGATTCTGAGACTATTCTGTTGAAACAAAATCAATTATTTTGTTCACCTTTTTCGCTATATTGTGTCCACTTATGGCGATTTTGTAAACGCTTACTTCGTTCTAGATAGAGCAAAGTTTATAGTGACTCAACAAGTTATGTTATTACTTCAGATGCAATTACTAAAGGGAATCCCTTTTAATGAATAGAGTTTTGATAGTAGCAAACCTAGCTAATTTCTAATACCATCGTGTCGGCAATCCCTTTTATGTACAACTGAAATCATTATACACAAAATATCCTGTATAGAATCAAGTAATATCCTGTCCGCTTTCACACGGAAACTTTTAATTGAGATCTCATTACTTCGGCCAATTCACGAGCGAAGCGATTACAGTTACAATCGAGTATTTGTGCAGGTGACGTCGGAATAATCGCGAATAGATATACAATTGAAGGCGCCCAATAACAATACCTTCCCAATTCGATTCGAATCGCCATGCCCTTCTGAGAAGAGGTACCGCGAAAGAGTGACAGAGAACATAAGGAGGTAAACAGAGATAGACTGGGAGAATTAGGCTAAACGCAAACGATACGCGATGTCGTAAACCGTCGCCCGTACGATTACAATGCAGGAAACAATACCGCCAGTCCTCCTCTCGTACACCGGTGGATAAATGTAGATTCCTGAGAGAGGGCGCCAGCGACCCTATTCGTTCCAGCAGTTCAGCGGGAAGATATTGTGTTGTAGCGCTGTAGCCGGCGAAACAGGTAATCAGGGCTGGAATTCGCGGGACAAAAGCTTATAATGTGACATATGGGAAGCGCCATTGTCTACCGGATGTACGATTTTAGGCGAATTTGTTAGCGCCAGACAATGGGGGTGGCTCGTAGAAGGGGACATCCAGGTGAATTGAAAAGGCTTCTCTCAAAGGGATTCGATACGTTAGGAAAGGTAAAGGGGAATGTAGAGAAGATGGGATTATCATTTTAAAACAGTACTTTGGTATATGTGGCGTATCTGCATTCAAACTTTCCTAGGACTTGAAATAAATGAGGTTAAAGAAACGTCAAAATTACTCGGTCAATTTTAATCATCTATCCGTAAATGGTAAAAAAAAACTAAATCCCAAAAGAAAACTTTAATATCATCTATCTATAATCATAATAATAGATAAACTATCTTAGTGTCGATCTTTAAACATTAAAATTCCTAAACTAACCCAAATAATGACGGTGCATATAAAATTAAACCTAAAATTAACGTATCGTAAACATAAGTAGAAGTAACGAGTACAACGTAACTTTGAACTAATAAATTGAACGCTAAATTGCTCCAAAAAACGTGGGGTTAAAGAACAAATACTCCTAATTCAATTTCTTAATTTATTACCCTGGTAATATTTCATCATTTCAGTTTCTTAATTTATTACCCTGGTAATAAATTAAGAAATTGAATTATGGGTATTCGATCTTTAACCCCACCTTTTTTGGAGTAATTTGGCGTTAAATTTATTAGTTTAAAAATATCATAAACATAAATTACAAAAATCTAATTTACTGCTTAATATTGAATAGAAATGAATTAATTATTTTCCTTTTTTAGGCGGGATACTTCTGATTAAATACTAACTTGGATGCGAATGGGCAACTCTAAATACAGGTGGGCAGGTAACTCTCTAGGTCAGGTTGGATGTTCAATTCAGGGGCCTCCAGTAACGATCATCTCATGGAATGGTATTTCAGCCGAGATTCTTCTCAGAAAATTTTATAGGAAATTCTCGACGATTATACAGGGCAAAGTATGGACTTGTGAACCTGAATGATGGTGACAAATCCATAATTTTTAGGTAAACACTTTGTGGAAACATTTTGATATATTTGAAAGTGTGGCATAAAAACTGTTATAGGTCTAACAAACGTCTTTCGTGACCACAAGCAGTATGAATATTTAAATTCCAATTGCCTGTAATCTGCTTTCGATTGTTATCGCTTTCAGGTAAACCAACCTCGAATTAAAATGGATAACCTGTAGATAAAGATATCATTATTTACTCTAAATTGAAGAGAATACAGCAATTGTTACCAGATAAACATCCCTAAGAATAAAAAATCACCAGGAGCAAAATATAATAAAAATTAAAAAAAAAAACAGGTAAGCTTGAATTAACAAATAAAATAAAGTTCTTATTATATATAAGTCTATATATAATTAGCATCTCTACCTAATATGGTCTATTTTTATAGTCATTTTTAACAAATTCAAAATTTGCCTGTAGTGTAGGCAACCAAGTATGCACTTCAACTTACAATTACTTCTTTATTAGGATTGAAACCTGTTTCAAATGATTCTAAATTATATTCAAAACACCTATTTCCATAGTATTTTATATCCTTACGCATGCTGAAGTCGTTTCCTCTTTTGACTGGATCGCGATTTTTAATAATTAATTCTCGGCAAAAGCAGTCTTCCGATTACGACGACCAATCTTTTTAGAGCTCTCGGAATCAGATTACATTGAAAGCACTTTTCCTCAATGGCGCGGCATTAGACCGGAAAATAATGAGTTTTGTTAGGCGCGCTGAGGAAAAATATTACCGGGAAAGAAAGAATGAAAGCGGAGAAGAAGCCTTTTTAAACATTTTTCTGCAACGAATAGGTATATAATTGAAGTTTTTAACATCTTAGTGTATTTGGCTATTCAAACATTCTCGCCACTGAATTTCATCTAATATAAGAACTATGTTTTCTTTCTTATTTTATTTTCGCATTCTAATATGCTGGAACAATCTAATGTTGGTATAGTTATTGTCTTGTTTTTATTTCAATCATCATTTGGTTTACCCATTTCAATTCCTTTTCTCTTATCATTTTTATTTGTCTAAATACGGATAAAACATCAAAAAAATCCTTAACACACATCCATTCTACATTCCGGCATCACCATATTACCCTTCGGGCCAAATACCAATGGAAATCCGATAAAATTCTAATCTACATGCGACATCTGAACGTCGCCCTTCGCATTTGGCCAGCAGCAGCGCTGCCATGCCCCGAAGCGACGTCCGATAATCCAATAACCCGGCAGAGACGTTCGACCATTTTGTACTTCTCGGCACGCGTCTTCCAATGCACTTTTCTCCATTTACTATCGCGTACGAAAAACTAGAATCGAATCGGAACCCCACTTTCTCCATTGTTAGCTGATTTAAAATGGCAAATTCCCTTTTTCAATCTAAGTTAGTGTCTCCCATTTCCGACATAAATTTCCGGATTTTCTTCGCTATAAACGGAAGATATATCGAGTTATCTGAATTAGCGAAGATGGAATAAATTGGCTCCCACTCGGACGGAGAATTGTCGAGGTATGGCCGTTCGTTGCAAAATTCACGTTTTTTTTTTTTGGCAAATATACCTAGATGTAGAGAGTGCTCACATCTGAATAAATTTGGAAAGTTAGCGCTTCTAAACTTAGTTGAAAACGTGTCCTAAATAAAAGACATAGTTTCTAAAATAGAATTATTAACACAAACTCTTATTTTTTGAACCATTGCCCAAAGTTCTATTAATATCCACATTGAGCATTAAATTATGCACAAAATACCCAATATACAAAATGGTGCGCAGTAAAATAGTAGGAAAAAGTGATAAATTATTTTTTTTTAGGATTATGAAAGTGTCTCACAAGGAACTGCAGCGATCGATATATGAAAGAGTATACATTGGAAAATTCTGAAAATTTCGCAGTACTAAAGCCGACGCGTGCTAAACTAAAATATTTTTAATAATTTTCTTCACAGACACGCAATGCCATCATACCATCATTTCTTTTTTGATGATGATTTGTTCGTAGCCGTTAATGCTATTTATATGGTTTTTTCTTTTTTTCGTGAGGTAGCGGCTTGGTTTCTATATGGTGAATTAATTTTTTTTTTTAAACAATTAAAATCCTCATTTCAACGTTTCGACAAACTTTATTTACTGTTGTCTCCTTCAGAAAAATGTACATTATAATTTAACTTTTTTTATATTTAGGGACATTCACAACGACATTTTAAAAACTTATTTAAAAATTACATTTTTACACATAGTCAATTTACAAAGTACTGTTAACTTAACATTTAAAATTCGAATTTAAAATGTTAAGTTGAAGAGAAATGAAGATTTTAATTGTTAAAAAAAAAAAAAATTAATTCACCATATAGAACCCTACTCAGAACTAGAACTACCTCACGCAAAAAAGAAAAAACCATATAAATCATTTCTTATTGCACAAAAAAGTTGAATTAATAGCTTTCCTGGAAGCATTCTAAATACGCGTGGATTCCAATCGTTTCAGGAGTGAGAATTATGCCGGTTAAGTGAACCATTTTTTTGTAAATTTAACTTCTTTCGTCCAGACAATGTTGTCCAAAAATAATGGATCCTCTTGAGACTATGTTAAAATAAATTTGAAAAAAAAACTAGCTCCTCTTCGGGAATCAATATCTTTGAGTTGTTGAACTATGGAAAACAGGCATGGACGAAACTTATGTTTGCGCAGTATTCTGTGTATTGAGTACCTAGATAATCCTGATTCCAGTGCAGCTTATCTTAAAGACATTATTGGATATGCTGTGAAGTATCCCAAAATGACGATTTCTATGTTTGCATTATTAATAATAGGTTTATGTTTTTGAATTTTTACTTTGACCTATCTGAAGTTTGTAAAATTCTGTATTATTCGTGTAACTGTGTTTGGTGACGGCTTCTGGTTTTGAAGATTTTATATGCGTTCTCCATAAATAATAAACAAAATTAAATAATCTTCGTATGTATAGTTTAAACTCGCCGTCATTTTTTATAAGTTTATAAGTGAAAATTAGATCGATGCAGTTTCTCGTGATACACCTGTATAGCACGTTTCAATTTCTTTCAAAATATACAGAGTGACTCTAAAGAGAATTACACACAAACGTTTTGAAAAAGTTAATGTAACATCCGGTATATTTTGGCATCAAGCATCATGAAATCAAAGATATATTTCTTACCCGCTATTAAAAAAAAAAAAACAATTTCTTTCAGTTAAAACATTTTACACTGAAAATAATATTACTTCAATGAAAAATAATATGATATTAACTGAAAGAATATGGGTTCTTTTATTTATTTATATATAGATAGATACAGATTTATTGCTAGTAAACAAGTGCATGTTGTCTGACATTACATAAACATAGAAAAAATATAATAAACAAAAATAAAAGAATAAACACGTTCACTATGAGGAGACAAGTCAAAATGTATGATTACTAAATTCGTCAAATGAATAAAAAGGTTGTTTTAGTAACATTATCTTCAATTTGCGTCGAAATGTAGTTAAATTAGGAGAATTTAATATAAACGACGGTAATTTATTGAAAAAAGAGAAGGCCTTGAAGTACAGAGAATTTTTCCAGAGAGAGGTACCAGTTTTCAGAAGATTAATTAAAATAGCGGCAAAGAATTTTTTTTTTTTTATTAAAGAACCTTTCTTCTCAGTGCTTATCACAATAATTACTTGGTATTATCTCTGCTTTATTGTACATTTCAAGTTTCATCTTTTTACACTTAACTTACACATTTGTAATCGTTTGTTTCTAATATTGCAATTTTTTTTCTTAAGTTTAGTTAATCTGAATGTGTGCTTCAACTTCTCTATTGCTTTCACATCTCATATGGCAGATCTCATCTTGTTATATTGCTAATGTTATTATATTTTATACTTAGTGTCATTCTGTTACGTTATTTAGCTTTTAACGATGCTCTTAATAAAAAATAACAATAATAAATAAGAGCGAGTTATTGTTATGTTTACTATATCTAAATCAATCTGTTTCGGAGATAATTAATTATAAATATCTTCCTCAAAATATAGATCAATATTTAAGAAACGTGTCTGTCCTGTCAAAATATGCCATAATATATAGAATGTTTTATTTAATTTTTTACAACATTGCTGTGTAATTTTCTTTTACGGCACTCTGTATATTTCTAAAAAAAAAAACAATAAATAATAAAACACGCTCTTTATTAACCTACATAACCCTAAATAAAATTATTTACCGCTGTTCTTATGTAAACTGGCGCGAATATAACACACCATTCTGTCTACACAGAATACTAATGCCTGCAACTCCTAAGACAAACCCTTAGCATTGTTAGCCCAACGTATCAGAACATCGTGACGGGAAAGTTTCAAAGCAAACCTCGATTGGAGGTAGTACACTGCTGTATAACTTTCTATATAATCCATACATCCGGTTCTCGACTAGTCTTGTACAACGTAACACCTCACTGCACTGAAATTAGTTCGTCAACTAAACGCCTCTACTTCTCCATCAAGGCGACAACCACTAATGTTTGTACGGTCGTCAGTCACTAGAATGCATCTTGTATACATAGAAGGGACTTCATATTTTGACTTAATGACCTAACCAGCTCGGGTAAGGTTTAGTTACATCGTTGGAGTCACCAGCCGTTATACTGCCAGATATGGAGTTCATAAGTGGGAGAAAAAGACAAACAAAATACGGATAATTGACCTGATTCATAGGAATTTTGTTTAAGGATGTATTTCCAAGAGGTTTGAGGATTAAAGTTGGGGCAAAACAACACTGTTTTCGTTAATCGTTCACAAAAAAGGAAATCAAAGAAAAATGTTAATATAAACCTGTCTACATTAAACATATGCAATGAAAAATGATCGGATGTAGCAAGTATAAACAATCATTTTAAAAATAAATATTTATAAGCCTTATTTTTCCCTGATGACTTTGAAAAACACAAGTGGATATATTTTTGTTCCTTTATAATAGATATCTGCAAAAACAACACTGAATCACACGCAAATAAATTTCCTGTTTATAGGTTTACCTCAAATTTTGACTTTATTTCCTTTCCTTGTTAACAATAAACTGGACGGCAAACTGTTATTTTGCTACCCCTTATTTAAACTTATTTTTGCACATCCATTCTGAGTTGTTTAGTCTACTTGGGTGAATGACACGTGAATTGAAACAAAGTTAAAAATTCTAGGAATTTGCAGGAAGCTGTTTTCAGTATTTATGCTTTCTTTATTTCATTTTGTGTTTATTTTTGTACAAAAAAAGATACGTAGATTTTTTTAACGTTACATTTGGAGATCAAACATTTAAATTTATTTATATTAATGCCTATTCAACGCCTATATCCGATACAAGAATAAACATTGACCTGTATATTAATTTCTAAAAATATATTGTGCACTAAAGAACAAGCAAAATGCCCCATTCAAATGAAAGTATCGCAAAGAATATCGTAGAGTTATATAATATATCGCGGCTGTTTCCATATCGTACCAAAATTATTATTTTAATTTCAGGTATATAATAATGAGTGAAGGTATTATAAATTTTTTAAAAGAATACATTATTCGAAGAGTTGGTGTATTTAAAAGCACAAGTTTTAAAATGAAGTTTATGCAGTAACGTAAAGAGATTTTAGGCATATTTCTAGCGTCGGTAAGGTTATTTGTAAACCTGTGGGCATGGGCTACAGATATGCATAGAATTCCGCCATTATTTTCCGAATATGTAATGTTATATTAAGTAAGTTAAGATCAAGTTGTTGAAGTAGACCAACTTGAATAGTTTCGTCAGCTTTTCAGGGATATATAAGCTTAGCGCAGAGATTCATGTTTTTATATAACATTTGAAAAATACATTTCTAGAATGTTGATCCACAATATTCTTTTAATTTAGCTACCGAAACATTTACTTCCACCAATACTGAGAAAAATTGTTTGGATTAATTCAATATGAAATGTTAACCTAAAAGAAGTACTGTCGAAGAAAGTCGCTATTTCGTGTTACTTTATGTGTGAACAGATTTATTATGTTCTTTTAAAATAAAGTACAATTAAAGGGTTCGGTATACTGACGTGGCCACCGCTAGAGTAAATGTATTGTATATCTACAACAACTGTCCATGTGTCCATTTGCTGATTCCGTAACTCAAAGATAACTAACAAATTAATGTATTTCTGCTTTTAACTGTAATAATTAGGAGTAATTTTTCTTACGAATCCTGTGCAAGGAGAAACATTTTTCTTGGGAAAAATTACTCCCAATTATTACAGTTAAAAGCAGAAATACATTAATTTGTTATTTTCTTGCTGTAAATAACTTGTGGCTATCAGTAATAAGGTCTGGGACTTCTTCCCAGATCCTCCCAGAGTAAGGTTTTTGCCATGGTTTTCCCTTACTCCGTGGCCATTGATTTTATATAAGTATATTATATATAATCAGTGTCCTTGGCGAATGCTGGGAGATAACGAAAGTCGTTCCATGGGCGCATTTAATAATAATAGCTGACTGATTTACAGTAGACTCGCGATTATGTGAACTAATCACATTTTACATTTTTTATCATTTTTTAAAAGTAATATTCGTATGGTCGCGAGGCTATTGTATTATATTTTTGTTATTAAAAATCATAGGGAAGTTATTTAGTTAGAGTAGGATCATTTCAATTGTTATGGAACCCATATAGTACTTAGAATAGGTAGCCTCGTGTAGTATCTTTTCAGGTGGAGCACGGGGTTAGAATGATTTGTAATAAATTAGTTTTCATAAATAAAGTGTAAATAACTTGCAATGTTTGCATCAAGGACAACTTTTTTATTAAATACATAATTTAGAATTCTACAAACATTTTATGGTACTTCTGTCTTATGGATCTAATAAAGTCAATTCTTGTGTTGATTGTGTATACAATCTACAAGGGCTTAACGTATCTTCTGTTGACTACATTCATTCTTTCTCTCAGAGAAACCAATAGTCGAAAACCGTATGGGTCTTGCAATAGAAATCAAACAAAGTCTTGAAAATACCATTAGCAGCATTTAGGTTCAGTAAAACAAAAAATTGCAGCGTTAAGTTTTTCTGCACTTAAGCCACATTTTTTATGTGATGTGTAGTATTTACATATGCAAAGTATGATTCACCTTGACGGAGAATCTTTACGAACTGTTTCATCAACCCTAATTTTATATGCAACAAAGGGAATAAGATTTCATTTCCCCCAATTAAGAGTTCACGAACTGCAATTTTTTTCCACCAAAATCTGTGGGCCACTCTTTTCTCTTCCAGTGTTTTCGTTTGACTATGCAGTTTTAAAAGTACCAGAGGCAAACAAACTGGTCAAAAAGGAAATTTACTATTTTCTAGGTTCACACAGTTTCACTAATGGATAATTCTCCAACACCGAAGTCATATTCCTCTTCCAGTTTGGTTGAATGAGAAGTGGGCGGTATGTAAGGAGACGCCTAGAATTTATTTTATTTTAAATTTAACTTATTATTTATTTTCGTCATAAAAGATATTCACTTCGTTCATTCATTAAAGTTAGGGTGGGACTTAATCTCCGGGCACTTGAGCTAGGTGCTATAAAAGATATTCGATTTAATCCTATTTAGGTAAACAAGTAAACAGGTGGTAGTTGCAATTTTAGTTCTATATATGCAGTATATGAGTGCATGCGGTAACGTGAGCGGCGTCTTGGAAATCCTAGGCGAATAACAGCATTTAACGTTTCGGATTGGCGGATGTCTGAAGAAAACGCGTGGGAGCGCGTAGGAATCCACGCGAACAAAAAAATCGGCACTTAACACTCGAAGCACGCGGACGTGCAAGTGGGCTCAAGGGCGGTTGTACAAGGACCCGCCATTAGGTGCTGGTCACAACCAGTTGTATATATTATAAAAGCACATCGCGTAGCGAGCTGTTAGGGCGCTGAGATGGTAAAGTGTATTTGGTACCCTGGAATAAACCTCTCGAGAGTGCAATTCTAGTTAAATTGCATTTTTTTCAACAGTGTTCAACCACAATACACTGGTAAATCTCCCGGTCAAGACAGCCGAATACCGTTCCCTGAGGGAACGATGACGTAGCTGCCCCATTGCAAGTAGGCATTGAGGCGTATTTGGCGGTTTTGTGCAATAAAACGCTTATAACTATCAACAAACAGATGCCAGTGTCCAGAAATATATTCGGGAATGTCTACTCTTTTACGTTGAAGAGACTTTTTAGAATGAGATGCCAAATTAAAAAAAAAAAATATTAGATCTCAAACGCAGATTATTGAAATCATTTAGGGGTTGTATGAAACAACCAAAATCTGGATTTAAAAAATCAACATCAGTTCAATATTGCACGAAGAATTTATATATTCTTTACTTTTGTCGATCTATGCTCCTTGTAAGAGTTAGAATGTACAGATGTCTTATGTGTTTGACATTTGCAATCGTAAATATTCACGCTGTTTACAGTCTTTTGTCCGATGGCGTCCTTTTCTCTTGTTTATCTATTTATCCTATTAGCATTGTTGGGGATTTTAAAGTCGGCGAAACTAACTAAACTAAAACATCATCAGAACATCAAATATGCGGCATAATTTCGAAACATTCCCTCGGTAATACTTGGAGCGACGATCCAATTATAATATGAATCGGGGGTATCCGTTGCATATTTTTGCTTTTCACATCGAGTTTACGTGTTCCCACCTAATTGAGTGAGAGAGCGGCAACAGTGGTGGAAACTTTCCGGGCGCCTACTATTTCATTTCCCCGCCCAATCCTGGATTCCCGGTAACAATTTTACGGCGAAATGATCCATCCGGATGGCCGGGCAACAAAGTTATTTGCGCGCTCGACCGAAAACAATAATTGCAATAATGTTTGTTTCGATCAACACGAATTCTGAAATCTTTTTTTTTTTTTTAGTTCTGTACTAGATGGCAACTATTTTTCGACGTCACCGCAGTTACTAGCCCCCCCCCCCCGTACACTAAAAAATTGGACAATACCAATTAGCGCGACACAGGCAGAATTTCCCCGACAAAAATTGAATATACGCATCCCGATATTGAGTTTTTGCGTTCTACTAAATGGAAAAAATAAATAAAACCAGATGAAACACCATATGTATGCTTTTGGATAAAAAGAAAAAAAAAGCGAGCGTTTTCAGGCTTCAGTACGGTTTAATATCGGGCCAAAACTAAATTATCGGTCAGATACTCGCGTAGTCGCTTCACGTACTGCACGTGTGCATCTGGACAGAGTAGTAGCCGGTCAAAACGTTGAGTATTCGTGCCAGAATCAAGTGTTAATCGTGCTGGCCCACTGGGGTATGGGCCAGGAGTCACGTATAAGTTTGTTCCGATGCAGTGTGTTAATTGGGGTTTGTTTATTTCTGGCGGGAGTCAGCGATCGCGCTTTGAATATGGAAGCAGTTTATTTGGGAATTTCAGTAAAATGTGATGATGTGTATATGAAAATATTTGCTGGTTGAAAGGAAGAAGAGAATTTGGATGACACTGCACATTAATACTCTGCTTTCAGGATTGCTTCTCCGGAAATTCCTTATTATGAATGAATGGTAAACACACAGGAGGTGAGATACAAATAGTTCTGCGATGGTTAGGAATATTGAAACACGCTTTCATCATGGAATCCATGTCAAAAAATAACGGACTAAATATTTTAGAAATAGTACTCACACAGACTCACTAGGGAACAATATCTTATCGACGAAGATTACCCTAAGGTTATTCTAACAATAAGACAGATGAAACAATACGCCTTTCTAGTATTATATATCAAAGCAATCAAATGGCAAAATGATATTTAGCAAAAGCACGTAATTCCCAGAATAGCTTAGAGAATGCTTTACTTCACGTAAGAAATGAGTAAAGCAAATTTTACTGAATAATGACGTGGTGGTATTGTCTGCAGCTTCAATTTCTTTTCCAATAGTATATTCGACTAGTAAATATTGTTCTTCATATCTTCCAAAGTGGTAAGCTGGTGGTGGTACACCCGACTTTTAAGGCGTTCCTATAAACAAAAATTCAACCAAGGACTACTACTGTATGTCTCATCAAAATATTGTTTTTGGAAAAAAGTGTCTGAGAAGGGCAAAAAGAGATTGAAAGTGTGAGAGGTGATTCCATCTATTGCATCCTAGTGTGCTGAATGTATCCTTGAAATTTTTGAAGAACAAGAATAAGAAAAATGTCAATTATGTCCATATAACGGAGAAAATTCAGTATAATTGCACTGCCCTTAATCACCTTCGAAGAAAGGAATGTGCTGATTATTCTGGAAGGCCACAATGCAGCCCAAACTATAGCTTTCGGGCTATGCGTGGATCTTGTATGCTTCTTTTGAGGCTTTTTTCCACACCTATATTAAGTATTAGTTCTTTATTAACATGACCATTTTCATGAAAATGAGCCTTATCGGAGAATAAGATATTGTCAACTGCCTGAAATCTTTCCCAGTAAAGTTGCACGATGACTTAATTCCCCGGACCGAAAATGTTATTATATCTGATATTTTCTACCTTTTCAAACCTTCCAACAAATTTTCTACATCTTGGTCACAAATTTATTTTTAAGTTTTATCTAAAATAATGTTCAAATTTATAATTTAAAAAAAAAAACTGCTTAAGCCTGTTCTCTTGCAAATCCTACAAGAGTCCTGCCAAACATGGAGGATCCTAAAAGTAAAAAGAGAGCGTTGTTTTGCAGTGCCATGCACAACATTCTCTTATATGGAGTCCCTATTTGGCGCGAAGTATGACAACACCAGAAATACAATCAACTGCTGAAGAAAGCACAGAGACAAAATGCCTTTGCGAGTCGTTGCAGCGTTCAAAACTGTGTCTGGAGTAGCTGTTTAAGTAATCTGCTGGTAAAAGAAGCACAATATATATATTCGGGTAGGAACTATGAGGAGTACCCCAATGCCATAAGTGCCAGCCAAAGATTGATGGAACTATAGCAAAATAGATAGGATAAGGAGTTGGATAACACTGTGTGTGTACACTGCAGAATACAGAACAAACACATAGACAATTTATGTCCAAGAGTGGATACATTTTCACCGCCAACTATGAAATTGGTCCACCTCAGTCCTTATCAGCGCTACTATGATGAAGACACAAGAAATGATGTCGATCTAAACAATTAAACAGACGATGGAAGCAGCTCAAACACCTTTTATCATCACATAACTACTTCGTATAACTTCTTGACACGAACGTAATTTTTACAAGCATGCCTTCTACAGACGCCAAAGGTAATACTTTCTTTCCTGAAATTTTGCAGTAAGGGCAAGTTCTTGCCCTCTTCTTCTATTTTTGGTCTCAACTACGTCTTTATCAGCGTATCTGATACTTTACATATCTTTGTTGTAACATTTCAAAAGTCTTCAGGAATGAATTGCTGTTACACCTTTCGCTCGAAGTGGCTTTGGATTAGATCATGTCCAATATACAGTGAGGTCGTAAATGGTCCCCCCCTCCTGATAACTTTTGAATGGTATGAGATAGAGCAATGAAAAAAAACCAAGTGAAATTAGAGATAATTTGGATTTTTTTGCCTATAGAGATACGCACAACTGCTTCTGAATGTAAATAGAGGGCGTAGCTATCTTTTAAAATTTTAAATAGGAAGTAATTTCATTAGAAGTTCATTTGGAAGATATTTCCATTACTTTTATGGCAATGCAACAGTTTTACGATTTTCGAAATTTTTACCAACTTATCCAAGATAATAATTGGAGTACTTACGTTACTTTTTCTATAGGCCTTCGTATAAATATTGTGGTTTATGTGATTATAGGAAGCGATTGCTGTAAATATGACTATATTTTACAATATGACGTTTTTTGCAAAATTTAGCAAAAAGTGTCTTATTCTGTCAGTGTATGTGTATGTGTGTGGTGGTCTATGTAACAGAATTACTGTAATTACAGATTTCTGTACAACTATATCCAAAAAGCGAATACGAGGGCTATCGAAAAGTAACGTAAGTACTCAATTATTAATCTTGGATAAGTTGGTAAAAATTTCGAAAATCGTAAAAACTGTTTGCATTGCCATAAAAGAATGGAATAAATTCCAAATGAGCTTCAAAATGAAATTACTTCCTATTTAAAATTTTAAAGATAGCTACGCCCTCTATTTACATCAGAAGCCATGTGCGTATCTCTATAGGCAAAAAAATCACAAATTATCTCTAATTTCACTTGGTTTTTGTTTCATTGCTCTATCTCTTACCATTCAAAAGTTATCAGGAGGGGGGGACCATTTACGACCTCACTGTATATTACAGAATGAATGCTTTCTTTTCATTTGTAAATTTCTGCGTCTAGTTTTTTGCCTGCCTTGTACAAGCACATTTTTGATCTAGTGTATCCAACTCCTCCTCTGGTGGCGTTTTAACATTAGACATCTATGATTTTTGATGTGTCATTTTGCTACATGATGCTATTACATACTGAACATGAAACCAGCGTTTCGTTAGAAGTAATCCCAGATAAACGAGCATGGGGAGTCAGATCAATTCTTTTTTTGAGTTTACGGCAAAAAAGGTATATCTAGTTTAAACATCTGCTTGGCAAGCTCGCCTTCTAATCTTCTCAAATATGTAAGTATTATCTGGTATTTGAGTTGAGGATAGTGAGAGAAATGGTCCAAAGATGAGCATCACGCGTAAGTGTTTTCGACCTTCATTGCCGGAAAACAAAATTAAATTGATCACACTTCTGGCCTAAATTTTTACACCCATTGTCTCTTGCTTTCGCTTTCACACAGAGAATTCCTTCTAAAGGGAAATATTTGATTACCCTTCCACATTTTCCCCGTCAAAATCTGATGTCAGCGTAAATATTTCTATCGCACTCAAAATATTATTGGACAGAATTCCTCCGAATATATTTTAATATATCGACGCTTCCCCAACGGATAGGCAAAAAAAAATAAAACTCCAATACGCACCCAGGCCCAAAAATTTAATATAACAGGGGAGGCACCTTTGATGTCTGAACGTAATTTAGCATAGCGCGCGCCAGTCAACCACGACGATACCTGCACTACACTACACCTACACCTAAACCTTTGCGCCGGCGGTGAATAAAGTTAAACCAATAATATCGTTAGAATTCCCTAGGATATCCTGCCTAAATAACACACGGGGTGGAATATTTACGAGAACCTGTCGCCATATTTCCCGTCAAAGAGACGGAAGGTTAGGGCATAGGATGGGGGAGAAGAAATGTTTGCGGGCAAGTAAATACTCCGTGGGATTTGGATTTACTTCCGCACGTTCTCTCGCGTAGATAAGATTACGTTGACATTGAAAGAAACGCAAAAGCGAGTTTGTGCCTGTGCGTGGAACAGAGAGAGAAGGAAAATACGCGCTTAAATACAGACGAGAATGAAAGGAGAGAGTAAACAAGGCACCCTAGAAGATGAAAGGGGATACGGGCATGCGATATAACACGTGTAGAAAAAGCTGAAAGCACCTTGTCAGGTATGTAGATATTTACGCGAGATACGGGTACCGAATTAAACATGAGAACACCGAAGCAAAACTGAGGAAATAGCTGGCGAAGGACGCTAGCAGGGAACTGATAGAGTCGCGAAATGATGAAAGGGAAAGAGAAACACCGAGACAGCATGGTTCGCGTTACGAGCATAATAAGCGCGAGTAACGACGATAGAAGAAGGGAGAAGCTGTAGGAAAATTAGAGAGGACGAAGCGTGGATTGGTATTTTTCTGGGGAGCAAACGAGAGGGTGAAAACGTAAAATGTTTTTGGCTCGTAGCGGGAAAAGCTGCTCTCGAAGAGGTGGTATTGATTGGGCTCGCACCATTGCTCATCGACAGTTAGATTATTGAAGGATTTGAAAAAAAATGTGATTATAATAATAAGACCGAGGAGACGCGCAAAATGTTCCTTAAGTAGTCAATTAGAGTTTTGCAAAGTTCGATATGATAATGGCGCAGTTTTGAATGAACTTTTAACATGTTAACAATTTCTCCTGAGGAATGAATATTTGTTTTTTTTTTTTGCAGATACTTCAGTCGTTACATGAATTTGATTATATTCCTCTGAAAGCGTCGAGGAGTTAAAAAAAATAATTGAAATGGCATTGTTTCTGAAAATATATCTGTAGGACTAACAGCATACACACAGCGTGTTTCACTTTTCAGGGAGACTTCTAAATAACTTTTTTATTTGCAAAGCAATCGTATGTGCTAGCGTAGATCTTTTTAAATTTTTGTGTTTGTGCTACTCCGAAAATAAAACACTATATTTAACCGCAATGGACATTTCATCTAAAAAAATTATAACGCCTACGGTCGCACTCGGATGCACTTTATTTTAGGTACACACTAACTATGAACAATTTTAAAATAAAATATCAACATCTGCAAACGTCTGCAATTTTTATAAGCTACCTCGAACAAACAGTTTTTGAGCTGTAGTACAACGCCAAAGTATTTCAATAAATGACGAATAAAATTACGTATTTACTTTTGAAAAGTCTACCATATTTAATAAATTCGGTAAAATACAAATATCTGCAATTATTAACATTATTTGCTAGTGCCTACAGAGGCCTGATATTCCTAAAATTTTTGAGTTGATAGTTATACTTCAACATACATAGTATGCAAATTATGCAATTTACAAATCATTCTTGCAACTTGGTAAATTACAATTATTTCGCGCTGCGAATGCTAGTGGCCCACTGTGTGACAGCGTAAAAATGTTGAAGGATTTAAAACTGAAAAATTGTCGGCGAAATTTAGTACTTGGGTACTTGAATGATGTGTAGCAACTTTTCTTAATACTTTCTTGCACCATCTTAATCGCTAATATGACATTACTTGAAAAACTACTTTTTATTTTAATTTTAGTTGGCTAGATATTGACTTTATAAAAACCTTATTTGTACATAAAGCTGCATTGACGTGGTCTCCACGACTCATAAAAATTTTACGTTGACTGATTTGAAAATAAGAAAAGGTGCCCCCATAAAAAGTAAAACGCAGTGTATCATATTAGATGTCTAAATATGCACAGGAAACTCAGATACAAAAAGCCATGATGTTGTAGTGTTTCCGGAGACAGAATCCAGCATTCACCAGCAAATCTACTTTTTATTATTCAAAATTCATGTACTTGTGGATGCATTTTTATTTTGTTGTATTGTTCATCCAATAGTCTTTACGAAACAATTTATCATATATTAAAATAAATAAAAAGAAGGATAACAGAAGCTTCCTTCGTTTGGGCTACCACTTGGTCAAAATTTATGCCCGTTGTTCTTTATTGTATTTGTTTGAACTAATTTTATTTTTACCGAAGCACTGTGCCTGTGTGCTACAAGTTTCTGGAAACTGGAGCCCCTCTATAATCTCCTCTTTAAAGAATTTGCAATAAAAAAATTACATTTGGAAAGTAATTTTGAGACAAAAATTCAGATTTTATTGGCATAGTAAGTAAATGTTTAATTGGGAGTGATCTAAGATATTAAATTCTTGAATAGGATTACCTATGTATGTAGGTATTTGTTGATATGTCAATTTAGATAACATTCTCATAACAACTGCACCAAATTTGACATATTTGCATATTTTCTTTTCATCTGGAGTCTTTTGAGAAGCATAAAAGTGCTCAGTTGCCATTGTAAAAACATGATAACAACTATTTTTGTTGTTACTGCATAAAATACGTACACATACAGTAAAAGTATATCTAGTGACAACTAGGCACTCTTAACCTCTCCAAAGGACTCTAGATGAAACAAAATATGGACAAATTTGGTATAACTGTCCTTAGAATGTTATCCTGAATCGATATATTAAAAAATACACACGTAATTCTATTGAAGAGTCAAAAATCGAGGTCAATTTTTCGCGCTTTTAAACGGTAACCATACCTTTTTCCCAACTTTTTCAAAAATTTAAATGGAACATGATAACTCATCTCAAAAGAGCACTAAATTGCATTTATTTTTGATTATTCATTAAGTGTGTCTTGTCAAAATCTAAAATCTATTTTTTGCTTGACAATTCTTGTTCATGTAAAATGTCAAACGGAAAATAAAGCACATTATTATCACTACTACAACGTATTTCCTTTCCAGAAGCATAAAAAAATGTTTTAGTAACAATTACGTCAGGTTTCCACTACACGTTTATTTTCAACAATAAAGACATTTTGTGAATTTTACATTGTTTAGATCAAAATTATCAAAACAAAAACTGTGGAATTGACAACTTTAACATTAAATTGAATTTAGCTAAATATTACCATTGATGACAATAGCTTTGCTATTGAAACATACGTCCAGTGTAACAAAGTTTGTGATAATGTCTTTTAAAGCATGTGGTGATATCTATTAGGGTTGCCACCCGTCCTCATTTTGATTATGCCACTAATTTAGTAATTTTAGTCTGATATCCCCTCCCCCCAAGCTTGTTTTCGCCGAACACACATAAAAGGTGGGAACTCTGACTGACATCTATAATTGTCTAAAATTTACACATATGTTTAAAAGATACCTCACATAAAATACATATCAAATGGATACTTGGTTTGAAGTGATTAACAAAATCTATCTGAATAATCTAGAGTAGGTAACTAATATTTCAAGCACAGAAAAAAAAATCTTTTTCACAAAAATTATATTGTTATTAATATATTGTTATTAATGACTTTAAAACTCACATAGTCTATAATTTGCAAATTTGAACGTTTTTAGCCAAAGCGGCAGTACGCAGCAAGTGTTGATTTCAAATAATAGATAATGTGCTTTCTAGTAGAAGACATGGGTGTGACGGTCTAACGATCTGAAGCCAATTAAATTATGCATAGATTAACAGTTGAAGCACTCAAACTGTCACTCATCGATCTGTTTGTCCATTGAGTATTGTAAATCGGCATTTTCCATTTGTGACAAATCTCATGTTTAGGGAGTTAAATTATTTGAAGTTTTTTTTTTTTTTTTTTGCGATTCGGATGATGGGTCGATCGCCTATAAATGGGGAATTCTATTAATATAAATAATTTAAGAAACTACTTATCTATATATTAACAACGTTCTAAGTCGCTAAAAAAGAAATGAAATTGTTATGAACTTCGAGGGTTAATTTGTCCCCTGAACGTGAGGTTTGGCACAAGCTGAAGCGGAAGTCGGCAATTTACAACAATGTTTTATAACAAATGCGAGTGATACTCTCTAGGTGCTTCCCATATAAACTTGGTAAATTGAAACGTTACTTTGGTGAAGACAAAGTGTCAATTCTTCATGGACATACGATATTTCAAAATGGTAAAAGGTTTTTGAAATATCTGTATGTCACCAACTGTTGCTGCAGAGTATATATTTTTTTTTATTTTATCCAAATCGATTGCCGTTCAACAATATTCTACATTTCATTTCAGGATCCTAAGGCGATTTTCTTAGCAGCTAGATAGATAAGACACATACATACAACTCTTCGCTTTCTTATTCATCACCTTTTCCTCTTCTCTTTGCCGGAATAAGAAGGCGAATAAAACCGCTTCAGTCCCCCAGAAAACCGGATTATATTCACACAATTCACGGCGAACGAAACAGAAAGTCAGATTTACAACCGACTCCGGAACGCACACGATACGGGCTTTTCATTTCGGATGTTCCACGAGAGAAATGGAAAGGAAAAAAAAAGTGAATCAAGGAACGCAACGGAAGTAATCCCTCCTTCCCACCCCCAGGATTTTGAAACGTGACGTTTCCCGTTGCCACGCCACCACCGAGACACGGCACTGCGCCAGCTGCCTCCGGAGCTTACTGAATCACGGGTAACAAGAAGTGGGAGACGGGGGGAGGGGAAGGGAAAAAATAAGCTCTTCGCAGTAAAGTAGGCGACGCTGCAGCGGTTTCTCAGAGACCAGCGTCTTCTTGTTAAAATAATTAAGGTAAGACGTTAATGAAGAAGTTCCGGATATCGTGGAGACGAGATTTTACCCGGACACCTGGGACCGGTTTTCCGGAAAGATTGCTACGTTGTCTCTCAATCCTGCGGTAAAGTGCTGCGGTGCACCACTGTTGTCTCTTTGCTGTATCTGTCATAGCCGTTTGTGCCACGTCATCTTCTGGTTTTTGCCCTGGGATTTATTTCATAATTTGAATTCTATTACGTAATCTGAGAGAAGATATATATTTATGCACTCAATTAAAAAGAAGACCTCTATAGCTCTGGGAAAGCACAGCAGAATAACGTTTTCGCTTCCAGTATATCTAGTGTAATTACACCATAGTTAATTCAAAGAAGTGGCATTATTTGCCTGGCACAAACTAAAATGGAAGTGACACCAATTGTGATGAGAGCAAAGTTCATGGTTTGATATCAATAGGTACTTGGAAGCTATGAGAATTTGCCCAAAAACAGCATCGAGTTGATATTGGATCTTACCCGTCTCCACATTGTGGTAAAGGCGTGGCGAAAAGAACTACACTTAGAATGATTAACGAAGGGACGATTAGGCATAGGCTTTAATCTCCTGATCGTGATTGAACCTGGGACATGCCGCGGGATGATATGTCAAAAGGAATTTACCATCCGAAGACAAAAACAGGGATGGGTGCAGGAGTTTTCGTTCCGGACCTTATACTCAACCTAGAGTTGACACTACGGTAGGTTAGCTACGATTTCCAAGCTGAGGTTTTGGCGATCTTACATGTTGCCGAAGAATTTTTATCAAGGAAAGGTCGTTAAAGAACGACGCATTGTCCTTTACAGTCAACCCTCAGCAGTTATAAGTTCGCTTTAGATCTGGTACTTCAATGTCACAATGCCTTGAAAGCGATCGCTATTGATAATGACTTAATACTTAGGTGGGTTAAAGGCCATAAAAGTAATCTGGGAAACGAAGGTTGGCGAAACACGGTTCGTGTTCTCCTTAGATGAGATCGAGCCTGTTTTTCCTATTTTAATAGACCACTACTCTATACGAGAATAGATGGGCATCCAAAACTACTTGCTGCGTTGAGCACGTAAAGCCATCCCCAAACTTTCGTCCACGACAGCAGGGTACTGCCTGCAATTCTCTCGTGACAACCTACGTCAAATTGGTTGTAGTGCTATTGACTGACAACTGCAAGATTAATAATCACATGACACGCATAACTGATTAGCAACCCACTCTTCGTGCATGTTACCTAGAGAACGAGACGCCGGAGACACATCTTATGTGATTGTCCGGCGTTTGCCCAACTTTGGGTTTTCATCCTGGGAGAGTTTTGGTCTAGTATGGTCAGTATTGGCGACAACCCATCTGCTACACTGCTCGAGTTCATTCTTCGCTCGGGTTGACTCCAGTAGGCTGGGGATGAGCAACACCGCCTAGGATTGTAGTACTATGGGCCCGATCAGAGTGGCCTAAGTGTGCGTGGCTAGCCACTCTTGCCAACCAACAATCCAGAATTTACCGCAAAACTTAACAACGAGAGCGAGGGGAATCAAAACACCATCTTGAAATTGAATAAGAATGGCGATAGCTCCAAAATAGCAGAAACAACCGGAATGGACATATATGGGCCTAGAAGCAAGTAATTCGGAAGTTTGTGGAAACACATGAGTATCTACAGACAGTACTAATACACGCTATTGAAAGATGCATTCGGCTGAATATTGACAGGAATTACGGAAAGCAGGAGATTATCATTATGTCTGATGGTCAAGCAGCCAAGGTATTGAGCTCACACGGAATCAATTCCAAAATGATCTGGGAATGCTTAGGGAAATTAAATGAGCTAGGCGAAAGGAACAAAGTAACCTTCTGTGGGTTCCAGGTCACAAAGGAGTTGAAGGAAATGAAATAACGGCACCATTCGCAGGGCCTAAACCCTTTTGCGAAATAAGAAGCAGTGCAATACTCCAGTGAATTGGTCAAGCAGCCAAGACACTGAGCTCACACGGAACCAGCTCCAAGATGATCTGGGAATCCTTAGGAAAATTAAACGAGTTAGGCGAAAGAACCAAAGTAACCCTCCTGTGGGTTCCAAGTCACAAAGGAGTTGAAGGAAATAAAATAACGGCACCATTCTCAGGACCTGAACTCTTTTGCGAAATAAGAAGCAGTGCAATACTGGGCAAGCTAAAACTCCTCTGGAAACCTGTACCCAGAAGAGATGTACAGAATGCACCAATCTGAGTAAGAACAATATTCGCTTATTAACAAGGAAACTTTCAGACCATTGTAAACTAAAAGAATATTTGAGTAAGCTTTGATTAATAATGGAATCTGATTATAAACTATGTGGAGAACAGGATCATCCATCTCCCCTCAAATTGCGTAGCACTGTGCAATTCAAGGGCGTTGCATCTGGGAACATGTGAAATCGAGGAGGAAGATTTATCTAATCTATGATCTTCTCATATCATTCCTGTTCTAAAAGGAATAGGAAAATAGGAGACATAATAGATCTTTAGGTCACAGTCTATCACCATCACACTTCTTCATAGATACATACATAGCTACCTCGGAATTAGGATGGAGGTGTATACATATGACCCCCTACCGTTTTGGTACTAGGAATTAGTCCTGTGTAATATATTGTACTGTTTAAATCGATACTCAGTGGAAACTTAGGCGGAGTATAAATATTAAAAAAAAATTATAAATCGAAAGACATAAAAGAATATTACTGACTAATCGACCATCAATTTTTGCAGATCCCAGATAAGCTGTTGCGTTACAACCGAGCACACCTCCTACTGCAAAAGTTAATTTTAGCTCAAGACGAGAGAACACGCAGCTCAAGCTGTACGGCTGTTCTTAAATAACCCGCAAGAGAAAAATAACCTCATGTCATCCCATCCACAAGGCTCTTACAACCGCTATTGTGCATCGTTTCAGACAGACACGAATGATCGTGAGGGCATAATGCCGCAGTTACCGAGCCGGCACACCTATACGCTGCTCCCCTGTACCCATAAATTCGCCATTTGCACACAATGCGGATATTCATTATAAGTTAGTGCCTCCGTGAAGGGAACGATCGCGCACTGACAGTCGCCTCCCATTTGTATCACGGTTGTTGTACAGTCACGTAAAGTAATTTGCACAAAATCAATTAGTTGATAATTCACACCAAAGCTGAGCAATGGAAACTTAGATAATTTAATAAAAATAAGTATATAAACCCCATTAGTCATCTACTGTAGCTCAGCAGATATACTCAAGGATTTATTGATAATATTTTTAAAATTTGATTTGAGAAAACAAAACAAAAAATCGATTCACCCCCACTAAGCAATCCAGACAAATGGTCTCGTTAAATAATTAATCATCAATGATTGACGCACAAAGAACATACAATCACAAATTATTTTCGATTGCCACTTGTGTCGTCTGAGTTAAAATAAAAACGATAAAAATGATTAATTGGAAGCCCGTGCAATTTCTTGATGCCTTATCGAAATAAATAAATTAATGTCATATTGTTTACCATTTGTACAAAACATTATGTTCATGTAGATGTCTGATAGCAACATCCCATCCGTTTTCCGTGCGAACTTCAACCGCATACTCGGTTTTAAATAAAGAAATATAAAAAGATATTACAAGGATTGTAGCACACTACCTAGCAGGCATATAAAATACCGGATCACATCCACCGACAAATTGTTTCGAATTAATAAAATTTCGTGTAGCGCGGAGTGATCGGATATTTGTATAAGTATACGTGTCATTAAAGAATCATCTCAAAGCATAGGAATACCTTTATTGTGGCTTCTTGACGATGCATTAAAAATTTGGAGCAGTAATTGACCTTGCAGTAAGCAATTCATCACCTTGGTGACTATTTGCAGCATATCAATAAATTATGAGGACTTAAATCGTGATCATTATATCCACGAGATGAATGTATGCATGCATATAATTTATTACGCTGGATCGTCCCACATTATTCGCATAATTTAACAGCCGGAATAATATAAATTGGATGACATGTGAAAATCTATTTTTGGATGCGCAACAACATAACAACAATTTATCACAAATGAAATATTTTGAAATAAGTTTTTCGTCAGAGTGTTCTAATTCTAAACTTAGTAGTGCAGATGAAGTACTAATTAAAGAGATTTACCAACCAATTAACACATGGATTATGAAATTCAGATAAAAGCAAACGCTCTCTTAGCAGAAAAAAAATATATTAAAATTGTTAATTCATTCAATTAAAATTATCAGTCATAGAAAAACTAATTATAATTCCTAGCTCTTGCATCTAAACCTGTAGAAGTGAATAGCTTATACGTTGTGAGAGCACTAATTTCTTCCACGCAAATTCCGGCATTAAATATCCATAATTAAAGCATTTATTGGAACAAAGTCAAAAGTTAAATGATATATGCAGGAATTATACCAAAACATTAAATCCTCATACGATCAACTAATATAATAGGGGAAAAAAAACGTTAATCTAACAAGCAATCACTTGTTGTATGAAAACAATAATAAATTTTGACGAATTAACAGAAAAAGAATGTTTGACATCATATTAATTTATATTATCGAACTTTTTTTTTATATCTCCAATATTAATATTCCAGAGTTCCTTTCGCTGACTCGCTTGAGGCCATGAATGCTAATAGCGTTTTAATGAGGTTTTAATTGACCAAGTTCCAGTATTGTGGAGGGGAGCTTCTGCTTCCTTAGTAAAACTACCCTTTCTTCTTTCTCATTCTTCCTTCGCCGATTCAAAACATGCCGTGGCCAAGTCGAGAAAATTAATTTAGTAAGGGAAAAGTGAACAAAACTGCTTTGGGGGTTGGGGCGAAATTCTAATGAAAGACGACTTATTGTTCGCTGTTAATGATAAAGAAAGTTTGTTGCTTATAGAAGTTTCTGGCATTATCATCGTACGGCTCTGCCACTGTGAAGTTTTTGAGGTTAGGAAAATAAGAGATAGCGCTAGAATTGGAGTATGAATACAGGATAGTTTATTTAACTTTGGTGTCAGGATGCTGGAACACGCTAGGACAAGAACAAGCAATCTCAAAACAATAAAAATTTGATTCATCTATTGAATCTACAAACAAGAGAACTGCTAACAGCGCAAAGTTAATATGTTCACATTCAATTTGGAAAAGGATGCTAGATTTCGCTAGAGTTAAATAGAAAACTTCAGATCCTTTCAATGCTAAAGGGATGGCTGAGACAGAGCAAGGTCTTTACTACTGGGAAAAGTAAAGAGCAAGTATGGAAGAGACAATGGCAAAGGCGATATGTAATAAAGAAGGCAATATTGCAAGGTTGCTGACGTACACTAAATAAGCATATGTATGCCAAAAACTTGGCAGAGGACGCAAACTGCATTTTTTGCTCAAATGAAGAAGTAATTCCAATCCATATTCCGTGCTATGATATTTACTATTAGTCTCGTAAGGTACCAGCTGTCAAAGATGGTAAATTTAATTGAGAAGGCACAATTGGGAGGCATCTTCAATCGAAGGTGATGATTTGAAAAGGTGACAATAGAAATATCCATTCTAATATTAATTTTAAGCTCTGATAACTTGAAAAATTGCTGGATGGGACGTAGCAAAACTGTTCTTCAATTATTGTCACCATGAGGTTATCTTAAAGGAAAAAATGTATGGTATACTCCAATAACACCTGAAGAAATACAGCAATGTATAGAATCATGCGTATTTACACATTACTTCTTGGAAATTCGGTTAAGAAGCTTGTCTAATTATATTTCAAAGTACATTGGAAATCCACCCTTTTACAGCGAATATGAGATGCAAAACAAAGTAGATGCAAGGACAATACGGTTTTTACATCGAAAGCAGTTAGGGCTGAGAGTAAATTCAAATTGTAATTTTACAGAAAAAGGAATGTTTTGCTTTTTTAAAAACAGGGATTTATTCGAAATTAAAAAAAAAAGTGGATTGATCTTTTTGTAATTTAAAAGCAGTCTTTCAAAATTACAAGAACGTAATCATTTGATAAGATCGCTTTATGTTAAAAATTTCACTTGATTTGTGTTTTTCATAAAACTAATTGCTGCCAAATTGTATAATTAGTGCCAATATTATTGTAATAGCATCAAAATGAAACAAATGTTTTCTAATATGCTCATTCGAGAAGAGATATCTGAAGGTAGAAATAAAACCAGCAGAATAGTAATTTAAAGACATAAATCCAAAGAAGGAAACATCATTTGCTGGAACCCTTCTTTCCTGAGTTTACTTTTTTGGCAATCTCTTACACTCTAAAGGAACATTCTTAAGGACTGGTGGTGTTTCAAAGGAAAGAAGTTAATTTACTTTTTTGAGAAAAAAAGGACCCTTTTTAAAGCCCCCTGTTAATGTTTGTTTCTTTTTTATATTTTATTTGATGAGACACGAACAAAAACCACCCCTGCAGAAACAAAAAAAAAATCGGAGAAGGATTTCCTTCTCAGAAAAGAATAAAATACAGATTTCCACTTCGAATTTCGCTCTATTAAATAAATAACTCGCGGAAGGTATCGCAAAAATTTAAATTTTCCGCTCGAAACGCGTCCGAGCGAAGGAGTTAAAAATACATAAACCCGAAAAATTTACGGCGGCGCCTGTTCATCCTTCTTTTTTTCGCATTTTTCTCGTCCTGCGTTCAATCTTTGCGCGTGCAAGAGGGAGAGAAAGAGAGAACGAACCTGGCGTCCGTTATTCACGAGCGAATGCCTTTATTGATACAATTCCGCTCGAAAAACTCCTACGGCAACATTCCGCCCTCCTTCCGTTGGCTGCCGTATCGCGCCTCTGCCTTCCCTTAATACGATCCCTGTTTATTTTAAGCGATATTTCGGAGATGATCCGTTCTGAGGCGAGAAGCGATTAAGGTTGGGTTTTAAAATCGTTGACGCAAAGGAGGGTAGTATATTTTTTAACGTGGAAATGTGTTTTAATAACAATAATGGCCTCAAAATTCCATATAGTAACAAAGCGGTGTTTCTTGGATGCAACTACGTTGCACGAATAAAGATTTCCTATGAATAAATTTCAGTGTAGGATAATGGAAATCAGTTTAAAAATTACTCAAAATAGTACAGATTAGGTGTTCTCGGAAAGAGAAACTAATTGTAAGTTAAAAGTAATAATGGTGGTGCGTACTTTTTTTTACGAATTTTAGAAGAAAAAATACTTGAGTAAGTTATATAAAGAATTCTAGAAAAAAATTTACATAGTTACAGCACTGATGTTAAAAGTTGTAAAACTATGCCTTTTAAATATGGTGTAGTAACATAATCGTTCATTGGTGGCAATTCCATGAAATATATCGATAACAATATAATTTTCAATATGATGTCCTAAGGTGGAGCAAAAATAACCTGATAAAAAATTCAAGTGTCGTATTAACTCTGGGCGTCGAGTTGCTCTGGAATTATGAAGTGTTGTGGTGAGTGACTATTATCCCACTTCATTAATAATTTACATAATATCGCTCAAAACGCATTAATATCTAAAATAAATCAAAATCTTAATATTACATACTTATTTCCCAGGTCGTCATAATAACGTCAATTATTGGTCATTACTCCAAATCAATGTCGTAAGGCCACTATCTAAGGCAAATGTGTACGTTGTGGATACGGCCATAGTTTTAAAGACGTATTTGTTGGAGGTCGTTTTTTTTGACGTCATTTTAATAAGTGCGGGGTCAATCAGATATATTAGAATTATATTATATCAGAGTCAATACTTTAAATTTACAAGAAAAATGGAATATTACATATGTATGTATTCGTTATTTTTTATGTAAGTATGTATATTATTTAAAGTTATTATTTTGACTAAATTTCTAAAGACATTTAACATTATGCGACTCACACTCACAAGTGTTATATACTTTCATGAAGGTGAATGCAGTGTAATCGCAGTTTTTGTACATCTGTGGGTCATATGAAGATCAAATGAAATGATAAGCTAATTGCGCAACGCCTATTATTTATTTTAATTGGTAATACTAAAAGTAAATCCCATTTTTCCTAATTTTTAGAGATACAGTACAGATTAATTTCAGAAAAACGATAGTAAAATTTTGTTTCCGTAGAATTTTGCTTTTTGTTTTAATTCGATAATTTCCATCTCCTTTTCTTAAAAATAGTCAATATTAATTTAAAAAAATAATAATAATTCAAATTGTATGGAAACACCCACTTGATTTTTTTTTAATTTTTCAAAATCTGGATTTCCTCTTTAAATCTTAATTTGTTAATGTTTATGTTATTTTCCCTTTAAAACGCCAAAATTAATTTAACAAAATCAACTCATTTTGTAAAGAAACACCCAACTTTATTTATTTTTATTTCTTTTAATTGAATATATGAAATTTTTGAAAATTCTGATATCCCCCCATATAGAGTATTCATCATTTTTTTAAAACGATAAGTTTCATTTTTATATCCAAAAATTGGGAAGCCCTATTTTTCTTAATTTTCATGTTTTTCCCCTTTAAAAATGTCACTATCAATTAAACGAAATCAATTCGTTTTGTAAAAAAACATCAACTGTTATTTTTTTCAAAGATACATAAAATGAAAATTTGGAAAATACATATGGATGTATGTGTTCATTTTTCGTGGATTTTAATTTCCTTGAAAAATACATCCATTTTTAATAATATATGCATTTTTTCCGATACCAGGCAATTTATTTTATTTTATTTTTTTAGTGTGAATTTCAAACCAATAAGAAAAAGTTAATTTGTTTCTAAAACAATAATTTGATTTCTTTGTGGCTTTTTTTTCAATAAACTTATAATAAATTTTTTTCCAAAAAAATTATAAACACTTTTTATCGCTATTTTTTTTAATTCTGAATAATTAATAATAATAAAGAAATAACGTCAATGGACCGTGGATCAATTAAGGCTTCTCAGTTAAACCACCAAGTTCGTCTTAAATTGATGAATATTAAGACACATTAACAGAATGTCGTCAACATTTCACTTTCAAAGGTAGCTCTTCGTCAGAAAGGGGACCAATAATTAACGTCATAATAATGGCAGTGTGTTACCTTATTTAAAATGCACATTCATTTTGACGACATCAGGTGATTTAGTACCATCACACTGTGACATCATCATGACATTCTTTCGTCATGCTGAAAGATTATCTCACCAATTAATGACGGTCAATCTGTCAGCATAGTCGGTTTGAGGTCAACAAGGTTAACATTTTTAAATAGCTGGAAAGTATTAAAGAGGATGGTTCAAAAACAAAATTCGCTCTGAGAAATAAAAGCATTAAAACATAAGACTGCAGATGATCAAATAGATGCATACTCAGAAAATTTGTAAAGAGGAAGAAATACACCCACAAATGTATAAGTAAGAATCGTCGTTGCAAACTGAAAAGCTAAAATATGACAACAACACAACAACGATACATTTTGCAAAAATAGCTTCTTGCGGGTTTCGCCGTGTGTCAAAAAGTTCAGTTATCCTGAAGAAGCTGTCAGTATGAACAGCGAAACGTCGAGCGAAAGTTTTGACACACGGCGAAACCCACAAGAAGCTGTTAGTTATAGTTACATCGGCCGTGAAAGCCTACGTAGTGTTATTTTGCAAAAATAATCATGGCACATATAAAAATGCACAAAATAAAAAAATAAACAAATGGGTAACAGTTGCAGGATTAATAGTTTTATGTTTGTGAGATATGTTGGCTTCATACGCTCCAGTATATTCTGGGCAACCTGCGCGAGTATCCACCACACCAGTATAAAAAAAATTTAACCCACCCATCAACCTCTCCCCAGCAAGCAATTTCTCCACTGTCATCTTCCGCGAAACGACGAAAATAATAAGGTTCAGTTACGGCGCGCCCGAATTGTCTCGTCTTCTGCGAGAGAAGATAGACGGTTCACCCCAATTACACTTAGGAAATGATTTACCGTTTCGGCTATTTACGCCCGCTCGGGCGTCCGGGCATCCTCTTAAATAAGTTAGCGGCAGTAAAAATGGAACGTGCGCGACCACGTCGAGCGTCGAACCTTCGGCTGCGGACGCCTTCCCTCCCCAGGGAGAGAGGACTGCGAAGGAACGGGCCGCGCTATCATATAAAATGCAAGCGGCGAATGGCCGAACCCGAAAAGGAAGGTACTCCTTTACTGGCACGTTTTACTGTGCTCGACCAGTTTCCATCAAAATTTCGCGCAACGGCGCCCTAAAAGGAGGCCGCGGCAGAGGCGCGCTTTAATTTTTAAGGGATCGTTCGTGCAAAATGAAAGACGTTCGGGTTTCCAAGTATCAGGGCGTGTTTGTACTGGTGGCAAATTATCAAAACAAACATTGGAGAAGGATTTATTTATTTATAACTGAAATGCATTCTAGTCCGATTGAATTGACAGTTTACGAGACACGCACATATACTGGGTGGTCCAATTATCGTGTTCCCCCCACCTAAATTTGGAAGCAGTCGGTTTTATGAAAAAGTTTTAATGCTGCAAACTTCTAGACCCCTCACCACAAACTGCACTAAACTGGACGCACGTTTCGATAGCTATCATCATCAGCAGAAACACTGAACTGGTGTTTCAGTTCAGTGTTACTGCTGATGATGACAGCTTTGCTATCGAAACGTACGTCCAGTTTAGTGCAGTTTGTGGTGAGGGATCTAGAAGTTGCAGCATTACAGTACCACAGTTTGGAGTGTTTTTGTCACAAGTTTTAATACTTATAAGGAAACATCTACCCAATGGTTACACAGTGATGACCCTAGGAAAGCGCGTGAAGGTCAAGTTGTTTCTTTTTTTTTTTAATGGAACATGGTATCTTTTTAACAACTTATGAAAAAGCGTTTAATAGTGAGTAGAAAATTACTGAAACTTATATGGTCTAAAGTTAACATTAGCAATAACAGCTCTGAAGATGTCCCTTACGATTGAAGACGAAACGTTGGAAGTCAAGCAGTTTATAATAAGGACAACGGCCGATAGAATCTACGTGCAAGGTTCATATCCCTGTTCCTATATTTCTTTTAAACATCTCTAGTATGAGATGATTAGGTCACTATATGGCCATGTTTAGATGTTTGATTGAAAAATTTAAAAGAAATATGGGATACGAACCATTTATAGCTAATTTACTTATGTTGCCTAATATATTACCAATAGATCATTTTGCCATAAATTTGTCAAACATCTGGAGGATAAAATCTTAGGACAGAATAAATCCTTTCTTTACAGGGTGATTATGACAGAAGATTACAATTCTGTGAAGTAATTTAAAAAAAAATACATTTGCCTTAGCGACGAGGCAAGCTTCTTTTTAAGTGGGTTAATAAACACAACTGTAGATTAATTGCAAATTAAAAGTAGTTCTTTCCAATCTTTAGATATATGATTTATTTACTACATGTTTTGGTCCAAAATTAGACTAGCTTCAGGTAATAAGTTACTGGTAGATAAAATTCATGTTAAACTAATGTAATACTAAGTTGTGTGTATGTGTTATGGAAAATTGACTTATATTCAATTTGTTTAAAATAAAATAATAAAATGGACAAGAATGATGTGCTTTTGTCCGTTTAATAAAACTCATTCAAGCAAACAATTTTTGTCTTAAGGGTGGGCAAAAAGTGGTGGGAACAATGCATTTTTAATTTCCTCAGTTTCTTCAAAAATGAGAATATTTAATTATGTTTTAAGTTATGAAATAAATCTGGTATTTCACACTAATCATAATAAAGAAATAGCAAAAGGATCTGTAATTGAATAACGGCGAAGAAGAAAAAATCGGTTGAAGAGTGTCATTATGATCCTTACGTTTTGTATATTATGTATGTGTAAGAAAAATTGAAAATTATTCACTCATTTGGGAGAAACTTAGGAAAACGCATTTTGTAAAACAGTGGGCCATCCTATAAAATTTATGATTTCATGCCCATCATGAGATGATTAGGTCACTATATGGCCATGTTTAGTGGTTTGATTGAAAAATTGATGATAATGACTAATGTTAATCAGACACCTGAAGATGACCATTTAGATAAAGAAACATGTCGTGTTAAAAACGTTTAAAAGAAATATGGGATACGAACCATTTATAGCTAATTTATTTATGTTGCCTAATATATTACCAATATCTTGAATTTAACTCAAATTAATGAAATTATATGTAACAACTTTACCTTTGTATTGCAGCTAATAACGATTTTGTCAATGTAATAGCGATAATGTTTTATGAACTCACCAACAGCCATGCACGTATGAACGGAAACCACAGCTTTGACTCACCTGGAACAAAATATAAATTACATTAATGATAAAGTAAAAACCAGTTTGAGGAATTACCTACATATCTCAAATTAACTCTCTATTACCCAAATTATGTTACCTGATTGTTAGATTTTGATTTTCAACCGATAACCGAATGAATTAGGAAAAGATGCATAGTTATATACATACATCATTACCCCTATACTAAGCAAATATCTACAATATTTCATATTTCCAATAGAGGGCATTGCATAACAGAGAAATCTTAAAAAAAAAAACAAGTGACGATGCGTCGAATAATTTTTAACTGGTTTAAGAACAATCCTATAAATATGGAAGAATACAGTTAATCTTTTACTTTACGTCTCAAATGTTAATTTTTCAACGAATGTTTGTCAAATTTTGCTTGAAGTGTTAGTGCAATGGCGCAGATAATGCTCTAGCAAGTATATATAAATAGCCTTAGTAAAAATTTGCAATGTTTCGCTTAATGATATGGATTTAATTTTTTCCTTTATCACTAGCGTTCTAATTAAGTTTTGCTTTTAAGTAATTCATTACATTGGTTTGCAATACCTAACTTCATTCTCAATAACTTCTCAGATTTTCAAAACGCAAGCACTTGTTTAGATTTGATACGTATTTGCAGGATGTCTATGGAGGAATGTATAGAAACAAAACAGAAATAATAAGCAAAAATACTAACACAAGATACTTGATAACCACCAGAAAAAGTCATGTATGTAAGTATGCAATTGGTATCCTATCAAATTTCATCTTCCATATCTTTGCATGGATGAACACTTGAAAACATCTGACGGAAGATGAACTGCACATCAGATATTTTCCAGTGCCTTGCTTCAGTATTTTCCTTCAAGTATTGTATGTGCAATTTGTTTTGCCTGATTTAGGTCAACTCATTTGGAAGGCGTTACCCATTTATACTCTACCAAACTGACTGGGTTTAAGCTCAAGCAGCATAGCAAGTACGGCGTTACCAATAGTGACCAAACTGTGTTAGAACTTCCATAGAATGTAATCTTTAAACAGGAAAAACTTCGAGAAATCTGATCCTTTAGGTAACGTACATATTATACATGTTTGTTAAGCTTGTAGGAGACCTTTATGTTTTTTGACGCTCTGCTAATTTAGTTGTAGATATGAGTCTTGGAGCAATTTAAGTTTGCTTCAAAGAGATACAAGTGGACCTTTCTCTTTTTTGGGCTGCAGATAGGAATAACTGGTCATATGGCCATCATAGAGGATATACTTTATTGATTGCTCTGCCACCGATATGTTTTCAAGGGACATTTAAGCAATAAAACATTCGAAATGGCTTCAAAGTTTTGGTCCCTTACTACCCCAACTTAGCCATTCAGGCTTGGGGCAAACTCCAAAAATTTTACAGACAAAATTGTTTCTTTAGGTTGCAGAATTTGCTTACACCTGTGGTCATCCGCCTATGGTAGATAATATCTTTTAATAGCTCTACTAGTAATATACTTGGTTTGAGGTCTTTAGACGACTTACAAGAGACGAGAACAATCAATTTTTTTTAAATTTTATTAAAACAAGTACGAAAACCAACTGTAACTTTAATTTTTTCTATACTTTTGATATCTAAGCATTGGGCAGTTTCCATATTCTCATTTGGTAATTGCCTAAATCGGATCGTATTCTCATTTTTTCCGTTTATCATAGGATCTATAACACAAAGCTGCCAAAAACAGCGAGAGAGTCAAATAATTAAACAGATAACTTCGACTTTTGCGACTGCCAGACGTCATTTCGCGTCACCTGCGGTGCTCTCTCTCTCTCTCTCTCTCTCTCTCTAATCGCGTAATGCCGCAGATGAGTTTATTAATCCTCGGGGAGTACCTGTCTACATTTAACCCACTTCTAGAAATACCGCGGCCAGAAATAACGCGACATACTGCTGACAGGTGGATTGGGGGAGGCATATCTTCATGCTAGATTTATGTGCGGACGCTGGCTCCAGGGACCGCTGCGGTTATCCCGAGTGGTATTCTCGTCCCATCTGCCGAGTTTCCTCTATTTTTGCCGTATGCGAATGAACGATAAAGGCTTGCCTTTCTCGCTGGAGGAACTGACGCTGGCTGCGACCGCATTTCGTTCGCAGAATTCCTACCTTGGCTGTTTATATATTTTGCGTTTGGAGCGACGAAAATTCGAATAGTTTCGTGACGTTTTAGTTTCGCGGGTTTTTGGACGTCCGAAATACGTAATTCCTTTAGGTGTTACTTCATGCATAATGCTGGAATGATAAGGGTAAAAGTGCTTGTACGTATAAAGCGTAAATACGGTCCGAGTGTAGGTATAATGGAAGCACTACAGATCTAAAGAATCATTAATTGCTGACTGGCCAAAATAACTCAGGTGAAGGTGCGAAGTGATGATGGCGCTAGCAAAGTCATTTCTTTAAATCATAGGTGTTTACTTCAATGAATATATTATGTACCATCAACCAGATAAGGACCTAGATCGGATGTCCCCCAAGGATCGAACCTTGAACCGCTCTTATTTGATTTGTTTATTAATGATGAGTTTAAGATCACTTGTCTTCTTCTGGCGTATATATGTCAACGATTTAAAGATATATTATTAAATTACCGTAGCAAGGGATGTGCACTTCTTACAGGTGTCTACATTGGTGAAGCCAAGACCAATCTGTTAACATGTACACAAATGCTAATAGCTTAATCAATGATATATATTCATTTGACGTGAATTTGCGCATTATACACAAAATTACGTTGTGTTTTCTTCTTCTTTGTGATACTGTATTTGCAATTCCTTAAATATTTTTAGATTCACTTACTTGTGTACTCTGTAAGTTGATTATACTTTGTTATAGTGTTAATTTGTGTTTACCAACTTATTTTGTAATATGTGTATATTTTTCTTCTGATTGCTTTAAAGTATTATCATGCCGTATATTGTCTTATAATTGCTCAATTAAAAATAAACAATGTTCATATGTCATTCACTACTTCCAAAGATATAATAACCGTCGGGCATTTAAAAAATTGGGTGTAGTGGGTATAACAAGATTTATACTGGACCAACATAGCGTGTTACCGCAACTAGGTTCAAGGAGCATATCGCCAGTTATCGCTATGGGAGACTTGAATCATCTAGTGTTGCGCAACAAACAAACGATACCCGATATAAGATTGATATAGAAATCGTTAGATTAGTAAAAATGTAATTTAACGATTTCTATATCAATCTTATATCGGGTATCGTTTGTTTGTTGCGCAACACTAGATAATTCAAGTCTCCCATAGTGATAACCGGCTATATGCTCCTTGAACCTAGTTGCGATAACACGCTTTGTTTTTAACAATCACCCAAAGAATTAGACGCATATGAACCATATATATATATATAAATTAAAGGAAATTCAGTGAGGACATTATATATATATATATATATATATATATGAGTCTCGAAGTTGCACCCCTCACCAATCAATTTTGATGGATTGGGAGAGGAGGATGATTCACACTCGTTGCTAATTCTTTGTATTTCGAATGGTCAAGTACGCGTAGACAAAGTACCTGTAAATATGTTTCCTTTTTAGAGAGAGATAACGTTGCATATTCAGGCAATAGACTTGTTCTTATTTTTACTTAATAAAAATACGATCTTCGGTTGATGGTCGGAGCCATCTACTTTACTGAAATAATTGTAAAATCTCGTGTAGGCCGTAGTGATTGGATATTTTACGTGTCTAAACCAGCAGTTTTAGATGCTATTATATATGATTGTTTTGCTGCAGTCGCAACATCATAAATGTTCTGAATTATCTTTAAAGGTCTAATGCAACGTAGATAGTACATAAGCTTTGACTAAGTCTTGGCATTTGCACAAAGGGTTCTGGTAAATCATTAGTAATCACACTAATGTAATAATTTCCACAAATAGCTTTTGTAGACAGTAGGCCCATGTTTAGGGGTATAAAAAGAAGCATTTAGTAATTTTTTTGTAATTTATAAAATCAAAAATGATTATAAAATCAGTCAGGTTGAAAAAAAAATAAATAAAAAATAACAACTGAATAAATAAGAAACTAAACTAAAAAAATTAAACCAATAGTACAAAATTAATAGAATTTACGAACTAGGCCACCACCAAATACATCCAAAAAAATAAAACTAAATTTAAGGGATGAAAAGAAAAGCGAAATGGAAACAAAATCAACATAAAAATTCCTGCACGCTATAAAAGGCCTTTTGGATCAAAAATCTCTTGAGATTATGTTTAAAGCTAGAGGTGGAGGTTTTTATTTCCTTAGGCAACTTATTGTACAAATTTCTGCCTAACAATTCTACTCCCCGCTCGGTGACTTGCAATTTGCATCTCGGTAGGTGAAAGTCATACAGATGTCGCGTATTGTGGCTATGTACGTCTCTGTTGGTAACATATTTATCAGAATTTCGATGAGTGTAGGAGATTGCCTCATACATAAAAAGTGACGGTAAGGTTAAAATACCTAGTGTACTAAATGTGTTTCTGCAAGATTCTGTTTGTTTTAACCCGCCCAGGATTCTTATCATTTGCTTCTGCGCTAGAAACACCCTATTAGCAGAGGCAGATGAGCCCCAGAGAAGTATTCCGTATGCCAGTCTAGATTTAATCTCAGCAAAGTAAACAGTTTTGAAAGTATGCATTGATAAAAAATTCCTCAGAGCTCTCAAAACATACGCTTTAGTATGGATTAACTTTGTTGTTTCACTGCAATGGTTTTCCCACAATAAATTATCTTGCAAATGCACAACCAAGGAATTTTGCATTATTCTGTTGAAGTATCGGATTGCCGTTAATGTGTATGCAACATTGCGTGTTTTTTAGCTGTTGTCAAGTGTGAAATAGCATACATATTGTTTTATCTTTGTTAAGACAGAGTTTGTTGCCACAAACTTTATTGGCTGTTATTGTATAACAAATCCATACTTTTTTCTTTAACTCTTTGCGGCACAAATTTTTATACAACTTGACGCATGCAGCAAATTGCGGTAAGATTACACAGAGATTCAACAAATAAGTGAACCATTTTATGGAGCACTATGTAAATTATAGTGTATAAGATGTAGGTCTATCTTGCAATTCCATGTTCCGGAAAGAGTTAATTATTTTTATAATATTAAGCTAAGCTACAACTAGATTCAGATGTTCATGATCTCCTATTCTTCAATTACGAGAGAATTTCTTTAACGCTGGCGCCTAATTTCTTCAATTTCTATTCGCATTTGCCTTTTCCACATTGCTTACAGAGCAAAGTTTCGAAAGGATTTGTGTACACGTTGGTTAAAAATACTATCAACCAAAAAATTGTATGCAATATCGTTCAGGTAAGTCTCGGTCTGAGTACCTCATAACTTTTTGCGTTTATTTAAATATCGTTTAGGGAATCGCTTCCATCTTCCGTGGAAGCGTTAATCTGGGAAGCACAAAATGCAATTCGTAATTTATAATTCTGCAAATCTCCTCTCGCGCCACTCTCTGTCAGTTTTCCGCGCTCCACACCTACGATTTTCAGTCGGGAGAGTTCGGGATTATCCGAAAGTAATGTACACCATCCTCTTATGCAAATCGTGCCTGGTCCGGGGACTCGATTCTATTATTATAAACATGAGAAGGTCACCAACTGTCGGGGATATTCTTCTTCCGGGTCGCCTGGCTACGGAGCCGACGGTTTAATCTGATCCGGGGGAGGATTTTCTTTAGCGAGCTTCGCATTTTTCGTTTTTAATAATATGAACTGTCTGAGGACCTAATGGCGTTTTATCGTATCTACTTCGAGCCGGTCGTGTTTCCTCCTTTATCCAGTCGGGTGGGTTTTATTAATTCTAATAGATGCGGGAATAATAATTCCGGCATTAGGTCTTCTAAAATTGAATGGACAAAGTGAAAGAATTAAAACTCTAAAACTTCGTTAAAGACTTGGGTGGTTCTAATCCGGATGAGAGCATTAGAAACACTGCGCAATTAAAATAATTTATAAGCTGTATTTAACGAATTATACTGAATATTTTCATTGATATTATGCTCCAATGGTCATGTAGAAACATAAGAGACTATAAATTCGCCTTCTTGGTCACTCCGCGTGTTTTCCTCCGAGCGAGGATTACTTGGACGTTTCGGTGGCATGTCTTGGCTACCTTTTTCGACTTCTTGTCACTACTGGCGTTCGAAGACTAGTTGACATGTTTATGCGTTGCCGTATAAGTATCCCTGGTTGCCGGTTACCATGTGCTATTGGTTCAGGTGACTGACCAATTACTTCTGGCATCTGTTGTTCCTGTAGTGGATGACCGACGAATTTATAACGAATGTACTTTGTTTTGTGCAGGACTGGTAGGTTTACGAATATACTGATGTTGCAAGGCACTCTTCCAATCAAGCAGAAAGCAAAAGCCAGACTGTAAAGGCAGACAAAAAGATAAACCGAAGGTAGGAAACGTAAACAAACCACTAAGGGTAATAAGAAGGGTTTTAATGGAGGGCTAAAAAGATCTAATGAAGACCCTAAAACATCACCGCAAGTTTCAGCAAGGCAACATCGGCAATGAATCAAAAGCAGCTGGATTTGATTGAAAAACGATTCGTGATTGCGATGTACTACCCCACAACAGTGTGGGGTAACAGCAATTTCATGCAATTTACGACGAAAATCTTCACTGGAAGAGTAATGAGCTTCCATGGTGAAGACGCGAGAATCTGGTTCAAAGCAAATCCAACCCAAGTAATTTTTGAAAGAGCGAGGATTGAACTACTGTTGAATTCAAAGACCTTACAAAGACGTCGAAGATACTAGCCCTGAATCCAGGTCAGCAAGAATCAGTAGGGGCAAGGCAAGGAGTTTGGGATATCGGATGTAAACTGGTTTATAGAAGAAGTACCCAGAAGTAATAGGCCATAGGACAAGTATACATATGTCGAACGATTTAATTATCAGATCGGCACATCTAACTTGATGACTAACTAACAATAAAAATAAATTTACAAGTATACATACACACAAACGAATACACCTAGAGTCGACACATATGACGAGAATTATGAAAATCACCATTGCATTCGTATAGCATCTCTGTAACTTTGGACTAATAACGCTGCCTCCCACACTCCAGAAACATATACATCATTTTCAGACGTACAACATATATCCCATATGTACACATGTGAGCAATTTTCACTTTCCTTTCACGTCCAGACAAGGTTGTCGTCGTTCCCAGAGATAGATACACAATTAGAGCCGAATTGTCGGCTGCCTGGCTCGACACGATTGTATACAATTTCGTCGGCAGGAGAACGAACGCGTCAGCTAAAGCTAAGATGTCTTCTGCACGCTATAGGCATTAGAATTCCTCGAAGGCTGGTAGACAGACAGAGTAATCAGGCGTTTGTGAGGATTTCCCGTTGTTCTAGTATTAAACACCCGGCGAGGTTGCACTGTATCGGAGGTGGGCCTCGTTTAGTGTTTGTGTTCGCTAACGTGTCTAATTGGCTGCCTAATTCCGTTGCAGACTATTCAAATTGACAATTAATGGTAATCTATAATTAAGTGTACGTTTATTAGTGGCGCGTCTAAGGTAGGTGAGGCAAAACAGTCTAATGTGAATTGTAGTCGCGTAAGCAATGCGAGGTCTGTCACATCTATATAAACTTGTATAAAGTTATGTTGCGGAAGTACTTTTGAAGTACAAAAAAAGTTGAATTGTAATTATAGTTAAGGAATTATTAAAAATATAGTGTTTATAATAGAGGTATATTGACGCAACAAATGTTAAGCCTGAATTACATTATTCTTTTTTTGTATAGAAGCTCTGACCAGTTTATATACTAGATGTAGTTGCTGAAACTTTGATAATTAATGTAAATCAGGAAAATGTATCCAAGTTTCTAAGCTACAAACTATATTACAAGCTAGATTCGGTTCTATCTTTCATCAGTTTTATACTAGACATGATTAGCATCATTTACGGGCCTACCAACTGTTTCGTCTTCACAACCAATTTTGAGTCCACAACCGATACGATCTTTATGTTTATAAATATTGTATATTTCTGACATTTGTATACGTGCTTGCTTTCTATGCCTGGTTTTACAATACATTTTTTCATTGTTTAAATCTAAATAAATATATTAAATGATATGAAAGCATGAAAGAGAATGATCATTTAACTTCCATCTAGTATAAATATGGTATAAATAACTTCCTTCACTTGCAGCAAAACGCCAACATTTTTGCATCCTTTTATTTCATCAATATTTACTTAGATATACCAGACGGCGATACGCGTCATGTACTGTTAGCAAACCATTATGTAGTCGAACTACCATACCAGACGCTTGCAGAAGAATAGGTTTCCTCTTATTTAGTAAACCCCTAGATGCCAGAGGGTGTGGCACGGTCTCTAGTTTAACTCAAAATTTACTTAAATTCCCAGCTAATTACGCTGTCATGTTGTATTAGAAGATAAGATATGTAAATGGGTGCAATGAAAAAAGTGTTTATGTATTAAATAATGTTGAGTTTCATCTCTTAATTTTTTATTTTCATGGAATTAAATGTAAAAAATACCATATTATATATTACAAGGTAAGTATTACAAATTCATATACTAAATTAAACAATTTTTATTTAGTTAATCAATTATCACAGTCCTTTAGATCGGTTTCCGCATGGCTGCTAAACAGTTTTTACCATGTACTACATCTAGAGTTTTTTTTCCCAGTACTCATGTGGTTTTGCTCGAACCTCCACTATTTTATTTTTCTAATCTCATCAATATTTACTTTTATATATACCAGATGTCAAGACGCGTCAGATATTGTTAGCACATCATTAATTAAACACCCGTACCAGACGCTTGTAGATGAATAGGCTTGCTCTTCTTTAGTACCCAGGTAGATGGCAGAGGGGCATGCTGCATGTGTTCCGCAACAACTCAAAATGTAGTTGTTTCAAATCAAATTCTCAGCGTAATTATAGTTGTCATGTTGTACCAAAAGATTAGTTATGTAAATAGGTGCAATGAAAACAAAAAACGTTTATGAGTTAAATATTTATGAGTTCCATTTTTTAATTTATTAGTTGAATGAAATTTAATAAATAAAGCGTGCTATCTGCAAAGGTTGTAAGTGCATCAGTTACTAAATTTATATATACGATGCGAAAATATATTGCAGTACAATTAATAATTTTTTTAGTAAAAATAGAGAAATTTAAAATATTTAGAGGGAAGTTTCATATCCCGATGTATCGAAAATGTCTAAGTGCCAGAGTATTAGCACTTACGACCTTTTAGGAAATGAGGCGGCGGACTAGCTGGCCAGGCGAGGTTCCTCAAGATCAATCGTTGGGCACCACCAAAAATCCATCAATGAATGGATACATAATCACTCCCGAGAGTGGTAGCAAAAATCACCGGGACAGAGACAGGCAAAAGAGTTCCTAAAGGAACAGAGACCTGAATTTCCTAGAGATCTACTGAATAAAAAAAATGATAGTATGTCTGCTGACTGCTCACTGTAGACTAAATAGGCATATGTACAACATAGGGCTGGCTAATGATGCAACCTGCAGATTTTGCTAAGAGGAGGAAAAAAAAACACCAGTTCATGTGCTGTGCCGCTGTGAAGGCCTGGCGAGGACAAGGTTTCTAGTAATGGGCGTGAAGAACCCCATAGCTAGCAGCTACACAAAGAAGCCGCTCACAAAGATGATAAGCCCAATTAAGAGAGCAAAATTAGAGACCGCCTTCTAGGAAAAAAAGGGATCACAATAGATTCATAAGCTACCTCAATCCTAATCTAATCTAAGACCTTTTTCATATGGCGTGCTTTCTTCAGATGTGAAAAAAACCATACGTCTTATAAACAAATCTCAGGAAAGTATCTTAAAATTCATATTCCATATTAAACAATTTTTATTTAATTAATCAATTGTAGCGGTTCTCTATATCGCTTTCGCATGGGTCCTAAAAGTTTTCCTCCAGTATTCCTGTGGTTTTGCTCGCAGACTGGGTCTCCTATATGGTTCTTACTTGTTTAGTTATGCCTAAGAACGGTTTTGACCCGTACATTTTTGTCTCCAACCCTTCTATTAGCGAGTTGGTCAGCCTTTTCATTGCCCGCAAATTCCTGAACTCTGATGAACAGGCTAACACTGTTCTAGTCAGACAGTTCTACTAGTTCGTCGAAAGGCACTCCATCACCAGCTGAGACAATGCTTTTTTGTTATGACCTGACAGAGGATGCCAGTTGCTAATTTTGCCACCAAGACAAAGTTCGTGTTCTGTGCGAGATTGACTGAGTGACATTGACAATGTTTCTACTTCTGGAGTTAGAAATTTCCAGAGGAGATGACTACGTAAAGATGCTGCTTCTATCAATGATTAAGTTGATTGCGAAGGCACAATTAGAGAGGAGCATTTAAGGTAAAGGGAGTACCACATTGAAATTGAAGGAATTGCTATTAAAATACGACAACTTATCTCGAGTTAATGGATGGTTTTCAAAGGAAATTTATTGGCGGTATTACTGGCTCTTGAAATAATAGAAATTTGAATCCATACACAGCATTTTATATTGGTATACCTTCATCAATGGGTACGTGTATTCCAAAATTGTAACGTCATCGCTATTGGAAAATACGTGCGATTTTGACAAAAGATTTGAGACAGGAAGTCGGTCCAACGCCACCCCCTACCGTTTCCGCTAGGAGAGTGGAATGTCGAAATTGGAATTTTTCCGCAGACACGCCCTATGATTGATTAAGTCCGCGGCAGGAGAACGTGATACTCCATAATACACGACATCAATATCGAGTCGCTTTTTCGCCGACCCATGGTGGGTTTCGTCACGTCGTCATGCGCCACCACCCACGCACACACAAAGACACAAAAGAAAAAGGCGACACAACAAAGACCAGTACGGAATATCTGTTTGCACCGCCGTCGGTCGTAACGACGGCAACAGCTCTCTCTCCAAGAGCTCCCGCGATCCGCGATATTTACGTGACCTCAACGTAATTGCGTGTATCTTCTTCTCGTCTTCCATTTCGTACGTGTCCGATGCTTATCGGGAACGGCGCTCGCTTCCTCTACCTATCCCTCTCTAGCCGTGTGTACGTTTGCGTGGGCGAGGCGGCATTCTTCCACCTCATAGAAAATAATAGTCCGTGTCCTTATTATATTTTATGCGCGGAGGGTGTTTGGGATAATGGCGGCGACAAGACGACCGGGCAATTCGAGGTCTTAGAGTGGGGTTATCGACTGAGGCGGAACACCCGGGGAAGATATGAGGAAAGGCGGGCGGTTCGAACGTGTCCGGGATTACAAAACGTCTCTCTGCGGATCCGCAAAACGGCACCGGGCAAAAAAGAAATTCATCCCCCCGGCCGACGCCGCGCTGGGGCGAAGGCCGCCGCCCCCTGTGGAAAAGGAACCGAGAACGGTATTCGGGGTAATTACCGGGAACGGAAATGGTATTAGCTGGAAACGGAACTACTTCGAACGCCATCCAGTTCGTGAGGAATCAAGATCCGATGATGACGCTGCAGATTAACGGGGTGAATTTATAGAGAAGTCGGTGCCTAGGACTGCTTGCCCTACCACTTAGTAAATCATTGGGTTTTATTTACGATTTCGGTACGCTTATGGTCGCACTCGGAAAGAAAACTATTGAATAATGCTCATAAAAAATGTTAGGACGTTAACCAATCAAAGGGGATACAGTACCAAAGAAAGAAAAGGAAATTGCACAATAGTCAAAGCGTGAATTTCATAAAAACACGGGAACAGTATTTGAATAATCGATTTTATAGATACAAATTGACCACCAATAAACATGAAACCCTAACTATTACCACTAGAATATCTAAGGATTATTGCATCATTACCCATCATAAAAAATATATAATATACTCTGACTACACGTCTAACAGATGATCATAATCCCGACTTTCTAAATGGATAATTTTCTAGAAAAGGTGTGCTTGTAGTACATTTGTGTAATTATTTCAAGAGCAATGGGCAGTAAGGGGTAAATTATTCTCTCACAGCTTACCAAGATCCATGCATTCTTAAGGGGCATTTCATCATGCTTATCCAGTTAAGTAGACCCTTTATAGTGCAACGGAAAGTTCCACTACATAGAAATAAGTTAGATTTAAGGTAAAAATAGAGATGTGTTCACAGATAGCAATAGGATTACCGGAACCTCATCAGAGTTTTGCGAGCATCGCACTCACAAAGGGATTGACGACGAGGTATTGGCATTCAAATTGTTATCTCCGAAGCATGTGTTTGGATTAATAGATTTAGTATAGCGTATAAAGTACTAGTTAACCCCCAACCCTTAAGGCAAAGTGGCACGACATGTGGTGGAGACGCCAAGTACTTTCAATGAAATAATAGTGTTTTGCGTACTGTGAACATAATTGGTTACCTGGGAAACATTGGATCCTCTAAAAGTATCATATACTTTCCGTGCCCCCATCTACCCCTTTTAAAATGAAGGAAGAAGGGGAGGTACCCATTAGCCTGAAATAAATGCCACCTGAACTGAGTAGGGTGGAGAGGAGCAATGCTAATTCAGCAGCTATACTTTTCTGGATAATACAGACGTTTACTGCGTATACCTGAAAGAAAATGGTGTTGCGGCCACAGCACTATCTGCCGATATGCGCCGGTAACGTCATCTCCGGCTGCCTTTAGCTCTAAAGAAGGCGAAAAACACGTGCTTATATAGAAACTTTGTCTAAATGGGATGAAGATGGGTAACGTACTGCTGTGGTCTGGCACCTCGATTTCGAACATTCAAATTTGTATTTTTGTTCATGCCAATTTATCTTTATCAATGTCACGAAAGAGTTTCCACAATTTTAATATTTTATTTTGACAAGATTTTGTTAATTGATTTTATTGTTGGATTTAATTTAATTGTTCAGTTGTGTCTATTAATTTCATTCAGTTGTACATATTGCGTTCACCAGTATTGTATATTTTATTCAATGTATATTCTAGAATTTTCTTTGTGATTCGTGCGACTTTGTAGCACGCAGATGTTGATATATGTATGCGTTGTTTTACCCAGAGGCGCTCAGTTTCTAGATTGATGCCGAGAAGTAAATACATGTAAATTTTTATTACATTACTCACATTTTGCAATATTCTTTATGTAAAGATTTGTTCGTTTAATTTGATATTTATATCGTCTATCTAGGAACTCATAAGATTAGTAATTGCTGTTGCATTTACTTGTGTGCACGATTAGATGTAAGATCAGTTATTATATTTGTTCTAGAAGGTATTTTTTAGTTTTTATAGTTAAATTTTTTCCGTTTTCAAGTTTTCAAATTTATATTTTATAGTTAATCACCACGGTGTAGGTGAAAAGAAGCATTGTGCTTGTAATTAAATTTCAATTTTGTAAATTTTACTTGTTTTGTCCACGTTTAAATTAATTTAGTTCGTTGAATTTTGAAACCACGTGGATTTTTTGTGAAAAAGGATTTTCTAATAGAACAAATTTGTCTTTTGCTTTGTTAAAGGATTTGAATTGTCCTTTTGTAATTGTAGATTCATGCAGGTTTTGTTTTCGACCAGGACCTTCTGTCTACGGTTTTATTTTTCCTGCGTAATTGTAATTAACATTTTTTTTTTTTTTAATAAAATTAATGATTGTTAACGTCATTCGAAATTTCTGTTCTTTTATTTTTGAATCAACCATTTTAATTTTTCAAGTAATTAAAGAAAGTTAAAATTTTCAAACGCCCACATTTTACTTTTCATGATAGCTTTAATTGTGAGAGTAACCCTGAGGTTAAGTGCTTTTATGCGCCCTTTATTTTTATCTGCTGAGCTAGTTAAATTAATTTTTCATTTTCTTTTTGTAAATTCATTTTGCATTTATGCTGGTACCATCAGTAGTACGTCAACTCTATGGAAAGAAATATCGCTGAATTATTGACAACACAGCACCATTAGAAGGCGGGGAGAGGCGATACTTGGGCAACATCATGAAGAATGTTACTACCTACTTTGTTTGATGTTAATTATTAGTTCTTTATTCATGTATTTTTAAACCATTCAAATATTGCGATAATTTTTAAAACTTTTTTACAACACAACCCAAAACAAAAGTATTAAGTTTGTTTTAGATGAGTTTTTCCATTTCTCTTTTTAGTTTATAATAGAAAATAAGTGAATGCTACTGTTGATTGGGCGATCGCAGGAAACTTAATGGATACATAAGTAGTTAAGTTAGATATAAGCAAATAGTGGAACTTTACTGGCTGCACCCGAAATTTATGGCTCAAATATGCTGGAAGATGTTTTTATTGGAAGAAGGGGTAATGCCACGGAAAGTTCCACTACATAGAATATAAGTTTAAGGTTTAAGGTAAAGATAGAGACGTGTTCAGAGATGACAATCGGATTACCGGAACCTCGTCAGCGCTTTGCGACCATCGCACTTACGAGGGTATTGACGACGAGGTATTGGCATTCAGGTTTTTATCTCCGAAGCATGTGTTTGGATTAACAGATTTAGTGTAGAGTACAATCGGATTACCGGAACCTCGTCAGCGTTTTGCGAGCATCGCGCTCGCGAGGAGATTGACATTCAGGTTGTGATCTCCGAAGAGTGTGTTTGGATTAATAATATTAGTATAGAGTATAAAGTACTAGTTTATAATTAATAACCGCCAACCGCGGCTCTTTTTAGTACTTATTTATATATATAATTATTTAATTACTTTACTAAGAGAATTAAGTTATAAATAGAAATTATAGCAGAGACCATGTAGTTACTGGATCCTAAATTAAATTCAGCGTTTTCATATGTCTTTGCTACTCCTACTTCTTATCAGTCCCGCCCTAAAGACCAGCGTTTAGACTTTAGTCCTGGTTTGAGACTTTCTGTGTTTCTAAATAATTCTATATTTTCTACCAGCTTCATGAACATTTGGCCCCACTGTGCGCCAGTCGATGGATTCGTATGGAATTAGCCATATAACGAGCACACCGTTCGACACAAACCGAGACGTATAATGCAGATGAGGAGTAGATAGCAGTACACCACGAATACTCGCGTGTGGGAGCGCAGTTAACGTGAAGAACGAACGCATCAGTTGGTAGAGAGAGGGGAGAGCACCCAACGTTAACAAATAGGCGAATTGGAGCTCCTCACCTGGAGACCACCCAGCCACCCACGGCGCCCCATCAACCGACGAGCCTCTTATCCGATCCACTCCCCTCATCCTTTGCGAGTCCTCTTCTTACCTCTACCATTACGATATCATTAGACGGGGGCCAGCGGAACGTATTTGCATTCATGCATATGAAGCAGGGGCGGCCCCGGCAGCGCTCGGGTAAAGAATGAGCGCGGCGGAGTGTATCCGAGCGGGTCAAAAGTCCCCCCCCCCCTCGCGCGACAGAAGGTGGAAAGAGATGGAGATACCGTCGCCGTTACAAGATTCAATTAGGGCGAAACTAATTGGACCGCGGCGCGGCTGATGCTGCAGCAGTTTGCAGGAATAATTTGAATATAAGCAATATTTAATGCGAGGATATTTGCTTTTGTAATAAAGTGACTTTCGCGCGGCTCCGTCGACTTGGATACGTCGTCTTACTGCGAGGGAGGCTTAAGGAGAGATGAAGTACGACCTCTTACACCGCCGCCGTCGTCGTATTCGGCGCTTGAGGTGGAAGGGAGAGGAGTAGAGGCGAGCTAAGATGGGAAGCGTACGATGCGAGAAGACCGGGAAATTTATATCGCGATTATGGTTTCGGGTTCGTGCCTATATTGCCCCTTTACCGGTACCCGAAGCTGTTCATATTCATAAACACCGCCGCTGTATTAACTTAATTATGCGAACGCAGGGTCCAAGCGCTTGCCTACGGTTCGTGAACTAACACTACAAATAACGGGTCGCCGCCACTGGTGCTACGAAACACGGTACTAGGTTTCGAATCGAATCCTGGAGCCGTTAAGGTCGTATTCTCGTGACGACATCATCATCATCAGAAAATATTCTTAGGCAGACAATAAAGTCGGACGAATATGAGCTGATCATTATCCTCAATTATGACGTTATGTGCCATTAATACTTTCCTTTTTCTTTAAGAAATGTAATAGAAAAGGTTAACAATGCGACATACTTGCCAGATAGCCTTGCTGAAGCAAAGTTTCTTCCTATGTGCACCGAAAGATAGTCGACAAACACAATTCGACCGGGTCGAGATTTGAACCAGCAAACCAATATCAGAAAGAAAAACCGTGAATGATGATTTGTATCTGAACTTTTAGAAGTAAGGTCAGGTAGCAATACTGGCTTAGCTGTATCTAAAAGATTCAAATGGGGAGATAATGCAGATTGGAAAAGGTATAGAAAAATACTTCCCAATTATTGAATTATTATTTTATTTGCTGCATCTAATAATAATAATAAAAATAGTGTACTACTATTTAATGCATTTAATGTATTCTTATGGTCCACCAGTTTTCCATTTCTCAATTTGACTATTGCATTTTTTAATTTAAAATAGTTCAAGCACCTGAAGAAGGCAATTTGCCGAAACCGGTAGTATAAGAGACTTTTATTATTATTAGATGCAATAAATAAAATAATAATAATAATTCAATAATTGGAAAGTATTTTTCTATATATCTATACTTATATAAGTTATCTTTGTACGGTATAAGAAGAGTAACTTTTGACTTTTTTTATCTTTCGTGTCACATAGAAAGTCATTGATATGTTTGTTGGGAGAGAGAGAAACAACACAATAAAGAGCTTTTATACGGATTTTTGGCATGTTACAAGCGGCGTGCCACAAGGTTCTATACTTGGGCCAACCTTATTTCTATCATATGTGTTAATGATTTAGAACATGCACTTGGGCAGTGCTTGCTGACGCAGTATGCTGACAACACGAGTTGTGTTGTTTCTGGTAATCTTGTGTATGTTTCAGACACGGCCATTTTAATTATTATGTCATATTTTTGTTTTTATTTGTAAGTTTTACTAATTATGAATCTATATTGTAAAATCTCGACACTGTCAATGTTTATAACATACGACAATATAATATTATTAATATTATTATTATTATTATTATATGTTTCAACTGAGAGTCTAACCCAATTACGAACTTAAAATCACCACAAGAATGAAAGAGTTTACCCTATTTCAGTCTAAGCTTTCGCAAAAGAGTAACTATGTGGTCGCTACCATAATGTCTGTTCATAACTTGTAATTCTCTCAGAAGTAATTAAGTGCAATAAATTAAGGTCTAGCTGGATAAGCATGACGAAATGTCCCTCAGTAATAATGCATGGTAAGCTATATATATATACATACCTTAATAGTATGCAAAAGCTGAACTGTACTTAATAAACGGGCAAACAGTTTACAATATATTTAAATCTCATTGTCTGTCGAACTATTCCTACAAAACGTAACTAAGTCAATTCTAAGGCAGTGCATTTGCAAAAATGTCATTGTGTCATTCCGCACAAATATCTTTATCCTAGACTTAGTAATGATTGATGAATTTCATTGCTCATCCTCCGCAGGTATTTAAGAACTCGTTATATGCAGCACTGCGGTCTCTATGACATCGATGGCTACCAATGCATTTAGAACTGATTTGGCGTAAATACCTATGCATTACAGATTCTTTTTATCTTGACGAATAAAGAGCTAAATAGATTGTATAAAGTACATTTAAACAAATTTATGTAATTGAATTGAGTGTGATTGTTGAGCGTGTCTCGCCAATTGATTGCCAACAAATAGAGCTTATTTGTCGATAATACCAGTACAGGCCCTTGAATAATTGAAAAATTGTTCAAGAAGTCTCTTCCTCTGTTCTACCAGGCAATTGATAACTTGCCTAAAGATCACGCAGTTGATTTTACAGTTGGACAGCTGCAGATCAGATGCTCCATTACAATCAGACTTATTATGTAGCCTAAGAGGTCGGATCTGCGCTAAGTAAAATCCATTCGTGTCTCTATACCAATATTTACTATGTTTACCTAAACAAATTGGCTAAATCGGCCTAAATAAGGCAACTGCAACAACTAGAGCTCATTCTGGAGAGGATGAGTTTATTAAACACGTCAGGCCCTTAAAGTACCTGAGACTTTTGTTCAATGAGGTCTTCCTCAGTGTTACCAGGAAATTGATATCCTGCCTTTTAGATCATGCAATTGATTTTACAGTTCGACAGTTGCAGATCATATGCTACACTGCAATCACACTTATTGGGTAGCTTAGGAGGTAAGTTCTGCGCTGAGTAAAGTCCATTCATGTCTCTATGTCAGCATGCTACTTATAGTGAATGTAAGGTGATTTCCTAATTTTCAATAATTATTTGTTTCAATTTAATTTAAACATTTCATAGTTTCCGTTTGATCACATAGGCATTCTCATGTTTAAATATCCACTATTCCCCTCAGATCAGTGAAATTAAGAACTTTTCTGAGTCAGTTGCATTCCTGCGAAAACAGTCATCACTATCGACGTATGTTAGAAAGTGTCATTTTGAAGCATTCACTAGCCATCCTTCGTGAGAGACGGACGTGTCTCAAGTAAAACGGTTATTTTGATAAAATCCTATTTATTCCGAATTCCAACCTAAAGTGATTATTATAGATATTAAGATACCTTAACAAATTGAACCCAGAAACCCACATTGGATGAATGATCATAGTGACCATTCTTCATCAACCCACGAGTAATTTGTCTTTTGATGATCAGATCCCCACTTAACGATAATCCCCTTAGTTGTTTCAGATGATTTGGGAAGATGGAATTTTTCGGTGATATAAAACTGTAATAAAATGAGTCAACACCAGTAATAAATAAAATTATTTTTCGTTGTACATTTTGCTGCTGTATATCCAGATATTTTAGCTCATTTATTATGATTATTATAACCTACTCTTATTTATGCTTCTTGCTTCCACTAACACTGAGTGTAACCAACACAGATTCAATAAAATTTGCAACCATAATACAAAAACATATTTGGCGGTTTTCATGTATCGTTTCTGTTTCGTTTATTTTATAAATAACAGATAATATCGTATGCGATATTAACGGTAATTATACTAACAAGGAACAGGTGGGTTTTATTATTGGTACAGTCACCTGTGAACCTCAAAATCGATACCATGAGGAAAGGGACAAATGTAGGTATTGTCGTAAATAAAATATGATGTCCTTGAAGCCTGCCTCGTTGATTATGTACACAAATGTTGATTTTCTCATGTTTTCCTCTCTAATGACACACAGTCGATAAGTTTCTCGTTGTGTTCTAAATAAACTATATACTATAAACTATTATCGATGTGGCAGATATAATTGACAGTTATCAGGAAAATGATGAAAATATTTTCCTTTTTAAAAAGACTGATTGATGACCGAGAGAGTAGATTTCAACTCGAATTCTCAGTACCAGTCTGACGCGATCAATTAGGAGATATCGGTATCGGACGTGAACTTCCGCGCTCCGATCGCAAAACAACGACAACGCAAATGGACGGGGAAACTGACGTTCTGGGACGGGCACGGCGCTCTAGCGCAATGCAGCTGTCTATAGTAGCAAACGGAGAACTTTAGTTATTTCATACACTGATAAGAATTCGATTCTCGCAAAACCCGCTTCCTCCCCCGGTTCACGTTCACCTTTCCACCGCGCGCTCCACTACTGCCACCTATCGGGCTATATTCGAAGTGTAAAATTGCCTCTCGCACCCGAATATAGCCGGGGATAGGAAAACGACGGCCCATTTTACACAGTGACTGGTTGAATGTCTAAGGGAATATCGTCAAAAGGTTTGCACGGTACGCCAGCGTACCGTGGTAATATACGGTCATTTCCTGGAAAATAACTTATTTGGAATTGCATTTCTCTGACGCTTCTATCGCGTTTTTGTGTCGCAAATGTTGGAGCATTAACGGGTCTAGCGTTCGGAAATGGGACATTTTTGAACAGTTTCCTATGAAACTAAGATGACGGACGTTAATGTACAGAGCCATAAGGGTAGTAATTGAAACGTGATATTTTAAAGCCAGATATATATATAAATAATTTCAGCAATTTAGCGTACCTTTATACATTTTCAGCACGGATTGATGTAAAAATGCATACTTATAAATGTCAAAAACAGTTTTTAGTTTCTATGAATACTAGAGAGATATTTTTGACGGACAATTGATTGATGCAGAGAATGTTTGGGGTTTCTATTTAAAACTAAAAACTGAGTTAGCACAATCTTTTGTTTTGTCCCCTCTTTTCCTGTAGTCAGTTTAATCTTTCTTTAAACACTATCTAACATAGATGGATATTTGTAAAGAAAAGTTAGATTAGAGAATAAAACTTTATATTTATTATTATGCAAAATATTAGCCGGGCAATCTTTCATAAAAAAATCACAATATATTGTAATGCTACAAGGTAGAACACAGTCCGGTATAAAAAATAAATTTTAAATTAAATGAGGGAAATCCAGTTTTAAACATCATCTATATTCATTAATAATAAATCATAGGTGTATGCCTCTAATGTCAGATGGCGTTCGGGGAGAGAAATTCTAATTATAATAGCCTAGAGGACGCTCTGACTTTAAAAAAAATTAGGAATAGGAAGTAACCCTCCTTAATCTTTAGTATAATCGGAGATTCTGTGGGAGGCTGCTGCTCAATGTACTATATTCCAATATTCAATATTAACGTAGTTAATTCAAGTGAAATAGTGTGCATGTGACTCTAGTACATAAATTATAATAGACTCTGTACGATAAAGAAATCATTCAAGTAAAACCAAATATGGTTTTATTTAATAAATGATTCTAAATGTGCAGCAATGTAAAAATAAAGCTAAATAAGGATATAAATATCTCAGGTAAGTAAAATGAGTATGCTTATTAAATAACAATTACGTTTTTAATTAGTAATGCCAAGTTCAGTTCTGGAAGAGGACGTTAAATGGGGCCCTTTGCACTTCGAATTACGGAGAAAGGCTCATGGACAAAAACATATGTCGGGAATATCGTTTTTGGAAACAATTACCCAATAATTTTGTAGGTAAATTGACTTAAAAATAATCCTCATTTTAGGTTGGAGTTCGGAATAAATAGCATTTTATCAAAATAGCCGTTAAATATTATAAATTACTGGAGACACGCCCGTCTCTCACGAAGGATGGTTAGTAAATGCCTTCGAATTGAAATTTTCTAACAGACATCGACTGCGATTGTTTTCGCAAGAGTGCAACTGACTCAGAAAAGTCAGTTAATTTTACTGATCTGAGGGGAGTACTGAATATTTATTATATGAGATTGCCCATGGATCACATGAAACTATGAAATGTTTAAATTAAATTGAAATAAATAATTATTGCATAATTATGAAATCGTCTTACATTCATTGTAAAATAAAGATGGATGTGTATACATCATAGAAAAAATACTTTTGAATAATTACAATACAAGTTACTACACTTAAATAAACCTAAAAAAATATTAACTGTACAGGGATTATGAAACCTCGCATACACGTCAATTTTCGATCAAAACAAATCCCAGTAATTTTCCCTGTCTTCTCGTTGACATACTTGGAACTTGGATTATAATCAAAAGAAATACACTGCAAAAAAATGAAAGTGTTCTTCCGAACTGAACTCGATTCTACTTTGATCTGTCAAAATCTGTTGTAAATATTTATAATTCAAATTCTAATATTTGACTTCGATCTATAGGGTTGTCTTTCCACTGACCAACTTACTTCCTGAGGGGAAATTCTGAAGGAAAATGTTCTTGAAGGACCTGCCAAATGCAGAGAACTTCTACATCACCTGGAAAAAGTCTGAGACATTTTAAATCCTTTTCTATCTTTGATTTGATCCTTTTACTATTTTTAAATAAATAAAAGTAAAGTTAGTGACGCTACAATTAATGATATAAATTCCATAAACCACGGCAATATATTTATACCATTTGTTTTTAAAAAATCTTACCCAATTTGATTATTATTCAGTTTTGATTGACTTAGGTATACCATTTAAATTCTTAATTTTCAATTTTGTAGAAGCATTTCTTTTTTTGGAATCTTAGGATAGTTAGTGTTGAATATATTTCCCGTGCAGAAACTCACTAACAGTATAGGCAACTTTTTAAGCAGCATTTCTTTAAGTGCCATGTAAAACCGGTTGACATTCAGTTTTTTTAGTTGTTCCGGCAAATTATTATATAATTTACGAATTGCTAAGTTCGCGTTAGGCTATGATATGGAATGGCTAGTTCGTCTTTATTTCTAGTCCAGATAAAATTTTTCACGATTTTTTGTTTATTATTATATCATTTGTTATTATACCCATAATTAAACTATTGCTCTGCGGTTCGAATTAAATTTGACAACCGTTTTAGCCAACCCTAATGTTTTATGGTGTGAAATCTACCCTCAGCATTATTTCTTTCGGTTTGCGATTTATACCGTTTTTATGGCAAGAGGGTGGTATATTGTATAAAAGAGGTACACAAATTGTTTAGGGTAGGTTAATCAAGACGAAATGCAAGCTATATATGTATGTATGTATATAAATGAAAGGGTGAGTTACACTGCGACCTAAAATATCTGTTGTGTCCCCTATTCTTGCTGCTTTACAGCTGGCCTTCCAATCCTATTCCATTCAGAAAGTGTAGGATATCAGAGGGCCCCACTCTAGGTAAGTCTCCCTCTTCGATTTCACATGCTCCCAGGCGCAACGCCCTCGAGTTGCACAGTGCTACGCAGTTTGAGAGGAGGTGGATGGGTGTTTCATCCTGTTCCCCACAAAATCTACATTCAGATTCCTTTTCCAATCCAAGCTTACTCAGATGTCCTTTCAATCTACAATAGCCTGGAAGTATTCCTGTTAATATGCGAACGTTGTTCTTACTCAGGTTGATGCATTCTGTAAACCTCTTCTGGTTATAAGTTCCCAGAAGAATTTTACTTTGCCTCATTCCGTGGAGATTTTCCCAGTAACTGGATTTTCTCTGCTCCATTTCAATTTCTACTTTCTTTAGTATTGTACTGCTACTTAACTCGCAAAAGGGTTCAGGCCGTACAAAAGGCATTCCAGCCCCTTATTTTTGCGAAATTATCCGTTAGTTCGGTTCGTTCCACTCCTGTGTGATCCGGAACCCACAGGAGGGTTACTTTATTCCTTTTGCCTAGCTCATTTAGTTTCCCTGGGCATTCCCAGACTATCTTAGAACTGATTTCATATGAGCTCAGCGCCTTGATGGCTGCTTGACTATCAGACATGATGATAATCTCCTGCTCTCGATAATTTCTATCAATATTGAACTGAACACATCTTTCAGTAGCGTGTATTTCCGCCTGACTCAGGTGTACTTGGATATTTTCCCAAGCTCTCGAAATATGTGGTTCTAGGCCTATATATTCCTATTCCAGTTCCCTCTGCCGTTTTGAAGCCATCAGTATACCATTTGATGGCATTTCTATTCAAGTTCAAGATGGTGTTATGATCGCACTCGCTCCTGTTACTGAGCTTTATGATGAATTCCTTCACAAAGCTGAATTTTTTTAACATATCATCCCGGGGCATGTCCCAGGTTTGACCACCGTCAGGAGATTGAGGCCTATGCCTAATCATTCCTTCCTTCACCATTCTGAGTGTGGTTCTTTTTGCCACGTCCTCTACTACAATACGGAGAAGGGTAAGATCCAATACTACTTCGATAGCTGCTGTTGGGCAGCTATATAACTTTATTTTATTTGTAACGATGTTCTACAAATGTACCAAACTTCAAAACAAGAACACTTAAGAATTATTTCGAAAATATGTTTCGCACAATATTCGCGCATTTAACATTGTTGTGACAATTTTTAACCGTGTCTTTCGAATACACAAATCGAATAAGATCCCCGGAAAGAAGAAAACCAGCAAAAAGAGGACATCAAGCTAAGGAAACACACGCACACTTTCAGACATGCACATATACGATGTATAAAAATATCTCTGTATATATACTCGTCGCGCAATTCAGCACGAATATCGTCAACGTACACACAGTAAAAAGCCAGAGACGGGAGACTAGTAGCGTCGGTCGTCGAAGCAGCGATTCTTTTCTGACCCGGAAGCAATTTGAAATTTCGCATCATGCGAAAACATCGGGTTAGAATCATCGCAGCGAGAAATATAAATGACAACACGAATCTTCTCCGAGCGGCGAAATTCTTACCGCGAGCCGTGTAATATTCCGTCGGTCGACGAATCCCATTACCGTCGGGTTTGGAGTTCATAAACTTCAGAAATAAAACACGCCCTTAAACCGATAAAATGACGTTTAAATGTAACGGGCGGAGTGAGCGCTGCCATGTCGAATTTCTGCTCGAGGCGACGTGCAGAAAATCGAAATACGGACGACCAACGATGTTTTTTCTTGTTTCTGTTGTTATTAAAGTGATGAAAGAAACGATAAATTAATGGAAAGGAGAACGGCCATAAATATATTTGTAATATGTTTATGTGTTATTGTGATTTTCCCGGCTAATATTTTTACGAAAAAGAAAAATAAATAAATAACTTTCTAATTAGATCTGCATTTTCTTTACCTTCCTCTATATCCTATAGTGATTGACATATGAGCTTTCATTAATAAAACAGTGCAATCATAATTAACATGTATAAGTCATTAACAAGTTTATAAGCTCGCCCTTCGTTGGGCGCCAAAAAGTTATATTGTGATTTTCCCGGCTAATATTTTTACGAAAAAGAAAAATAAATAAATAACTTTCTAATTAGATCTGCCTTTTCTTTACTTTCCTCTATATCCTATAGTGATTGACATATGAGCTTTCATTAATAAAACAGTGCAACCATAATTAACATGTATAAGTCATTAACAAGTTTATAAGCTCGCCCCTCGTTGGGCGCCAAAAAGTTATATTGTGATCCCCCGGCTAATTATTTTAGAAAAAGAAAATAAATAAATAACTTTCTAATTAGATCTGCCTGTTCTTTACCTTCCTCTATATCCTATAGTGATTGGCATATGAGCTCTCATTAATAAAACAGTGCAATCATAATTAACATGTATAAGTCATTAACAAGTTTATAAGCTCGCCCCTCGTTGGGCGCCAAAAAGTTATATTGTGATTTTCCCGGCTAATGTTTTTAAGCAAAAGATAAATAAATAACTTTCTTTAATAAAACAGTGTAATCATTATTAACATGTATAATTCATTAACAAGTTTATATAGGAAACACATAAAAAGTATGAGAACTCTTACTCAAGGTGAGTATACTTATTTGGAATGTTCAAAACAAATATTATCAATTATCCAGTATAATTTTAGATTCTTTAATTGAAAAAGTAACTTTTGAAATATCCCGCGCTATCATAAGAGAATAGAAAACCACCAACCACGTCTACCAACTTATAAGAACTAAAAATTTCAATCTTATAAGCAATAACAGTAACCTCAAAATACTATCAAAGTCTTACATTCATTTATATAAAAATTTAAACAATGCTTTGATCAGATACCTTGTTTATCGGTTTACACAGACACCAGAGTACCTCCAGATGGAATTTCCTTGTAGTGACAATCCAGATTAACTTGTATATTCACATAAAAGGCTCAGATCAGGAGAATAACATCGCTACCACAAAAATTCAGGGAAACAGACCTCCTCCGTTACATTCAGGATGTATGATTAGACTTGGAACTGCAAATGTATGATTCTATGTAGACCATGTACCCAGGTATAGTAAACACCAAATTTGTGAATTTATCCCCTTCGATATCGGATATACCACAGCAATATGGTTTAATTCATTATATTCAATGAGAAAAATGACACAGCTTTTTTCTAAGACTTTTCATCAACAACCACACGTAACCAAGGATTTTCATACATTTTCTTTCAACGAATTACATTAGGGGTTTACGAAAATTGGATCGGATATATACCGATGTACCGGAAGTGAAAGGAGATCTTAGAATTCACAATGTGCTAGAACAGGATAGAATATCGGTAGATACCTTATAATCCAATTTTCGTAAACGCTTATTGAGTCACTAGCCCATTCAATTAAAATAGATATCTAGGATACCAGGCTATCGTACAGTTATCAGGCGATAAATTATATTCAACTTCCATGACTGTTAATACGAATTAATCCAAATTATACTGGACTTACAAATAAAATAATAATTACATCTATGGTTGATAGGTTTCTTCTTATGAAACATAGCAGTATTTATGTTCAAAGAACATCTGGGCGCAATAATAGTTTGATTAAATTGCGGAAATCATATTTTCTAAATAAATCTAAACTTCTTGAAGATGTTTTCACTCAGGAAAATGGCTGCCAAAAGTGGAGCACTCAAAATTCCTTTAAGCAGTTTAAAATTTTCCACACTAATATTAATAATTTTAAAATTGGCATTAATTTACGTTCAAAATGGATTTAATTATGAATTGAGGATCAAAAGCAATATGCATAAAAGATACAGTGATCATTAATGTAAACAGTCAAGTGTAGTAGATTGTACTTATTATATCTTGGACCGCTTTTGAGGACTCCAATGAACGGCTTCTTACTAGATTCTAACAAGAAATTCTCGCAGAAACGACAAAATAACCGATACTTATTCACGCCATGATGAATAGTTACTTTTAACGCCCTCGAAAAGAAACCACGCGCACACATTCCCATATTGCCTGATGTGTCCCGACCTTTTCATCTACTTTCCTCGATAGTATTGATTCCTCATATCTACCAAGAAGTTCCGCACGGATGGAAAAGGAAGACAAGAAGAAGGTGGTGTATGGCGCGACCGGTTCGTGGGGATAAAAGGGAAGAAAAATACTACTAGGAGCGCAAAAGAAAGCCAAGCTCCGTCCGAAATGCGGAAGCACTTCCAATGTTCCGCAGTAGCGCACAAAAGGCGGATAGAATTGAAAGCGACGCGACAACACATCCTCTTAGGAGGATACCGCGATATCGAGAATAATGCAATTTGATTCTTGCTACACTATTCATACATTGCGAAAGCTTGCGGGAACCTTCCACGTGGGCGTGAAGCCACGACATCGGCGTAGGGGGCGCTGCTCTACGGACGTATATGGCATCCAAGAAAACCGCTTAAGGTTTTTCAAGGATCGTCGCTAATGATATCCCCATCACGTGTTTATATCCCTTATATCAGACGCGCAGCTACCAGTTGCCGGAGCATCTAACACGTGCATATACTTGTAGGTAGGGTATTATCGGTTTTATGTGATGTTGCACAAGTTCTTCTCCGTTCAGATAACAAAAGCGTGTAGGTAAGGTATCAATGGGCTTATCGGAACGACCCTATTCTTTTTTTTTTGCTTTTTCCCTACACGGCAAGTGTTCTTTGGGCGATCCGAGGAGGTCCATAAAATAAAATACCTAAAAGCCGTGGGCGTAGTAAAGGTTTTTTTTTCTGTTTTCTTTTTAGCGTCCGTCAGAACTGATGCTTAGTTATTTCTTTTTCTTCTTTTAAGAGGAACGAATGGAATAGTTTGGGTTTAGTTGGGGAAACATTTCCGAAGGAATAAACATAATACGAAGAAAAACCACAGTGACAAAATTCCAGGTCATTTTAGCGTTACACGAATTAAATAATTCCTACTGAGGCATATACAGTTCCTAACGGTAACGGGAGCTAAGCAACTTAGATTAAACCATGTGTCGAAGCTAGCGGAATCTCTAAATTATATGCAAACTATAGAGAAATAAAGACATACAATAAGAGACTATACGGTGTCTCTGATTTGGGTGCCGGGACATGAGGATATACAGGGCAATGTAATAGCCGACGAAATAGCCCAGTAGGGCTCTAAAACACACTTCATGGGTCCACAGCCCGTATGTGGCATTACTAAGGATTCCGCAAGAAGGGAGATCTGACCTGGTTAGGTAAAGAAAGTACAAAGAAATTGCGGTCAACTCCATACCAAAGCCCTAATAGGGGATAATAGGTATGCTAGATTCTCTGATAACCTACTCAGGCGCAGAAAAAAGAAGCTAAAACCATTACTGGGCTGGTAACTAGACACTGTCCCACTGAAAAAGCATCTATACAACACAGGTCGAGTAAACGAATCGTGATGCAGAAGATGCGAACTACAGGAGGAAACGAGTTTACATGTAATATGCACATGTAGGATTGAAGGTATCAGGCAGAAATATTTCGGGAGAGATCTATGGAGAGCCTCGAAGGTTCTCAAGTTCCCACTGGCAGGATACTGAGCTTTAATAGAGAACATCAAGCTGCTCGAGTGGAAATAATAGACTTAATAGGGATGGTACAATGAGCACCTAGCTCAAGGGCCGGGCTTTAGGTGTCCCACCTTAACTTAATGAATGAATGAATGAAATGACATACAACTTGATACTAGATGATTTTAAAAATCTAAAGAGCAATTGGTATATTATGCTCTCAGTATAATGGAAATGGGTGATGTGGCGGTGGAAAATTTCCAGGAAGAATCTTCGGGACGATAAAAAGAATAATTTCCCCCAAACCACAACTGATGTGCCAGGGATTCAGAACTCCTATCCTGTGTAGATTAGCCTCCACGGAGCAATGATTCGATAGAACCTTATTGAGGGCAGAAACAAACTCAATCGAAATCTATGGAGCAGAACTTACTGACATCTGGCATTGAAGTAACCTTTAGCATTTTGGATATGCAGAAGATTACACCAAGATACCCAGTCGGTGCTCAACTCATTTCTAAACATATTAAATAGGTCTTCAATTTCCATCCGAAGCACCGATTATTCGTTGTATCTGTGAAGCTGAGTAACCCTTTTAAGTAGATCTTTTTGATGGCTATGCATGTTGCGATTAGCTCCACAGTTCGAATTATGGATTCAATCGGGAATGATCTAATGATGTACAAGTCATAACCAAAGTTATTATCGTACACTCAAATATCAGTATAGAAGAGCAAGGGACTGTTTACTGGAAAATTCAAGGGGAAAAAAAATGTAATAGAAGAGGAGCTTGAGAAATCTAATGTGGATCCAATCTTGATTATAGAACAAAGTGTTGTTACAACAATGAACAAAGTAAGACACGGAAAATAAATGGACATTAAGCTGACTGGAAAAGAGGGGGGGGGGGGGGGGAGGGGGGTTGTAAGACTCATACCAAGTTGCACCCAATAGGAGAATTGATAAAATAAATAAAATTGATTTCCTTTAAGGATATTAAAATCTAAATTTCAGTTAGTTTTCAGGTCAACAGCAGCCTTGAAGATGTACCTTGCGATTGTGGACGAAACGTCCGGCGAGAGAAAGATCCAGGACGCAGTTCCAGCCCGGAAACCTAGCAGATAGATAGTCAATAAAAATTTGCAGACTGTCCATGCCTATGTCATCGCCTATGAAAAACTGGTTTCACTGAGATATTTCGCACCAGAACACAGAAAAACTTCCGGGGGTTAATAAAAACCTATTATTTTTTAGTCTTTACTTCTTCATGACTTCTAAATAAATAGAACAATATTAAAGGCACACCAAATCAAAAACTAACTTCATTGGAATTCTTTATTTCAAAGGTGGTTTGTATAAAAATTTGATTAAATTGCTGTAACAGCCTATCTAGGGATAGTTGGCATTTCTTCACAACAGTGGTCTTGCACAAAATGGGGGCAAAAATAACATATGACCAGGAATTATTGAATCTGGAATGATAAAATTCAAAGTAAGAGAATTTATTTACAATTGGTACAGGAAAAAGACTTGGATTGCATATTGGATATCGTTTGGTATTTTCTCGAAAATATGAAATTTCCACTATGGTTCTGCAACATGCACCAGCTTCTATAAAATTTCCCTAAATTGCTTGAAAGATGATGCAATTATTAAAGTATGCAGTATTATCAAAATCCATTAAAGTAGCTCTTACTATGATTCCCTTAGAATACATCTAATTAGTACCATTGCCACTGTTTATATCTTTTTTGATTAAATTTTCACATTTTTAAGGGTTAAAGCCTTGTAAGTTCCAAATTTTTCTGGGTGCTAACGAGCAAAAGAATTGAGGTTATGCCATTTGAGGAAGAATAGATGATATTGGAAAATCTCCTCTCAGCAACGATTAAACGCTCCATTATTAATGTTGGTCGACAAGTTTCATCCTCAAAGCGCACGTGTGCCATTGAAATAAATTTATTAAAATCCCGGCAACGCAAATTACGCACACCAGATGGCGGATGCGTGGTATGCGGGATTATTTTTAGAAAAATTAATAACCCCCTCGTACCGAAATAACGGAAGGCTATCAGTTTTAGTAGGCAGTAATCAATTTATAAAATGTCAACGCTGTCAGAAGGCGTATCGATCAAACTGCAGATGTCCTTGCCCCTCGCTCCGTCGTTATTAAACCGAGGCGGTGCGACGTCAGAATCCAACATCATTAGCATGCTAGTGGACAGAATGCTATATAATCCGTGCATGGATAAATCAAAAAACGGGCGGCAAATAGCAAGATACCGTGTCCGAGACTCCGTACAACCCCCTTCCTGGTTATGACCCACTAGCATAGTGGTTATTCCCGCGGGCGACGCCTTGGGCGTCCGTCAGTCTAGACGCCGGCAGACGATGACGCTTTTCCGTGGCTCCTGAAGTTAATGCCGACCGTTCATCGATCGTGTATGTAGAACGGCTCAACGCATTTCGTGTTCGCGCCACATTATTCCACCGTTTTTACATTCGAGCCGAAGTGGTAGGTTGAAGAAGTAATTCCGCCAACTTTGGCCTGACGTATTTATGCTGGCCTTTTTGCATTTTCTTGTTTTGCCCGTCGTTCGGTGGAATTTATGACGGCGCCACTGTCGCTATATTATCTGCCGAAACGAACTATCTCCAGGAGTTTCTTCATCGCTTATCATAACGTAGGAAACTTATTCGAATATTGGGTTAATCTTGATTTAGTGGCGAATTGGTAGACTCTCAAGCGGCTCTTTCGTGAACTGCGTGTTATTTTACGAGGAAAAAGCATTAAACCACATTTTAGTTCGTCAATAGGTCAAAACCTGCATTTGAACACATACATTATGGATAAGCTGTTATATTACATGCGCATGTTTCTCTGTAAAGTATCCAATCATTGGCCCAGAAAAAAGATCTTTCACAAGAACAAAAATAACTAGAATTGCTGAATTCGAATATGCTTTGAGACTTCTTCCTTCAAGCAAGAAGTTTTATTATATTATTAACTATGTACCCCAGGAATAGTTGATCTAGGAAACTCCTGCTCACCTTCCTGTCAACTGCTCGGCAGTGGATGGAGAGAGGCAGATGCACTTTGGGGTCAATCGATTGGACGAACCCAGAGTCATCAGCCAGATTGCGAACTTTTTGGATAGGATGCAACCTAACTGAGAGGGATAAAATTGACATGGGAGCACAATAGGTCTTTCTGGCTGAGTTACCTGCATCGGGTTACACCCACCCATGTAAAAAAAAATAGATGATCTAGTACTCATTCTGATTCACCTAAGTAGGGGTAGATAATTATTTCTGAGCATACTTTCCACCTGGGATATCTCTTTTCTTCGTCCAATATTAGTCAGTGAGGATACCACGACTCCATATCCCTTCATATTTCTTTTCCATTGCAGAAATCTGCTGATGAATGGCCTCTCTGACTGGCCCGAGGTTTTCTGGGAAGAAGTCTAGGTGAGAGTTCAAGAAGTGAATTTTCAAAGACATGTTCCATCTCATAACTCTGTACAAATTCTCAAAATTTAGCCAGCTATTTGAAGCCAGCGAGATGAAACAGATTTTTTTTGATGATCATGCTACTTTTTCCAATGACTTTAACAGTGTTTCAACCTCTTCATCATCCATCAATAATCTTATCTATCTTAGTACTTCTGGTAATTTTGCATCGCCAATGTGATTAAATTCTTATTCCAAGTACCTACCTAATTGCATCAGAGATTTTATCCATTGCTTTTATAATTTTTTTTATCTTATTCTCATAATTCTCAGTTTAGTATAAAATGGAGGTAAGTTACGATTTACTAATGCAGTATTTGTAATATCTGACTGGCCACGTATAAGGCATTCACGTTTTGGCCAACATTTTCTAACGTTATCTTTGGTGTCCAAGAGACAAAAGAAACAGCAACACTTCCGGAAGCCAAGTTGCAAACCAAGCAATAAAGCTATAATCCCCAAATATACGCAGATATTCTACTTGCATTTTTCATACTTAGCTAATTTATTGTCAGTATGTAAAGGTAAAACTTTTAGGCTAACTTTTAATGAGTCTATGAACAGTCGCTATCATCTAGTTGATATCGGTACCCAAGAGTCTCCATGACAAAATAGATACCGATTAGAGAGTACTACAGTTTTTTCTTTAGAGAAGTGATCTTAGAAATCACTATGGCGGGTACAATAACTGCATTTTTTTTCTTCATTGGCTTCTGTAGTAGTTTCATTATTTGAGACTGGAAGCTAGAAGCTCTGAATGTTGTTTAGACAGGTTTAAATCTGGAATGAGGTCATTAAGATCTTCATTTGGGAAGCAAGGTTCTGATGAGGAACTTGTTTCATAAGTAGAATCACTTCTGTATTCCGGTTTTTTAGAAAGTGTCACACAGAAACTATTCCTGACAGAAAAATTGTGATTAAAGATGGAAAAATGCATTAGAATTTGCCTTCATCTTCTTTGTGAAGAAAAGCATATTGGCTAGTGAAGTAATAATAGAGTAAAGTAAAAATAACTTCATCAGTAGCGCCATCTATGAATAATTTTATTGACGACGTTGACATTTCTCATCCTTGTTGTCATTTTCTTTGTCTTCTCATATCACATTATCTAAAAACACCATTATCGAATCCAGTCCATTAATAATAAAGAAATTTGATTTAAAATATATATCCTGTTACATCAAAATGGCATGCTGAGAGAACAAAAAAGAAGCTATGAATAATACCCCTTCCCAACACACGACCCAGTATATATAGACCCCCTCCTAACTGTTTTTCTGCTTTTGCTTTAGAATGGTGAAGCGGTTCACGTTCACGTCCCTCCCCCTCTCCTCCAAACGAGATACGAAACGCATTAATCAAATCCGGAGGACTTGGCAGCGCTCGCCCTCAATAACTATAATGTAAACAAGGCGTCTATTTGACGATTCTTGCCCTAAAACCTTCGGCGTCGATCCGTCAGTGTCAACGGTAATTCTGCAACCTCGCGTTGTCGATAACCTTCATTCACTATCGCGACCCCAAGTCACTCAACGCAGAAACTCGTTTTTCGATCCAATGATGGCTTTTCTTGCGCGTGGCAAAAAGGCGTCGTGTTTTCTACGGGGAGAGATCTATGCAGGTATTGGTTAAAGTTCAAGCAAAGTGATTATTAACCTCCAGCCTTTGGAATTAAATCGAATTTTATTCTAATTTAAATAAAAATCACATGGAGACGTGGAACTCCAAAGTGAAGTTGTTACTTACTGATATTTTAACGTGTTGTATTTAACTGTTATTGTGATATTATAGATGATCTGAGTTTAATATAATTCAGTTAAAGTAATGGAAAGAAATGGAACATATTCTATGATTTTGTGACTGAGACAATGTCCTACGGATATCGATAAGATGTGACACTTACATTTCCAGATAACTGGAAGAAAAAGGCATAATCACATCAGAATTATATAAAAGCAACTAGATTGGGATATCATAAGAAATTCATAAAGACCACAATTCGATAAAATTATGCAATTATGTATATAATATGTGAGCGACTAATGAGAAGTAATAAGAATTAAGTGGAATATTTTTACGAGAAGAAACGTATACAAAGAAATGAAACTAAGAAACATGCAAAATCTTTGGATCGAAAGGCTGAAATTTCGCAAACTATTGCAAACACTGGAAGACATCAACAATATCAGAAAAATGTGAATCCAATTGGATTGGTTGAGCTCATGGTGTCATAGTATCTCAAAGAAAGGGAGGAAGCAAGAGAGTACGTCATTTATTTTACCAAATACTGAATTGAATTACTGAACATCAATAATTGGTCTACAGTTAATGCAGTAAGAGGTATCTATGGGCTAAAAGGGTTCTAGGAAGTAGAAGAAAGATGAATCATTTGCAGAAATACAAGGAGGGTATTTAGTTAAACCAATATAAAAATCAAAAGAAAGTGACACATAAAACATAGACTAATGTAGAGTTAAAACTCCCCAGTCAATACCTTGGCTCCCATAACTTTTTCAAAAATATGGAAGAAAACATATTTTTATAGTATTGATGCGTTACATTTCATTTTGCACACATTGCAAGGTGCATGATTATAACAATTATATTTTCTCATAAAGGGAGAGGACAATTAGTGACATACTTTTCTACAAGAATAACACTGAATACACTGTTCATAAATATACACCAAACTAAGGTAGCAACAACTAATAACTACTTCTAACAATCAAAATTAATATAAGGTAACAATTATAACGAAATACTAGCTAAAATTTAAAAAGAAACATGAAACTAGCTAAAGGACAAGACACGTAACAGAAAACCACGTAGAAAAATATCTCCGATGCTTAATATGACAGTTTGGAATCACAAAATTAATTAATTTTGGAGAAAGTATATGCTGTGACTAAAACACTTATTGACAGGAAAGTGTATTAATTTACCAACAAGCACTTTATTAGAGTGTATATTCCACGATGTAATTTCTATAAATACCTTTACAATCGTAAAGTATATCTTGTATAATGGTTTCAAGTTTGAAAAATAGATTAGCATTTTATGCCTCAACTAATTGCTTAATTAGTTCATTTATTAGTAAATGTTACTAATTACAAAGATGGACAAATTTCATTTTGGCCACTGACTAAATTTACTGTTATCAATGTATTTCTATATATATTTTCCTTTAATGAAAAATGTCTTTCACGCAATGTATTTTTACAATTCACTTTCGTGCACAGTATCTTAAATTCAGCTATAGAGACAAAACGCCTACTACAAAGCTTCACCATTGTTTGGATATAAAACCATTCTGACAAAATACTGGGTATTTGATTGTACGCCAGATATATTGTGCGCAATGTTAGTATTTCTGTCTTTGTTTTTAAAATGTCGCTGCTAATTTTGTGATGAAATCCTAAAAATGACTTTTAATTAATTAAAAAAATATTATTCGTGCTTTGAACAAGAAGCTTACAATAGTAGAATACAAGCGAGTTGATTTTATATATAAGCATGCTGTACCACTTGATAGACAGTCTACTTTTTTATGTTAAAATTCTCACTATTACTCAATCACTTGCTTCAATAAACTCGATCAAGTAGTTTTCCGAATATGACTTCGCAAAGCTCGATGTAATTATGTACGGCAATTTATTAATTGTAGGCTTATTGGAGTTATTAGCCTAGACGTAAATTATTTAAGTATTTTAATCGTTTATTATTGTGATGTCATTAAAATCACACCTACAGCTCATACCTATGGTAAAACATTGTTTCCCATTGTCAAAGATAACACAAAGATACTTCAATATCCCTCAATACACTGGCACGAGACAACACGGTGTCTCTGATTTGGGTGCCGGGACATGAGGATATAAAGGGCAACGTAATAGCCGATGAACTACCCAACGAGGGCTCTAAGAGACACTTCATGGGTCCAGAGCCCGTATGTGGGATCACTAAGGATTCCGCAAGAAGAGAGATCTGGATTTGGTTAGATAAAGAAAGTACAAAGAAATGGAGGTCGACTGAAGGTCAACTCCATACCAAAACGCTGATAGGGGGTGGGGATGGTAGTTTCTCTGATAACCTACTCAGGCGCAGTAAGAAAGAAGTTAAGACCATTACTGGGTTGGTAACTGGACACTGTCCCCTGAAAAAGCATCTGTACAACGCAGGCCGAGTAAGCGAACCGTGGTGTAGAAGATGCGAACTACAGGAGGAAACGAGTTTACATGTAATCTGCACTTGTGAGGAACTTAAGGTACTTAGGCAGAAGTACTTCGGGAGAGATCTATTGGAGCCCTCGAGGTCCTCAAGTTTCCAACTGGGCAAGATACTGGGGCTTTATTATAGAGAACACCAAGCTGATCGAGTGGAAATAAGAGAATCAATAGGGATGGTACAATGAGCACCTTGCTCAAGTGCCCGGACATCAAGTGCCCACCCTAACTTGAATGAGTAAATGAATGAAAGATACTTCAAAAACTAAGTATATGCTTGGACCTCTAAAATAGTTTTCTTCAGTAATTAAAATGTATTGCAAGCAAGTTTGGTGTTATTCCAGTTTCGGTAGTGTTATAGAAATGTAATTTAAATCTGTGCTTTGGAGCTAAAAGGGCCAATGTTAAATGTTCACACCTGTGAAAATTGCATTTGAAGCTTTTATTGAAAATACTTTTGAGTACAACTTTACTTACCAACTTTGGCTTACCACATAGAATACTCAAACAAAATATTAAAATAAATAAAATACAATGGTTTATTGAAAACAGCAAAATATTGACATGCAATTAGATCCAAAAGCCATAGAAAAAATGTGAAGAATTTTATGTTGGCGACATTTTTCAAGAGTTTATTTAGCGCAGCATTGCTAAAATCTTATTGCAATAAGTGCAGATAAATTTACTAACTAAACCTAAACGCATTTTCAAAACACGAATACTTATCTCTGCTCCATTGTAACATTCCTTTTTTTTCGCCAAACGACGCGAATAAAACCAGATACCCAAAGCACATCCATTACATCGGGTCCCCCCAAAGAAAATAAATCGATGCCTAAGGTCGCCGCAAATTTATTTTCAGAAATATCGAAGGGTTCCGAGGGCCGACGGACAAGAGGTGGCGCCCTCTGGCAACAACCCAGAGCGTCGTAAGTTTTAATTTGCCGCTTCGTTAGCGGCGCTGCGGCCTCTCCTCTCTCGTATATATCTCGCGCACGCAGCAGGACCAACGTAATTGATTGGCTATCCATCATTTAGTCGAACACCGAAAAGATAATTTAAAGCCTGGCGATCCGTGTATCTTCCGGCGGACAAAATCCACTCACGCTACTCCCCGTGAAGGGCGGCCCTTGGATGGGGGGGATAAGGGGTGAGTCGATTCGAGGTCGCCGGATCTTTGGGACGGCTCGGGCAGAAGCCCATCGCCGAAACCTTAGCCGTTTAATCTTGTTAAAGCTTTCGGACGGTGAAGGATACGCGCGCGGGGGTGGGCGAAAGGTCATGGGGTTCCGTAAGTTCTATAATTAAACTTTCGCCGAGGACATTAAAATGGTCATCGCCGAAATTAACATCAAAGGCTTCCGTCTGTGATAAATTTAAGATTTGCCGTAGGCGAATATTAGTGTATTTACTTCTGGAAGAGTTTTTGAAGTCGGGCGATGTTTGCTTAAGTAAACGTTTCGTTCGCTTTAATCAAGGAACCCGCTGGATGATTAATATACTTTTGCAAAAGAAATATTAACGATGGAATGCACTAAAAATTTAATTGATTTAAGTTTTTAACTCCTACTAACATAATTTTTTATGTTGCTTCCGCTTTTCAAAGTCTTTTAAATTGTTTTCTTAAAGAGTCTGGTAAGTCAATAGTTTGTTCCTAAACATAATATTCTTTGATGTTCTCAGGATACGCAAACTTTTTCGCATGACTTTTTCTGTACCATTGTAATGGTCTTTGGAGATAATAAAAACTTACTTACTTACTATGTGAAATGTAAAATGCAGATTAGATATGGTCAGAAATGTGATGTCAATTTTCTTTAAGTTGTGAAAGATTACACTGTTTGTAGAACTAGCTCCATTTATCTTTTTTTCATTATAAAGCTGATTATATATAAAAGACAACATTTCTGCAGAATATTCACTTTTTTGCCATAAATTTTGAAACTGTTAGCATTACGATAATTTGAAAAATCGCTCAAAAATATTCGCTGAAAGAGGAACTTCAATTCGAAGATCGTGGGAAATAACTCAGGCTTTCAAAGCTTCTGAAACATAACACACATATAAAGCTGTCCTAGCTTGTATGTCAAAATCCATAACCTCTTTCCTCATACAAATTTTCCAATAAAACCCGAAATGTAATGTAGTATCTACCAATAGTTTGGAATTTTAATTTTAAATTTTTAACTTATATTCTCATATTTTATCATTTCACCAGAAATAAAAATAAAGCCGAAATCTTTAATTAAAACTAAGGAAACATATGTTTTTTGGGCTCGTAGAAATTTTTCGAATTGCGCAGAATCCAAATATGCAAGCATATACACAGCATCTTTGCATATTTCGGTTCTGTGCAATTAGAAAATTTCTCGAGTTCAAAAAGATATGAGTTTTTAGCTTCAGTTTGCAAGGCTGTACCAAATTTTGTGTTGTTCTTAAATGTCAACGTAACAGTAATAATAAGAAGCTACAAGTGTTGCGCTCTTTAATTTTATATATTTATTAGGACGTGACTCTTTGATAGTTAGATAGATAGCTACACTGTACTTATTGTTGTATATTGTCCTATAAATGGGTTTCTTTTGGGCAAATATAGCTATTATTATTATTATATTATTATTATTACAGTTTTTCTTTTAATAAAAAAATCAGTTTTTTAGGTAAAACCCCATATGTCTTCTGTGATAATGTGGCAGACAAATTCTTCCAGATTCTACAGATGAACTTCTATCTACTCTAGCCTATATTTCTGTAAAAACTTTACTGCTCTGAAGATCAAAAATGTTAGTAAACACGCCTCCAGCTGTTGCTTAAGGCCAGTATGACTTACTACTCTTTCATGACATGTTATTTTTTTAAAGTTTACGATTTTACGATATATCCAACACTTTTATCAATAGACCACTAACTTTAAGGTTCATTTCACCAGCAGTAGTAGTAGCCCTGAAGATGTCCCTTGCTAGGGGGGACAAAACGTCGCCCAAAGAAGTTCCAGCAAGCGGTTCCAGCCCTGAAGGTTAGAAGAGTATGTGCTTTGTCATATTCTAAAAAGCGTAGAAAACAAAGAAGCCTAGTGTTTGCAGTTTCTTTGTGTTATAATGACATTTAAGGTTTTAGGTAACCAAGGAAACAGGAAACTAACTAAGCATATTTAAATTATTGTAAGTTCTGGATAGGTGGATTTGAATTTGAAGTATCGGAAGCAAAGAAATTGAAGTTCTATATCCAATTTTCAAAATTTATTATTATATTTACGACCGGTTTCGGACTAGGCTATCATCAGCTGCAAATTACATTCCATTTTCTCGTTTAAAATACACAACACACAATTAAATTAAAATTAAATATTTTAACTTTATAACAAATTATTATTGTTTTGTAATGTTTTATTTCTATTATTGTCTATTACATAGTAATAAATTAAATTATGAGTGAAATAGCTTCAAAATTATATTGACGTTTTACACCTGATGATGATGGCTTAGTCCGAAACCGGTCGTAAATATAATAATAAATTTTGAAGATTGGATATAGAAAGTTAATTTCTTTGCTTCCTATACTTCAAAAACTAAGCATATGTTTTCGAACTCAATAAGTTACCCAGAATCTAAGTATACAAAAATGTAAAAAAAAAAACAGTTCATTTAAAATACTAGATTTACTTCTATTTCCGGTAAAATCGAAATTAATGAAATATGAAAATATAGCCTAAAAAATTGCAAATTTTCAGTGAATATTACATTCTGAATTTTAGTAAAAAATATGTACAAAGGAAAAAGTTAAGGGCGCAGAGCTGATACATATATTAATTAATCCAGAATATGCTCCTAAACAAAATGGTTTTATTTTAAAGCGATTGCATCAGTACTTTCCAAGTTATCAAGGAAAAATAGGGACCTGTCAGAAAGGTAACATCGCAAGTGCAACAATTTAGGATTTGCTGGCTCAATAATTTGCTTGGAAATATCTTTTCTTTTTGGTTGCCATAAGTAAAAGGTTTCTATTGAATTTCCAACATACCCTTCCTTGATTTCGCATTTGGGATACGTTATTGTTTAACCCAATAATCTGCTTTTAATTACTCAAGTAATGTAAGCAATAATTATTTGAAAATACCTCATTTCCTTTGGATAATTATAAATTGAACACCTTTTTACTTCTCGCTTTAATTTAAATAACATTAACCATTAATACCAAACGCAAAATAAACAGCAATATTTATTTAGCCTCAAATTTAATGGAGTGTTGATTTCTGTGCAAGTATTTATCGAATCCACGTAGGAAGGAGGTCAATAGATTTCTGATCATAAAAGTTTCGCCAACGCAAACTGACGTTAAAAATATGTACATACTTTTCCTTTTTTATTAATACGCGTTTATTGCATAATATAATTTGCTGTTCGGACTACATACCCAACCAGTTCTTACGTATGGACGATTGATGTATGTAGATATAAATGCGTCTCGTTTGGTTTCAATTATAAATGCAGGTGGTCCTGAAATTTATAGTTGTAAATTTGTACTTCACTTTAAGCAATATCCACGTGAAAAATTGAAGGTTATTTTAGAAAGTCTCCAATCAATAATTGGAGACACCTAACATCTCTAAGAGAATCCGAATATAATATTTTATACCAGCAGATTTGATACCCTCAACTGTTATTATTATGCAAATTCCGCCAAAAAATTCCAAGACACATTCCTAGCAAAGCGATTAGCACAAACAAACGCGGACAAGGATCTTCTAATACGCCCAGAATTTATTTAGCGCGACTGGGCCGCGTTGTTATAATTTTAAACTTTGAAAGTAGACGAAGGAGAACAGCTCGAGTGCACCGGTTGGCACCGACGCTGCTGTTGGAGGAAAATTAATAAGGAAAAAGAAAGTACTGGCGAAAAACAAGCACGAAACGCAGAGAAGGAGGTAGCGAGAACCTGCCTTTGATGTCGCGAAACTTGCCGGCATCTCTGGCGGCGCGAAAGTTTAACCGATATCAAAAATAGAAGCCAGAGGTGAGTTTACATTTCGCCCGGAATCGGAAATTCCCGTGCTTCGAATGCTCGCTGCAATGACGAGTTTCGCGTTTTCGAGGTATCAAATTATTGCGTCAGGTTGTTCTGCTCTCGAGTTTAGCGTTCGGATTGTTTTAAGGGAAAGCATAGATTAGCGATTGCAATTTTCTGTTTAAGATTTAGTATTGAACGTCTTCTAATCTGGATGTTCCGTGAAATATTTTCTCATTTCTTATGTCGGCAATTTTGATTAATTCTGCAATCAATTTTCGTATTGAATTGTCTCCATTTTTGTGTTTAATTAAAAACGATGGCAAACAAATTGTTCCAAACGCTTTCGGTTCTACAATTTTCAAAACCATTAAGCAATCAATAAAATCTTAAATCCGATAAATATATAAGCTCGTATATAGAAATGTGCCTTAATTCATCACTAATAAACAACACGTATCATAAAGAAACACAAGTTAACCTACAAATCTAAAAGCGGCAGATGTATCAAAGATATCCACAAAGTTCTAATGCCAAAACGTGTCAAATTCCAATTAAAATTCAAGATATGAAACGATTTTAGGACTCATCATGTAGTTACACGGCTTCGAAAAATTATGATGAAGAAGACCCAGTTAAAACAAAAGGGTATTAGATTAGATTAAGGTTAGGGTAACCCATGGACCTGTTTCACTGCAGCCTTTTCAAATATATTCTGATCCCCAAAGGTCTTCGCTGTTTTACTCGGGTTAGTCCTCATGAGCTGTGAACCCCTTAGTCCTATATTAAGGTTGCTCGCAATATCTCAGCCAGCTGCGATTTAAGGGAAGATGGGGAGATTGTGCGATCCCCATCCTCATGGCCATTGGATCATTGTGTTTCTTTTTTTTCCCAAAAAGATGTTCTCTATTTTTGCCTTAATTAGATCTAATATCCTTGAGAGTGCCTCATTTGTGTTGCTGCTACCTGTGGGGTTCTTCATGCCCAGTACTAGAAGAAACCTTGACCTCGCCACACTATTGCGTTGGCACAGCGCACGAACTGGTGGTCCTTCCTCCTTTTAGTAGAATCTGCAAGTAGCATAATCTACCAGGCCTATATTATACATATGCCTATTTAGTCTACAGTGACCAGCCAGCAGATTTTTCACGGTGCTCCTGTTTTTTACATAGCACGTCTTTATAAAATTAAGTCTGTGTTCCTTTAGAAACTCCTTTGCCTGTCCCTATCCTGGTGACTTTTGTCACCACTCTCTGGATTGATTATGTATCCATTCATTGATGGGCTTTTCAATTTGCGACTTGGTAATGCTAAAGGAAGGACCAGTTCCAACGAATGACATTGACCAGCCTTGCCTGGCCAGATCGTCCAGGTGGCTAGGGACCCAGGCCAATGTTAATTTCTTTTGGATACCCACCTCATTTAGAGCGCAAAATATAATGATTACGATTAGGGAAGGAAAGCCCAACCATAAAACGTATTCGTAATATAAAGAACGCCAAACAATAGACGAGCCATCGAGTTGAAGAAAAAAATGGGAAAGTACTTAAAGCAAAACGAAAAGAGGCAAACTTAGAATGAGACGGGGTACTGGAAGGTTTACAATACAAGGGTGTCTGAAAGGCAAAGGAGGTACAAGAGAAATTACAACCAATGGATGTAAAAGAACTATTATTCAAATGTGTAGACGAAGGCAGGGTACAGTATTACAAAGGGAATAATATTACATTCAAAATTCCCGTTCCAATTTTGCAAATTGATACACATAATAATATGTGAATTTAATTGTAAGGAAACGTACGTAAAATGTTCTTCTAGATAGTAGGAACAGTATTGAATTTTCTCAAAGGGTACAGTTTATTACATCTAATTTTTAGTATACATGTAACGCACTATGGTAGAATCAGATCAGATCTATTCAATTTACATTCTAATCTCAGTACTAAAGAATATCGCTTTTAATCATTAGTTTTATGCTTTCCTGTTTTTGTCTTTGTTTCATATCTTACAACTAGTCCTAAAGTCATTTCCCTAATTTTATCCCATCTTGTTTATCCCCCATAATATTCTTAATTGTCTCAGTAATAATAGCGTTTCGTCATTCTTTCGCAATGTCCAATTTTAACATCTATAAGTTATTGTTGCCATAATTACATCATTAAACATTTTCATTTTCCCATGAATACCTTTAGATACCCAGTTCGTTTTCCTTATGATTCCCATATCTATTTTATTCTTCGTTACCACATCTTCAGATATTCGTATGTCGTTGCTTTTTCGATGACACTGTTTTTAAATAAATTGCCTCTAATTTGTTATTTATGGTCATAGTTTTACATTTTCTTCCAATTTCAGATTTTATATACCGCTTCTCCGGATATTAATTAGCTTTTGTATTTAATTTTTGGAATTTCTTATTAAAATCCCATCACCTGCGTGAAAATTTTGCATATTTTTACTGGTGCTTTTCAGTATCTATCTGATTATTATGAGTAGATGTACAGTTTGCATTTTAATTTATTTAACAAACCTATCCGTAGTTAATATAAAGGTAAGTTGTGTGTTGTCTCTAAAACCTAAAATCCTTTATTTTCAATCAATTTTGGTCATTCAGATTTTTGAACATTGAGTATGGAGAACAACGTTTAATTTGAAGTGAAGCATTATGAGACTCGTACTAACTGATAAAGATGTCAACATTTAGGGTTTCAGAAACTTTACATTTATAGAAAACAATATCTTAAATGCTTGTGATTATTATGCCCAATGAAATCAAAATAACGTGTCATTTTATCTTGTTTTTTTTTTTTTTGATAGATTTGTAATGATTGGTTAGTAAAGTATTAGAGATTTAGGGAATTTAATTATTCGACAGATTTTTGTTATTAGATACTTGGGATACGTTACGCGAAGGGGCTAGACTTTTTGGACTAGGGCTCACGTGCGTACAATCGAGTAATGCTGCTAAAGAATTGTTAAGTGACGGCGTGATATACAGATAGTTTAGCCGGCAGTACGGCTGAAAAGGAAGGGTGCATCATTGCCAATTTTGAAAGTCAAGCATCAATATGCGGTACCGGTTGTTGGTGAGTGACCATTCGAACAACACTTCTCAGTGGCTCGGTGTGTTTTTTTCCCAGAGTAAGGTTTTTGCCATGGTTTTCCCTTACTCCGTGGCCATTGATTTTATATAAGTATATTATATATAATCAGTGTCCTTGGCGAATGCTGGTAGATAACGAAAGTCGTTCCATGGGCGCATTTAATAATAACTGATAGCTGACTGATTTACAGTAGACTCGCGATTATACAGTCGCGAGCAAATGTTATAGGCACCCTAAATTTTGGGCGAATATCACAGTAAGAAATGAGAAAATAAAAACTTGAAGGTAATACATTATAAATATGTAGTATTTTAAAGGATCTTTATCATTTGTTGCATATTAGAGTGTTTTATACAGCTATAATACTTTTAGATGGGAGGGGTAAAGTGACATCTCGAAGACTTGAAAATATATAACAAAAAAAATATACATTTTACAAAAGGTAATTATAAAGACTATTAAACATAAAGAAGATTATATAACGTTGAAAATAACTGTCACAAAAAAAATGCAAGAAGCATGAAACCCATTAGTTTTGTCAAAGGTGCCTATAACATTTGCTCGCGACTGTATATACTAATCACATTTCACATATTTTATCATTTTATCATCAGGCTACTGTATTATATTTTTTGTTATTAACAATCATAGGGAAATTATTTAGTTAGAGTAGGATCATTTCAATTGTTATGGAACCCGTATAGTACTTAGAATAGGTAGCCTCGTGTAGTACCTTTTTTAGGTGGAGCACGGAGTTGGGATGATTTGTAATAATTTAGTTTTCATAAATAAAGGTGTTTCGGTACTCTAAGCTAAGTGTTTCAGTGTTTTACGTTGACCCATTCTACCGCTGCTGGACAGCTTTATAATATACGAAGAACTGAAGAGGTACCTGCCGATAGCATAGTTATCGGAATTGAAAGAACGTGGAGGTTATATCTTCCAGTCCAATAAGGATATCAACAATGATTTGCAGGCTCGCAGTAACCTAGGTCTGCTCCCCAGGTCCTAGTTCCTAAAAGTATGGTTTCCCATAGTTTCTCTTACTCCTCGGTGGAAGATACTTGAAGATGTCGAAGCTGACCATAGTATCATATTTTTATTATTATTATTAATAATCAGAGAGAAATTATTTAGTTAGAATGGAAACATTTCAATTTTTATGGAATCCATATAGTACTTTAGGTGGAGCACGATTTTTTTTAGGAAGAATTGTAATTAGTTAGCTTTTCATAAATAAAGTATGTTAATTTTCTCTAGTATACGTGAGAAGCAATAAATAAAACATCATCCATTCTTTCACAGAAAGAATCTTGCACCAAATCAGACGTAATCAGTTGGCGTTTTGTGTCAGCGGATTTTCTTTTACTAAAACCTCCACGATCCACCGATACATCTGCCAAGATTCAACGAACCAAACGAATCGTTAGACTGCAGTATACCGTTACCGAGATTCGATCCGACGGGGGAATGCTGAAATCGTTGCAGCACTATCGTGACCGTAATTCCGATTTTAATTTACTTATTTACCGCAGGAGGGAGATTTTCACCCGATGGTACGTACGGACGAACCCTTCGCTTCCTTTTTCACCGCCCATCCTGATAGAGGAGAGGGGAGAGAAGGGGGTGGCGTGGGCCGACGTACGTCGCCGGTTTTGTCGCAAATCCCCCCGGATTCGTCCATCCCGTCTCTGACTTGTCAATCAGTCCGGGAGAGCGGTCTGACTGAGCACACTTCGTCCGCACTGCGCCGCAGCATCGCATTTGTATTCCCGTCAGGATGGATGTAGCCGACGGGGATCCGACTCGTCTCCCGCCGCCGATCCCCCGTCAGCTCTCGCTTTTGCCGTGTCTTTTTGCCCCCCGGTCCGTCGTTTAATTGGATTTCTTTCACTGTATGTTCCGGAGAGTCCCTCGTTTGTGAATTAACTCCATTGTCGTGTCGGAGCCTGGGCAGGACGTTGGTGCTGGCCGGCTGGCGTTGCCGCCGCCATAATCTTCTCTAGTCCTGCAGTAAAGAACCTTGATCTTCTTGCCTGACGCTGCCGTCGGTCGCTATCACAAAAAAAAAGTCCAAAGCGAAAATTAAAAAGCGTCGTCATCGTTTTCGATTTTTGTCTACGCTCTAATGATCTTCGAAAGATCGCCTAATAGAAAACGTTTAGCTTTTAGGATCATTTATCTTTCTTCTGATTTTTAGTTCGACCTATTGACCATAAAGTCTCTATCAAATGTATTGGATAAAATGCAAGAACATTTTTAGTTCAAATACACCATTACACCATACACCCCTGTCATGGCTATCAAACAGGCAAATCCACTGAGACCAAATCCAGGATGCCCTGACGAATAAAGAAACAGTAGTGTGCGCCTTTCTAGACATAGAGGGTGCTTTTGACAACACTCCACACGAGTTTGTCAAAAAAGCATTAATTAATAGGGGGGTAGACGGTGTGACTTCTAGATGGATGTCGCAACTACTGTCTACCAGGTCGGTGGAGGCGGAGGTGGGACATAAGACCATCTCGGTTAATACGACCAGAGGATGCCCACAGAGGGGAGTTACATCCCCACTTATGTGGAGCCTAATAGTAGACGAAGTAGACTCTTATGCGGACTGACGGATCTAGGCATATCTTGTCAAGGGTATGCTGATGATATTGTCATATACGCAAGAGGCAAATTTGACCCTCTGTGACAGTTCAAAGAGGTTTGAACTGCACGAGAAGATGGTGTCAATCGATGGGACTCAATGTCAACCCCACTAAGACAACCCTAGTAGCATTTACCAGGAAAAGAAAATCAATCTTAGAACCATAAAACTGGATGGGCAAAATATAGAATGGCAGAGCAGAAGTTAAATATCTAGGCCTTACACTAGACAATAAACTTCTATGGAACAAGTATATTTCAGGCGGAAATACACGCTATTGGAAGATGTGTTCAGTTCATTATGGATAGGAACTATCGGAAGCAGGAGATTATCATCGTGTCTGATAGCCAAGTAGCCATCAAGGCGCTGAACTCAAATGAATCAGCTCCAAGATGGTCTGGAATGCATAGGAAACTAAATGAGCTAGCAAAAGAAATAAAGTAACCCCTCCTGTGGGTTCCGGGTCACACAGGAGTGAAGGAACGAAATGAAGCGATAACCTCGCAAAAAAAGGGGCTGGAATGCTTTCGTAGGGCTGAACCTTTTGCGGGTTAAGTAGCAGTACATACTGAAGAAACTAAAAATGGAAATGGAGCAGAGAAAATCCAGTTACTGGGAAAATCTCCAGGGAATGAGGCAAAGTAAAATTCTTCTGGGAACTTATAACCAAAAGAGGTTTACAGATTGCATCAACGTGAGTAAGAACAATGTTCGCATATTAACAGGAATACTTTCAGGCCATTGTAGACTGAAGGAACACCTGAGTAAGCTTGGATTGGAAAAAAATCCTGAATGCAGATTTTGTGGAGGAAAACAGATGAAACATCCATCCACCTCCTCTCAAACGCGTGGCACTGTGCAACCCGAGGGCATTGTACCTGGGTGCATGTGAAATCGAAGAGGGAGACTTACCTAGACTGGGGCCTCTGACATCCTACACTCTCTAAAGAAATGGATTGGAAGAGCCAGCTGTAAAGCAGCAAGAATAGGGGACACAATAGATCTTTTAGGTCGCAGTGTAACACCACCCTTCTATTACATACATACATACATACATACATACAAGCTAAGTGGCACAAAGATGGACCATGAAGTTGCGACCAGGAAATAACGAAATTACTGATCATTCAGAATGCAAGAATCCAGATTGTGCATATTGAATGAATTGTTTACCTTATAAAGGAGTCCTTTATCCGCGCTAATCCTTGAACTTTATGTTGCGCGCGCTTAATTCCCGACATAAATTATTAATGCGTTTTTACAAGTTTATTGAACCGATACTTCGCATCATAAAATTAACTTTAGCTTTTAATTAGTCTATTAAAAGGCGCGTGGTTCATAATTTGCGGATAAATTGTAGATTCGATTTTTTATATCTACCTGCAGGGATTGTTCATTGAAATTTTGGAAAACCTTGTTGGGATTATTTTGTTTTTGTATGAGAGATGTATATGGCACTAAACTGACATGTAACCAGTTCTTTGAAAAGATAAAAAATAAATTTGATGACAAACAGAATTCGAAAATGGAAGGCATGGGAATTGACATGACGCATAAATTTATGTTAACCTATAATTAGATTTAGTATACTAAGTTCTAAGGCAACAAATATAAAGGCATACGATTATCTTAACTACAATTTCGGTAATAAAATATATTAACACATTTACGGCCATGGGTAAAAAAAAATTGCTTTGATAATGTATGTTTAAAATAATAATAAAGATAATTTTAACATACACTTGTATTAAATTAATGCAATTTTGGTTAGTCCAATCCTTATTTTGTAATAACGTTTTTGTTTTGTTTTTCTTTCCTGTTAGCTTAATTATAATTTTGGGTAACTCAACAATATCAGTATCAGCTTTAAAGAAGTATTAATTTTGTGCCTAACTTTTATATATAACTAAACATACAGAGTGTTGCACTACGAATGCCAGCGATTTATATGTGGAAAACTATTCACGAGAAAAATCTGAAAATTTCGGTGTATATACAAATAAGGTTTGGCGTAATCCAGGCTGTTGACATTAACTTTCTTATTTTAAATACAATACCTAGTTATTTACGCTTACAGATTATTGTATCGTGTACACGGCCTGCATGAAAATTGTTAAAACATTAGTTTCGAAAAATGCATAAAAGTCAAAAATTTCAATTAGAATACCGTTGCTAATTATCGAGCAATTCTAAAAATAGGAACAAACGGTAAAAATGAATAAAAAAACGTTAAAAAAAACAAGAAACAGAAACAAAGAAAGAGAACATGGTAAGTCGATCAGGGAAAACGGAATTGGAAAGGATACAGATAAAAGGGGTACAGAGAGAAGAGAGAAAAGAGGTAGAGAACAGAGAATGGGCAAAAAGGAACAGAGAAAATTGAAAAAAAAAACAGAAGAATTTTAAAATGTAAAAAATACGAAAAAAATGAAAAACATGCAAATGTAAAAATGGTATAAAAATGAAAAAAAATTGCAAAAAAGGTTTCAAAATGTGAAAACTGAAAAAACGAAATTTTTTAAAAATTGGCAGATGCAAAGGTGAAAAAATGTTAAAAAAATCAAAAATAGACAAATATAAAAAATAAGTTGAACTGATAAAAATTAAAGAAAATAAAAAAAACGACACAGGTGGAAAACAAACGAAAGCTCATTGCTCATTCTAAAAGTAGAATCTTCTCGACTGAATAGACCGACTTAAAAAACAATATTATTCAAGGAACGCATTTTAGGAGAATGCCCGACTTCTAGTTACTAACACTGAAGTTTAAATAGTGAAAAATTAGAAGAAAATATGGTAGAAAAGCTAAAGAAAAATAAACAAATACGAAAAATCAAAAAAAAAATTAAAACAAAAATTTAGAAAAAAAATAGATACAAAGTTTGCATATTACAAAAAATGTTAAAAAAGGTAAAAATTAAATGAAAAAATATTGTTAAAAAATAAAAAAAAAGAAAATTATTGAGAATGTCAAAAACAGTAAAAATGTTAAAGAGATAAAAAGTTTGGAGTTAAATATTGAAAAACAGTAAAAAATATTGAGAATGTTTAAAAAATGAAAAATTGGAGAATTTTTTTTTTTAAAAATGCCGAACGGGAAACGCTTTAGCTTTATCATGAATCAAGAAATAATGGAAATAGCGAATTATTAATATCCCTCAATCAGAATGCAAGAATCCAGATTGTGCATATTGAATGAATTGTTTACATTTTTGCCTGCCAATAGAATATTTACCTCCGTACTAGGTAACAAGGACAGTTAGTGTTTCCCTTTTTATCAACAAGGGTGGTTCCTAGAAACATGGTTATTACTGAAGTAAAGAGTTTCGCACATTATAAAGATACGTAATCTAGAAGATCTGCTTCTGGATAAAGAAGTAATTTAAATATAGTGGTCGAATGATCTATCAAACAAAATCACATCGAAAAACGAATTGGTATTGTCTATTAGTAGTTATGACTGAATATCAAATACGTAAAAATATATTAATCTCCATGTCTGTCTTTGCAAAATCATAAAAAAAATATCTTTACAAGAATTTAAGAAATAATCTCAAGCATATTTCTATACTAGTATGGTCTTCCATTTTTGGAAGTTATTTCAACCAATCCAGCTTAAAGAGAAAATATCTATAGATATTTTCAATACACGTAATAATCGAATATGTGCTACATCAGAACAAATGTTTCTTCAAGCCTTCAGAAGTTTAAACCAATCCAATTTAAAATAGCCCCTATCCTGTAGCAAAATTCTCCCAAAATTTGATTTAATCAAATATTTCCACCTCAGTCACCAAACTTTCGTCAGCTTTTATCTACGACCCATCAAGCGTCTACTAATAAATCTCCTAAACATCGCCGACTGAGGCTTCTCGGCGGTTTTCATGGTTGCACGAAGGAAGATGGCAGCGACTGCCTCAACAGCTGACACAATTAATTAGGGCCGGCCATAAATCACGACCCACTTCGCGGACAAAATTAAAAATTCCTTCATATTTCACCGTTTCGCCCAGCTAGCTACCGCGGCAAGTCGCTTTGCGAGTCGTACGCGTCCTCGCCAGGGCTTAGAGCGCTCGAACCGAGAAGAGCCGCGTCGTCTAATTGCGATTCTAGGGCGCCGCCGGCAGTTTCGTCTCGAGCCATAAGTCTTAATTTTAAGAAGTAATAGTGGCGCGGATGGAGGAAGGCATCCTGGGAGCAGCGGGCGGGTAGTGGCCGATTCGATATTCAGGACACGCAGGAGACCCTCCACTGAGCCAATTACTCCTCGGGAAAACGGGGACTAATTCTTTCTGTGTTATTGAGTTGCTAACGCGGGCTTACTTTTAAAGCAGATAGGAGGTACAGTAAGGGAGGAAAGTGTCTGAGGGATGTAAGAAGAAAAATTACTTTTATGCAGCTATTGAACGATGTAACGTGAACGAAGACTTAGAACGTGCTGATGCAATTGCGATAAATTACAAAGAATCGCAAGTTAGTAAGCTTGACGTTTTGATTCTTGTTTATTAGTGTGATCTGTCAAGTGTTATAAAAGAATTAGGTAATTTACTTTTATAAACATACACTTTAGTATCTTTTTAAATCTAGTTAATATATCAAACGTTTCTCCCTCTCTACATTTCACACTATGCTTGGCAGAACATTTTAACTAATAATGAAAATGTTAATCACAACCTAACGTTTTCACAAATATATTTCTTATTATGTCGTGACAGATAATCGATTATAATTGAAATAGAAACTAAAAATATTAAAATTTTGAAGTATGTAGCATCCATTGCAATATTTTAATAGCCAAGACTTGTCAAATGTCTTACGATATAAGTTATGGAGTAAATGATTCATTTTGCGTCCATTTCGGGTGTATTCAAGAATTAACCTCTTCAATAGTTTTATGAAATGTCGCGTAGGAACATGATTTTGAATTGTTTTAGGCGGGAATCGCGTGTTTTATAAGTAATATGTGATTTTTAAGTAATGCCAGGACAAGAAAGCGCACTGAAATCACAATTATTATTTCTCAATATTACCAAATTTATATTGGCATTGTAGGCTAATCTAAATACGAATTTAATGCAAAATTGTCGATAATTTAGCTTAGAATTAAAGCAATGTGTTTATTTTTAGGTTGATGTGGACGAGGAATACCTTTAAAGGGATCAATTTAGGAAGAAAGTATGATAAGGTTAGCACGAAATGAAGCATTCGTACTTCTGCTTGTATCAGGAATATCGTTGTTGGAGAAAATTACCCAACAGATATCGGTAAATAGTGGATAAATTGAATGTGATAAACTTTGTTTAACAACTACCATTTTTAGATTGGAAATTGAAGAAAATTGGATTTTATCAAAATAGCCGTTAAATTTTTCAAAATGAATCAAGACAAGTTCGTCTCTCACGGAGGTTGGCTAGTGAATCCTTTTGAATTGGAATATTCTAACAGACTTCGATAGCGATTGTCTTTCGTCAGGGGGGCAAACTGCCTCAGAAAGTCTGTTAAATTCACCGTAGTGAGGGGAATATAAGATATTTAATACATGAGAATGCCCATGTGACCACATGTAACTATGGAATATTTACATTAAATTGAAATAAATAATTATTGCAAAATTCTGGAGTCACCTTACATTCGTTATATAATAGTGATACGTGTTTCTACATCATGAGAAAAATACATTTAAAAATTTTCAATACTTATTACTATAATTTACAATCTTAAAATTAATTGCTGTACAAAAACTTGGTACACACGCCAATTTTTAACCGAACCGAATTCTAGCAATTTTCTCTGTCTTTTTGTTGACATATCAATGCATTTGGATTGCAAACACATATAAAACCACTATTAAAGCTAAATTTAAGTAAAAAAAAATAAAAATCTTCCTTCGAACTGAAACTTCATCCAACTTTAATCTGTCAATATTTGTTGTGAAAATACACTATTCAAATTCTAATATGTAATTTCGATGTGTAGGTATTTCACTACAGATCATCTTTACTTCCTGAAGGGAACATTCTGAATGAAAATGCCTTGAAGGATTTGCCTGATGCAGAGATTTCCAACGTCACCTGATGGACATCGTCTGGCTATCTACTGCTATATTGTATATCCTTTTTTCATTATATCCTTTTTATTTTATTTTTTAAATACATACAAGTAAAAGTAGTAACATGACACTTATAATATCAAATTATTAGACCATGACTTATACATATATAGTTTTGGTTATGGTGTTAAGGTTATCCCCATCACAAGAAGGGAAATATTACCCACGTAATTAATAGTTAGAGAATTACAGTTGTTCGTTGGGTATTAAATAGCGTGGGTGTCGTTAAAATATAGCAGGAAAAGTAGGGGTCCCCGTATAGTACCCTATGGAACGCCCTTATTATACAATGATATCATTAGAACAGATTGTTTTGCCGTGAGTTACGATAGAGATTGTTGCTTACATGATGCAATATTGAGATCTCTTGCCTGCATATACGTAAATTTGCTTGTATATTTTCCTCATTGACTGTACTTCCAGCACCCAGAGGGATTGGTAAGAGTAACAACGTCTCAGCAAGCGGCGGCGTTTCGTTTTACATAAGAATCACGGCTAATTGAAGGATTGCCGGCGTTCTCGGTCGCACGGAATCCTTTCCTTCGGCGTCGGGGGTAGCAAATTTGCATCCTTCCGTGATTAGAATTAATGACGGGGAGGTTAATTTCGGCGCGGACGGTTCAGGGGCGGGAAAATTGGGAAAAAGGACCCGATGGAGACCGTAAGAGGGGCTTTTTGTTCGGAAACAAAGGCCCCGCAATTGTGTTACTGTATTTTTCGGCGCCCAACCAGGGGCAATTGGATAAGGGAAGCGCGCGCGCGCTAGCGAACTAGGCTGATGTTTAAGTGGATAATAGGAGATGTAGGAGGTCCCGTTTTAACGAGGTAATTGTGTGTCTTCCCCCGCGGACTAGGAGATTATTTAAACTGTAAATATTTGAAGGAGAAGCGACGCAAAAACTTGCCTCCGAGGAGTGCGCGCAAGAAAAACGAAATAAAAATAATAAAACCGCAGAAAAACTCCCTACTATAAATATTTCAAGGAGCAGGCTAACATGCGAAGCACATAAAGAGAAAAGTATTAACCCCTCGGGCGAGAGAACTGGCGGATGCTGGCAGCGCACCCGTAGCGCATAGTCGGAGAAAGGAGAGAAGAACAAATATGCATTTCTTCTTAGCATAAATATTTGCTCAAAGGTTTTCGGGTAAGACGCGCGGCGACCTTAGGCATTTCCATAACGTTCTAATACGTTGTGCAGTCAATAGCGGTCGATTTGTTGAACGTACGGTATGTATGAATAGTTTGCGGACGGTCCAGCGGTCGATGTGGCGTTCCGCAGAACGCCCGCGGTGGTATATACTGGCGCAAGTGGGTTAGATGCAAAGTAATAACAGCGTAATCGCTTAGGCTGAAGGGCGAAAAAACGTAAAACGAAGGAATGCAGACGTATGACGTAATGTGCATGTAAAACGGTGCTGATGGCATGATGGAACGATTACATGTTACATACCTATCATCTTGATCTGTTTAAAACTCAATACCTCCGACGTTGTCCTTAAATATACGGATTTAGCCATGAATTGTAATAACATAAATATGGTGGATCAAATTCGATGTGCAGCCCGTGACACAATGGAAGTTATTGACCAAGTCACTGGGGCGTGAGAGGAAATGAGGCAGCGAATGATCTGGCCAGGCGAGGTTCATCAAGGTCATTCGTTGGAGCTGGTCTTTCTTTTGGCACTGGCAAATCGAAAAAGCCACCATGGAGACATAATTAGTCCACAGAGTGGTGGCAAAAGTCACCGGGGCAGAGACAGGCAAAAGAGTTTCTAAAGGAAAAGAGGCCTAAATTTACTAAAGATTTACTGAGTAAATATAGGAAAACTGTCAAAGTGATAGTAGATCTGCTGACTGTTCACTGTAGACTAAATAGGCATATGTATAACATAGGCCTGGTACATGACACTATTTGCAGATTCTGCCAAGAGAAGGAAGAAACGTCAGTTCATGTGCTGTGCCAACATGACGGCCTGGCTAGCACAAAGATTTCTAGTATTGTGGAGAATCCCACAGCTAGCAGCTACACAAAGGAGACACTCCAAAGGATGATAGTCCTAATTAAGAGGGCAAAATTGGAGAAGCTTTTAGGAGAAAAAGGAACACAGCAGATCTGAAAAGGTCGCGGTGAAACAGGTTCATGAGCCATCCCAACGCTAATCTAATCTATTGACCTAAAGCGAAAATTGGTCTCGATTTCTTTCACTATCTCTGACATAGACGAAAGGCTGTGAGGAAATCGGAATTCTGGGCAAAGAAGCGTTTGGGTTTCCTCATAACTGTTACACAGCAAAAGAAATCACTGCTTAGTTGTCTGCAGGTCGGTAACTTTCAAGTATTAAGGCTTCAATTCAATTTCGGAACGTAAAAAAAGATGTGTAATTAATGATAACACCTGAAACCGCCATTATCCAATCAATTATACAAAAAAAATTAAACAGTTATGCAAGAAATAGTGCTGAAAAAGATAGTTTATGCAAAATCCTTTATTTTTTATTAACCAAGCCATATTCCACCCAGAAATGACAATGTATTAACTTGTAATGATTGTCAACAAACAGTATAGCACAGAAATTGTATTTAAAGAAAGAAAATGGCATAGGCCGTCCACAGTAAGGATATAATCTAGCATATTTCATTTTTCTTCATTTCGGAGTACATTTCAGTGAATATTATGTTAAATTGTGAAAATAGCAGTAACAAATAGTAGTAAGAATTAATTTAACAGCTTTTTTTTAATTCCATGATACCATATTCATTTAATACCTACAGTTTTAACGCATAAGTATTCCTTTACTTTTGCACATATGCAGCATTTTTAACATTCAACGTAAAGTGCAGCGAACGCGCTAGAAGTCTTTCTAAGTGTCAACATTTGTAATATCTTGGTGTTATGTTGACATTCAGAGAGACTTTTAGCGCATTCGCGGCACAAAAATTTCAATTTTTGATAACCAATCAAACGAAAACTAACAAATCATATTTAACGAATTAATATATTCCTTTCTAATAACTGTAATAATTAAGACGAATTTTTCTCAAGAGACATTTTTTCCTCGCACAGGATTCGACCTACATACTCTCGTTTACCGGACGAACGCTCTACCATTTGAGCTAGCGAGGAATATGCAGGTTCGTGCGACAAATCGACATATGTCAATATCAGATCTTGAAAGGCCGACAGGACGGCGAATATGCAAAGATAGCAAGCTTATTACGGTATGAAATAATTAAAGAACTAATGAATATCTGCTAATTAAGCTTGCAATCTTAACAAATCATATTTTGTTTTACTGAAGTTGGTATATGCGGTAAGCTTTACAAGTGGCTTTGCAGTTATATTGATGGCAGGTCACAAGTGGATAAACTGAATGAATATGCATCCAATTTCTCACCGGCTTCCTCCGGGGTGCCACAGGGATCGCATTTAGGTCCCTTGTTGTTCAGTGTTTATATAAATGATATTGCTAATCGTTTCAAACTTTCGAAGATTTTATACGCGGATTTGAAGATCTATACAACATTCCGGACTATTGACGAACGCACGCCTTTACAATCGGTTGTCACAAGTGCATAATGGTCAGACGTAGTTTCGCTACTGATAATAACATATTGCTTTCTTTATTAATATTGCATGCACATTTTTATCATTTTCAACAAATATTCGTTATTAGGATAGTATTAAAACACAATCTAATAATATTTAATGAATAATTTCTAATATCCACCATATTTTCTACTCACTTTGCTCACAGTAAAAACATGCCTAGGAGTAGTAAACTAGTTTGTTATTTATACATGATGTTCTAATTAGAATAAAGAACACATTTTGCAATAATTTTTTTCCGTATATACAAATAAAAGCTCGACGCATCATCCAAATCTTATCTCTACTCCTCTCAATTTTTTCTTTATTTTCAAACTTTTTTTATTTTTAACGTCGCAAACTAAGCGCCCCTCCGGACGTTAAATTTTTAGTGAGCAACAAAGTTTATCGCATTCCTCAATATATAATGGGTACTCGTAAAATTGTTTTGATTCCGATACTGCCGAATATTGATAGTAGGTATGGTACCTCTCACATTGTTGATATTCCGACGTTATCGGCGCGGGCAGGAGTGTAGAATTCCGCGGTCCAAGGGAAATCGTAATCGTGAAATTTTAAGTCGTAAAAGAAGAAAATTACTCTAGCGAGGTGATAAAATTTTCGAATTGACGCCAATAAAAATGCACTTTAGGTGACTTTGTTTGGATCTTATATAGGCGAATTTAAGGTTTTCTGGAATGTGGATATTTTTTTACAGTATTAGTAGAATATTTGCATGCAAGAGATATACAGCACCGTGCAAAATAAAGCTCTCTTTAACGGTCTTCGATATTGCCGGTCAAATATTCAATTATTTAAGGTGTTCTATAACATTGAACATTTTATCTAAAGATTATTGTTTAATTAAATTAAGAATTAGACCCTGCAACGCCATCTAACAGCTAAGTTTCGTAGTTCGTGCTGGTTTCTACGCATCTTTAGTCACGTGATAGTAATGTCTCATTTTTGTTATTTATTTCTAAATTATTAGTAAATTCATTGTCCATAAAAATAGCTTTTTATTGTTCAATTGTTCAAGTTTCGTTCATTAAAACTTTTTCTTTTGGGTGAATTACTTAGCATTGTTCGTTTTTTTCGTCCGCTTGGTAAGCGAAGAGACGTACACATGGTTCTTAAACATCACACGCTCTGTTCAGTTCGTTCCGTGAAAGTTTTATTAGTTACCACGTTTGTTGTAGGATATTGTCACCTAAGGAACATCAAGTATCGAGTGCATTTTCTATTTTACCTGGGGCTGCCAGGAGAAGTGTTCGTTGCATCGATATTTTCCTGAAAAGGGGTTTACAAGCAGTAGCGTTAGCCGGAATCCATTTAGTTTAATCGCGTCATCTTTAGGTCACTGGTAAGCTGACTTTTCTTTCGGTTGTGAACTTTCTCAGTTTTGGTAATCCGGTCCTGTCCTTTAGGACCTATTTTGTTTTCGTTTGAACTTAGAGGGAGAGAAGTACCTAATTTGGGAGACCGCTTATCATTGAATTTACCTGCATACCCTTGCATTTAGCAATTATTTAACCTCTATTATTATATTTGTTTACCACTTTACCCGTAAATATAATCAAATTTAAAATATTAAACGAAACAGCCCTGTTTATTTTTGTATATTTAGGTTTTATGTTTTTCATTGAACGTATTCCGTAAGATGAATACTACGCTGTAAAAGTTCTTTGACAAAGCACCACCTATAGAGTAACTTATTTATTTGGAATTAAGAGCAATAACGAAATAAACTAAACAGTATCGGTGCTTTTAGAGTAATAAACTACATATGTGTCTGTAACTAACAACGTGTGCATGTTGCAAAGTATAATAATTTTAAATGTGCAACTTTATAACAATTTTTTAGTACCGAAAAAAATATAGATTTGCTGTTACATATAGTAATAGAAAATGTTGTAAATAGAAGAATATTATATCTTTATTTAGTAATACATTTTTCACCGTGTAGCGATAAATAAAAATCATAACGTACGAAATGTCCGCGATTTAGTCGGCTTTTACGACGGCTCCTTTCCTTTTCGACGTTTTATTGATTCTTGCGAAAATAAACTAAACTAGAAAAAATTTCCGCGGCATTTGTTTTTATTGGCCCAAAACAGAAAAGAAAAACAGCAACGATATATACAACTGATATAATACCGTTTCGTCCCGGGGACCGACGAGTAAGTTTGTTTGTTGTTCCTCCTTCGCCGTTTCTTTTCCTCCTTCCCACCGTCTTTTTATGAATCTCTAAATTTCGTTCCGTCTTGTCATGTGTGACGGTTTTATTGGGATTTTATTTTGAAGGGGGAGACAGAATAAATGTAATGTAGCAAATAGAAATGCGCCCAGGCACCGGAGGATTTGATGCCTTATTTGATGTTACGAAATTCTCGCGCGGAATAGAAAATAGTAGTATGTATCCTAGTAATAGTACGTGCGCAACGAACACAGGTGTGGGGTGGCGTTCGCTTCGAGAAGTAAATGTGTCCCCTTTTTATCATTCGCCGCTAATGCCTTTCTCGTTTCAGTCGGTGAGAACGGAGAGACAGCAGCTGGTTATTATTGCCGGAGAGCACGGAAAGGGAATATTATCATAAATATCACGGCGAATATAAATATTGTAAAAGTTCGTCGGAGGCGTTGATGATAAGTGCTGCGGGTGAATACGACGTTATCGACCCCAAGGTGTTTCCTCTCGTTCTGCAAATATTAATTTACCGTATTTGCGATGTAAAAGGAACGGTGCGATGAAAAGGGAACGAAACAAAAGGGGTTGTGAAATTAATTTATATTACTTTTAATCTTCATTATATTTCTTCTTTACGCGTTCATCGATTTTCTTAAGTGCGAACCGCAAATTCTCACACCAATGCTTTTTTTTTTCTCCACCAGTGGCGGTTCATAAATTTTACTTCGTTATTAAGCTGATATTACATCATAAACATTTCATTATTGTTTCTTATTAGTACTTTGAGAACTACAGAAAACCAAACCGGTGAAAAATATAATTTTTTTATCAAACATGGAAAAACTTAACTATAATAATAATAATAATAATAATAACAATATACGTATATCTGCAATAACACCATTATAGAAAGAGTCGATAAATAAATTGTAAGTTTCTACAGATGTCAAAAAATATATATAAATATAAATAACACAAAGATATAAATAATAAAACTAGAATGTATACAGACAGAAACAAACAAACATTGAAGAAAAAGAAAGAAACAATATATGCATACATATATAATATTTATATACATGGATGTACCAAAAAATCCTCGATTTCGTAGTATTCTCCCTCGACTAGCATGCGCTTAACTCTTTGTTTGAGGGCTCTAAGAGGTAGACTCTTCAGATGTTGCGGAAGGTGATTATAGAGTTTACACCCCCAGAAATCTGTCGCCTGTTGTGTACGTGTCAGTCTAGGATATGGTATTCTTATTGCGTTACGACCACGGGTGTTGTATGTATGATTATCTCCGTTTTTCCTGAATACCTCTTTATTTTGATGGACATAGGCAACGCAACAGAATATGTAAAGTGAGGGAAGAGTGAGTATATTCTGATTAATAAAGTATGTTTTGCAGCTTTGTCTGCTTTCAAGGTCACAGAGATATCTTACTGCTCGTTTTTGTAGGATGAAGATTCTCTGCGATCCAGTTGGCATTCCCCAGAAGATCAGTCCATACCAAAGATGAGATTGGAAGTTGGCAAAATATGCCATCCTTGCAACAAAAAGAGCAGATTTTATTAGCCAACTCATTTAGGTGATCCTGCCATATTAAAAGAGAGTCTATCGTGATGCCCAGAAATTTTACTGCCGTTGATTCACCAGTGGTCTTAGTTGAGAAATGTAAGTTTTGTGTTTTATTTATATTTACTTTTAATTTGTTGGCGGCAAACCAGTTTTCAGCCTTTTGAATTGTCTGTCTTGAATTTTGTTGCAATTCCTTCGGATTTGATGCGTGCACTGTGTCATCTGCATACAGACATATCTGAGCTTCACGAATATTAGACGGGATGTCGTTGACATAGATGATAAACAGCAGAGGACCCAATATTGACCGTTGAGGGACCCCGTGAAAGATAGTCATAAGCCCAGATGAAGTATTATTCCATTCCGTTAATTGTTGTCTATAGGTTAAAGTTATTAAACAAGGTCACGTGCGCGTTGATGTTTGGATGCGGCAATCGAAATGGTAAAACCGAACGAGTGATGTATGACTGACTGTTGAAATTAACTAACATAAGGAGGTCATCATTACAGTTGATATGTATAATTGTTACGTATTTTATAAATAATAAAATGTAAGATCACTGCGAATACGGCTGGCCTTCAAAGATAACATATTAAATTCTAACGAAGAATGTTCGTAATTTCAAACAAGCATATGAAATCTATTTGTCAAAAATCGCAGGAATTTTCTTTGTACTGTTTGAATTCGATGCATGTAGATATTGTATTGCGAAATCCACACCACACTAGTGAAGGAAATGTGTATAGTATAAAGTAACAAACGCTCTCAGCCTGGTAAACCACTTTATATATTCGAGATTTGCCAATAATATAATCAACATGCTTGGCATCGAGTATTACACCCAAATCACGAATCAAGTCGCCAGTGGTTATAGTCATAGAGAAGTTTCGTGTGACTCCAACAATTTTGCGTTTCTGAGGATTTAAAAATTATTAGCGACGCAATAGTGATCCAATTGATTTTAATCTGTTTGCAATTTTGAACTGATCAGAAATTGGCAAAATCTCGCTAAATATTTTAATGTCATCAATATATAACAAAAAAATAGAAAAATTGGAACAAGAACTTACATCATTAATATATGTGTTATGTATTATTGTATTCCCTCTTTACTACTTTACAATTACCTTATTAATTCAAATTGTTTAACTTTTAATAAACTCTGTATTATAATGTAATTGTAAAGCAACTTTATCTGTGTTCCCACTTCAGATAAGAAAATGCTAAAGCTGATGCATGCGTTATCACATGCAGTTCCCAGGAAGGTAACATAATACCCGTAAGAACTAAGTTACCGGGGGAAGATAAGGTCGCTTTATGAAAAGACGCAAATAAGGGATTAACAACTTGTACTTCGATTGAGACACATATAATTTTTTCAACGGTGTAATAGAAAAGGAATAAAAATTGGAAATTCATCACCATCAACACGTTTTTCATTCCAACCACCAACGTGCAAAAGTTATGTTAAGAATAGCAGTGAGCCAAGGTGGGAGCCCTGTGGCACACTAGACGTGACAGAAACCGCATCAGACAAGAAACCATCCAGGTGTACAGTCCGCGAGCGATTACTAATATATGAAACCATTTAAGAAATAGGTCTTCATTATTAATACTAAATTTTCTGTATTAATTTTACTGTTTGGCATCTATCATAAAGCCTTTCGAAGGTTGAACCAATGCTTCAACTCATCAACTCATCGATAAGATACAATTCTTAGTAAAAAAATGTAATTTACTCTTAATGCCGCTGTATTTTATGTTCATATATATGAAGATCATTTACACAATCAGCTTTTGTAAGCTGTCAGTAGCCTAAAATCTCAAAGCAACCTATAACTTAGTTACAGCTGATAATGTTCCGTTTTCTTTTGTGTAGGACCTTTCAGTCTAATATATCAAATTTAATACTTCTTCATCGAAGAACGATGATTCATCATTCCAACATTCATGTAGAAAATTGAAACAAAATCTCTGATCCCTTGACATTAGATGACAGTTAAACGAATGGGCACTTTATGAGTGCTAACATATAATTAACTAATCGGTTAGTTACACAAACTTTATATTACCCAGCATTAATTAATTAATATTACTTCTTGTTAGTAGTTTTTTCAAATATTCCTCATGAGGTAATTTTCTTCTCAACATGGCGCCAAATTCATGTGTCAATGACATTCACAGTCAAAATGTTTTTTTATTATGGTTTTACTCGATATATTTGATACCTTTGAAAATCTTAACAAAATCCACTCCGATCCATTTCTTCGAATACCATTCTTTCGTAAGCGCACGAGTCGCCACTGTTTCACCTCCCAGCGTTTTCTTCGACCGTCTTACGCACACCTTAACCTCGTATCTTTCCCCAGGTCCAGTCATAAATTCGCATTAACCCCATACCCCACCCCGGGCACCATGAGGTGAGAAGCTCGGACCTTGGATTCCCTGCCCGTGAGGTAAACAGCAGCTCCCACCTGGCCTCCGCCCATTTCAACCCTCCTCTATTCCTCGCCACTCCACCGATCTGACCCGGACGCAAAGACGAACGGTTTCACGTGATTTCTTCTATACATCTCTTTCTCTCTCTTCGCCGGCCGCGTTCTGGCCGTCCGCCTTTTCATTTCGTTGATTTCCGGACGATATTTCGCGACTGTCACATACGAAAACAGTGACGCAATAAGAAGAGCGAAAAGTCTGCTTGTAGGTTTCTAGAGTCGATGAAATTTTCTCGGGTCGTTGAGTTAATTTCGCCTTAATTGGAGTGCTGGGGAAGGTTTGCTTTGTGGCGATGGCCGTACGAGGAATTTAATAAAATTGTTTAAGGGTCGCGCTTTATTACACTTTGCCGTGTGTGGGATGTTCGAGATTTCCTGGGATATCCTTTGGATTTTGATTAAGATTGTTTTGTACGTTTACCGGCGGTTTTGATAAAGCTTCGAGATGAGAATCCTTAGATTACATCCAATTTTAAGTAGTAATGCTAACTCAAAGTTGCTTTTACAGATCTTCTTGTTCAAATCATTAAGCGTGAATCTATACTGCGTGGATAGGTTTACATATTATATAAATTTATGGGAAGAATCGACAAATAGCTGATACTTTTTCATTATAGCTTTGAGGAATAGAAGACTTTTACAGCATTATTCCATTAAAACCAAAAAAGTAGTTTGTAGTAGTAATTGAGAATTGCTTCTTAGACATTGCTGTAAAAGCAAACAAAAACAAACTCATAGCATTTAAAATAGTATAAAGTAGCATAAAAATGTTATTTATCTGTATGTAAGAGGATGATCTAAAAGATCTGATTGTCAAATCATGTTCTTCTTAAAAATTGCAGCATGTGAGAAGAATCATCATTAAGCCTTATACTGCGCGTTCTTAAAATCCGCTTCTTGAGATGGATTAGCCCAGATTACTTTCTACCCTACAGTTTGTTGTTTGTTTTAATAGTTACTGTAATTTTTCTCCATTCTTTTCTGTCCTTCCTCTTTTTTTCTCACTACTTCCAGCGCATCCTCTTCTATCTCGCCTCTCCTGATCTTTACTGATCTGCCTCTTCATCTAGGTCATTGTGGAATCTACAGCGTTACTCTTTTGACCATCACCATTTGTGATATCCAGCACAGTCTTACCCCCTTCGTATATCTCTAATTCCTACTCTATTTCCTTGCTTTTCCTTGTTCTCAGTACCTTTCCATCGTTTATTTTCAATTCTTCTTCTTCCTTTTTCTTTATAACTGTTTCTTTCTCCATAGTGCATGTAATTGTTGGTCTAATTAAGGTTTTACATATTTTTGTTTTATTTATTTTGCTGATGTTTTTGGTTTTCAACATTATTGATATCTTTCTTCCACATATTTGTTTTCTTTTTAAAAAAAAAATCCTTCCATTATTTTGTGTTTGTCTCAATCTTACACCCAGATAATTGAAAGTCCACTCTCTGTTCTGTTCATAATTTTCATATATTTCGCCTTTTCTTCACTAATTTCTAACCAATAAATAGCTGCCCGATTCTTTTGGCTTTACAGTAATGCGCAGTTGAAGAAGAGTTCCTTCAAAACTCTATACTCAACTTCCTTTTCAAGCATACTCAGATGTCCATGCATTCTGCAATGACCTACAAGAATCCCTATTAGTATGTGAATATATTTTTTTTTCCAGTATTCTACTATTACTTAACACGCCCGGGCCTTGATAGTGACATTTCAGATCCTCTTTGGTGAGATTTTCTGTTTCGTTTCATTTCCTTCCACTTCTGTATGTCCCAAAACCACAAGAAGTTCTTCTAAGCTTTCTGCATACTACCAAGTTATCTTAAAGCTGATGATTACATGCGAACTCAAAGCCTTGATGGCTACTTAACTACCAGGCGTACAGTGTCTTATTTTCGGCATTTTCTTTCAATATTGAAATGAGGGAATCTTTCAATAGTCTATTATTTCGCCTTTAACACTTGGGTGTTTGCCCAAGCTTTTGAAATATTTGGTTCTAGATCTATAAATTCCTATTCAACTTTCCTCTGGCGTATTGGAGCAATCCCTACACCATTTGATGGCTTCTCTATTCAGTTCCAAGAACATTGCTGCTTTGTTGTAAACTCTTCCACGAAGCTTGGTTGGGCACCCAAATATTTGGTAACCTATAGGAGTTTGGGGCATATAATAATTGCTTTCTTGATCATTCTGCATTCCAGTCTAGTGAGTTAGTTCTCCTGGGAGTCAGATTGGTTACTTTTGCATTAAGTTAGTGATCGATAACAGTATTGCATGTACGCATCCATAGCAGCATTTTTGGGTTGCCTACACACCTTCCTACACACTTTTCGGACACCATTGGGGCAGCGTAGTATGTTGTCCTCTAAAGATAAAACTGGATGTTATGAAGGAATTATGTGAGGTTGTTCAATTGGTAATGTCGTAAAACTAATTAACATTATTCTATCTTGCTAAAGCAAGTTTTTCAATTCTACATTGCTGTGATGAAAATTGATTTGGGTTCATAGACGTAATATGGCAATAAAAAAGAAATAGCTCACAATACAGGTGCTATCTTAAATAGATTTTTGCACAATCGATTATACAGTTTTCTTTTCTCTACCTTTGGATAATAATAATAATAATAATAATATATGCCTTTATTACCACTAAACGGTTGTTTTACAATGAAAAAAAAAAAAAAAAAGAAGCAATTAAGGTAAATCTCAGGGCGAGACTCAGAGTTATCTGCTACTAGCCCTGCTAATATATTCATAAAATATGTTTATTAATGCCTAATACCTAATAAAAAAAAAAAAGAAAAAATCATATACAACGAATATGTTCGTACGCTCAGCACTTGAAAAAATACTTAACAGTTATTCAACACATTCCTACAATTTTTGCCTAAAAAATAATTAGATGGACACACCACACTGATCTTGAAACAGGGCCTTCCGCACACGAGATCTAAAGGCAGAGACATTTAATAGTTTAAGGTCTTTCACAATAGAGTTGTATTTACTATAAATATTGTAGGAGTTAAAAACGCTTAAACAGAGATGTCCTGAAGGTAGGAGGGGATATCAAGCCCCTAAATCTCGTGGTAATAGCGTGAATGTCGGTTCTAAATCTAATTTTTAAATACAGATATGGCGGCGACTTATACAACACGATTTTATGAAATAACATTAACATTTCAGTTCGCGTCTATTCCTCATATTTAACCAGCCAACATCTTTCAACTTATGCGATATATGTTGAAACTTTCTAACTCCATATATATAACGCAGACATGAATTTTGGATCCTCTGAATACGATTGCACGTAATACTGTCTATAGCTGTATGGTAAATAGTAGAACAGTAAGTAAACTGTGACAGCACCAATGCTTCACATAGTTTGGACTTGACATTAATAGGTAAGGAGGATCTATGTGGATAAAGTTTCCTTAAATTCATATAGGCACGTTTAATATATTTGGTTATTTGATCACGAAATCTAAAAGAGTTATCCATAGACAAACCCAAATTATTTGCGGTGTGTACAAATGGCAACTGTAGGCCACAAACAACCACATGGAAAACTTTTTCGAGTTCTTTTACAAGTTTTAGATTTTCCGAATAATAATACTTTAGATTTTGAGGGATTTAAATGTAAGTCAAATTTAGCGGAAATCTCACTTAGGGATTCTAGATCAGTATTAATACTATGCAATGCATTACGCCAATTCGCTGGCTCAAAAGACAAATATAATTGCGTGTCATCAGCATAAATATGGTTGCGACAAAAGTTCAGCTGGTTAATAAAAGAAGACGTATATATTGAAAAGAGAAGAGGTCCCAAAACAGAACCCTGCGGTACACCAGTAGAAATGCATAGAGGCAGCGATACAGTACTGTTTAAAACGACACTCTGCCGACGATCAGATAAATAACTTTTTATAAGCTGGACTGATGCGACACTTAAACCTAAGCTATTTAAAAGAGAACAAAGTGTTGCATGACAAACCGTGTCAAACGCCTTAGAATAGTCTAGAAGTACCAAAGCTGTTACTAAACCTTTATCAGTTGATTCAATGATATCATCTGTCACACCAAGTAGTGCCGTTTCACAACTGTAACCCTTTCTGAAACCAGATTGGGTTTGTGGAAGTATATTATTTCTACTAACAAAATCATTCAATTGCATAAAAATAACTTTTTCAAAAATTTTAGAGATCGTCGGCAAAATGCTAATGGGTCTTAAATCATTTAAATTACAAGGATTTTTTATTTTTGGTAAAGGTTTAACCAAAGCATGTTTCCACAAAATGGGCACAGTTGATCTTTCTATACAACAATTAATAATGTGAGTTATGTAAGATATGATATAAGGACAACACAATTTAATCATTGATATATTGATATGATCAACACCAGTAGCTACATAAGGAGAGGCAATCATCTTTGGGATTTGATTACCTCATATCATTTAATTTTAAAAAGCATCATTAACAAGTTCCTAACGATGAACCTACTCATTTAAGACCAGCGTGAAAAATGGCACCCACAAAACGTAAACATATACCTTCTTATTAATGAAACCTGGCCAAAGGGAGAGCAAAGCACAAAGCACAGAAAACAATCCCAACATCCGTAATATCCATTCCATTTTTACGTCAAATAACCCCCAGGGCGGATACGCAATTATACGAATCCAGTCCGCGAAACGTGAATCCGCTTAATGTGATAAAACATTAAGCAGGCCTGTTGCGCGCGTCCTCGCCACGCTTGGTTATACGCATCGTAGATTCCTGGCAGTACAAAAGCGAGAGTCCAAACCGTACGAGGAATTTTAAACCGGGCCCGGACTTCGACAGAGAGGAACGTAGAGGGAGAAAGATCGGTCGGCGAAATTGCTTTAATGTTTTCGTTGATTGACGGCGATTTTTTGCGAACGAGACGACAACGGAACGGCGGAATACCTCGCGGGCCCGGTTTCACGCTAATTAAAGTCGATAGATGAAAGGTTAAAGTAGTGGTCGGGAGGAGGAAGAGATGAGAAGAGGTAAACCCACACTCACTAGGTTTATCGTACCTTCTGTTTAATTGGTCGGTTTAGGTTTGCGGTGATGGAAGGTGGATGATGGGATTGAGGATGAATTATTAGCCGTGGGAAGCTGGTAATTATTCCTTTTCATGGAGATTTCAATAATGGAACTTGGATGGTTATAATTTGATTGAGTATCATCGTATTTACTGCAAAATATTTCCGCGGAAGTTTTCATTTTAATTGGCAATAGGCTGGATTGGAGTAGATGTGTGCCTACTATTTAGACAAAAAGAGTGATACAAAGACTGGCTTTAGCGTTAAACTAACACGCAAGTTGTCCATATATCCTATACTCTGCTGGGCTTCCGGGCTGGAAGCGCGTTCTGGAGCTTATCTTCTGAAATTAGTTTCAAGTCAACAAAACAGTAACCGCAATCCTGAAGATGTCTCTTGCGAGTAGGGACGAAACATTGACTAGAAGAAGACCCAGGACATGGTTTCAGCTCGGAAATCCAACAGAGTATAGTGCTGATTTTAGCGTATTCTACGTGGATACTCTTAAGATTCAGTTGAGGATACAGAGCTGTTAAGAAATTCCAACATAGGTAAAACTGGATTTAGCAATAGTCACGAGCAATATAACTTAAAAAAAATCAGGGTTCAAGTTGAGATGAGTAATAGCCTCAATAGTGATGCAAATTGTTTTAAAAAAATTGTTAAATAGAACCCCGTGCTCCTCACACATTTTTTTCCTCTCCCCATGATGAATATAGTGTACTACAGTTTCACCCATTATGAAAATTTTCGCAACAAATTTATAAATTGGCCTCAAGTCAGATTCAGTACTTAGGTAGCAGATGCTTTTTTCCAAATATGATTCTACCAGAGTTCTTTTGACTGATTTGTGGCGTAAGAATCATCTACTCGAATGTCACAGAATGGTGCCGAAAAGATAAAACTGTGGTTATCTAAATATTCCAAAAAATAAACTAACAGTAATGGTACGACTTTTGGGCATGTTTGGTTTTGACTTTGGAAAAGAACATTTCCTGAGTCTGCGATTTTTATGAACTGCAATAGAGACTATCATCAAGCTTCAATTGTTAACAACGCACAACTAGTGTTTTCACCAAGGTTTTTCGTGGTAAAAGATTGGATAGGTAGGTGAAACCGGGACCATTTAAAACTCCTGTAATTTTTTTTTATAATAATAAATTAATATTTATTCCATAATAGATACAAAAGCATAAAATATGTCAAATATATGATTCTGAGTAAACTCATTCAAGAAAGAGCTTAGCTTTAGGCAAGTAAATGCGCAAATATTTAACGCAGATGAAACTGCACCATTTCAGAAAAGGATGCCCTAAGCAACATTTATCAGTGAAGAAGCAAAACGAACGCCCGGTCTTAAGGCAATGATAGACTAAGTCTGTTATTCTGTACAAATGCTTTGGGATATACGATGATAAAGCCTATCACCATTTTCAAGTCTGTAAATCTTTGCGCATTGAAAAGGAAAGACAGCTCAGCTACCAGTGCTGTGGATGGGCAACAAAAAAGTTTGGAAAACAATAGCACTTTTCCTGAGGTTGATTGGTTGCAACACGGTTTTGTAAAATAGGTCAGAAAATGTTTTGTTAGTTAATTTTAAACGGGTTGCCGTTCGTAGTAACGGCTACCTGCTGTATTCGATGGGTGGCCTAGGTGGCCATTCAAATTTTGCGCGCTTTAGAGTCGATATTCTCATCAACCAATCAGAAGGCATCAAGTAGGCATAGCCAAGGTGAAAAGTAGAAGTGGTGGGTATTATAAAGTGTGAATCGGAATATCTATGTTATCTCTTACAGGATTTTGTACCAGAACTCCTGTAACTATACTACTGGAAATGATGGGATCATAACCAGCGTAAATGTCGAAGCACGGCTGTATTAAAAAGAAAAACAATTTACCTACAATATTACTAATGAACCTCAAAATACAAACACGATCGGTTTGGGAATGTATTCGAGAACTGAAAAGTATGGCAGACCGCAATAAAATCAGTTTGCTATTGATGCCCGGGCATTCGGTAATCAAACGAAACCAAAAAGCCGATGAGTTAGCAAGGAGGGAATAATCGGCTTCACATATAGGTCCAGAACATGTTCTAGGAATGTCTAAAAGTACAACACGAGAGCAGGCGAAAGAAAAATGATATAATTTAATGGGTGACAGAGATGGGAGATCAAATACAAGAAATCAAGAGGTTGCAGTGTTCTCGGAGGCCACCGCTTAATAATAAAATAAAAACTTAGTAATACTAATTAATAATACCTTACATTTAGCCAATTCTTCCCTGTAGTAGCACAAACGTATCCAAATATATACAGAACGATACAGTGTTGAAAGCCAAGCGCATAGTGAATTACGTTTTTTCATCTGGTCATATAATTCAACCCCATAATGGAGTCTAGTTAATAACCCTATGAATTAACTACCTGTTTGGTGTGCATATTTGCGTTTCGAACATACGTCCACTATGTTGCATAGATACCTTTGTGGCGGAAAGAAAAAAAAGAGGGAACGTAATAAAGCTGGACGTGGCACTAAAAAACACGCATGGAAACAGAGTTATTTGTGACAACGGATAATAGGACGTAAAGAGGGCAAATCACCTTACAATATAATCCATCGTTTAAAAATTAAATCTCATTATTCTAAAGTAAACAATTAATAAGGAACAGGAAATAGAGAATAAGAATAGGAAACAAGAATAGGTAAAGGGAAAGGGAAAACGGAATGAGAAAAAGGGAATAGGGAAAAATTGAAAAATAAACAAATATAAAAGCAGTTTGAATATTTGGAAAAAATACTAATAAAAACCTTAAAACAAATGTTGAAAACAAAAACGACATAGTGTAAAAACAAAAGAAAACTACTTAAAGCCTACTGCACATTCTAAAAGTGGAAACTTTTCGAGTGAATGGACCGACTTTAAAAATCACCTTCTTCAAGGACCACATTCTAGGAGAATGTCCGGCTTCTAGTTAATATATACTAAAGCTTGACACAATGGCGTACACCATTTAGCGTGTGCGTTTCGGAGTCGAAGGCGCAAAAGATTAAAAGGGAAATATAACGTCGTCAGTAAATAGGGGTATTTTCGTTTATTGACAAAAGTACGAAAAAACGAGAAAACTCAACGAAATTCCGACATATTTTACAGAATGGGAAAGAGCCGGCGCAGCGACCGTCTTGATAACCCGTAGACGTCAGATCAGTGGTCAAAGTACACCAACTTTGTGCGATCATTGCTAAACTAAGGTGCCAGCTGAAGGTCGGGTTGATGTCGAAAAGGCTTCTTACATGCTTCATTTTACAGTTCGAACCTTAAAATAGGGTAAAAACGCGTTATTTTTTTTTTAAATAAGTCAATTTATAAAGGTATTTTTTACCAGCGACGTATCTAATATTTTAACCGAATGACAATGGCAGCTGTATCTGTCATACGGAAAAATGCCACTGAAAAGTTCCAAATTTCGAGGTGTGATTTCGAACGCCGTTTGATAAATGTTATGAAGCTATACAGTAAGAAAGGCATATGGAAAATTGCAGTATAATTCGAGAAATATTGATATTTGTATTGGAACTAATTTCCAAACGTGACATATCATTTGGATAACATTAGTTGTATTTTATTTGCCTCACGGATCACATTTTTAGTATAATAATCTTTGCGAATATGTCCCTTTTTTACCACCCGTGCTCGAAGGATTGCGCAAATATTTATTTTCTGAAGTTCGAGTGCTAGTGAATCAGTCAAATCGTTATATCTATGGACAGGCTATACATTCAACGTAAATTTTTCAAGGGGAATGCGCCAAGTTTAACCGCTCCCACAAACGTATTGTCCGCGCTCCCCCGGAAGAACAGTGCAACTTCTTTATGTCGGCAGTTAATTTCTGGGAGCCTTCCGCTTAAGAAGCGATTGTGAAAAGGGGGAAACAAAAGAGAGGCGCGAACATAAGCGCCGGAAGGGTTAAACAGCGATGCGGTGGCGGCACCACGGCGGATGGTGTGGGAAGAATCGAATCCGCGATTAAGGCAAACGAAATTCCTTGCCTCTCACTTTTCAGCGCGTAAACTTTCGCGCAAGCTTTCCGGAAACCTATACAACGAGAGACGGTAGAAGGAGAGAGTGTATACGGCAAAGAACGTGGCCCAAGTAAGAGGATACGAACAATTATATCTCAAATAGACTTAGTTCCGCTCGAAGTGGCGGTAAATACGAAATAACGTCAGCGGTGGTCTCCAGAAAACTTGATAGCGACGCTTTCATTCAAACTACGTAATTGGCTTTAAGTTGTCGGAAATAATGGATGTATTTCTGGTAAAATATACTGAAAGATGGAGAGAATAAGGCGAAAGGGAAGAGTGTGTACCTCTGTGAGTTGCCGAGAGTTTCTTCTGTTCTGTGTATTTTACTTAATTGTGCCTTTAAGTTCTGTAAAACTTGAGTTAGAATACGTCGTGTATACGCATGTTTTCCTTTTGTTCTGTTAATGGTGTGATTACATACGGATTTCTTAATTAATTAAACATTCGTAAGATTCGTAGAGGGATTTGATCATTTCTCGAAAGTTTAACTAATTGTAAGTTGTTACAGAAGAAAGGTTTTATTGAAGATATATGAAAGGCCCAAAAGGAGCTGAGAATGTTACACGCGACCGTAATTTAGTGTGAAGCTATATAGATAAAGTAAATATTGTAATATATTGAAATTCGCAGATAAACAATGATTTTATACAAGGTTTGTTCCAAGCTTTTAAAAGAAAACCTGACATAATCAATTGAACTTTTAGAGTATTCTATTAAACATTAGGCCATCAATTAACTTATTATATATTTTGTACATAATCTTCACATATTTCTCTTCAAATTTCTGCAAGATTCTTCTATTGGTGGGTTATTTTATTTGCAATCGCTTTGTCTTTATTTCCTTGATTTAAAATCACCTTCCATGCAATAAAGGATAATATTCCAAATAGTTTAGTTGGATGTTTTGACTTTTAAATAAAACTTCTATTGGTTGTAGTAAAACGTTTCGACTATGAATATAGTCTTTTCCAATTATTTACTTTTTTTTAAATTAATTTTAACATGTACATGAAATTAACAACTTGATGTTGTTATGTTGTTTTAAAATTTAAAAATTATTACAACCAATAAAAATTTCATTCAAATGTCAAAACTATTTGGAACATAATTTTACAATGCTTACAAGAAAGAACAATGAAAAATTGATAAACGGTAATGAGTGTTGCATTCATCATCATTTTAAAGATGCTTTCCAGTTTTTTAAAAAGAAAATCTGATATATACGTAAACAAATATATGATCTTGTTTAAGTGTTAGATATTACGAAATCCTTGCCCTATGTCGTGGAAAAAGTGAGATTTTGCGGAAACAACTGAAATATGTCTCGTTTTTAACTAGTATCGGATAAAAAACCTTACATAATACAATTTGTACAAAATTTTATCTACTTTAAGCCTGAGTATAAAAATTGCTTACGGAAAATTGATAGCTTTCGAGTTATAAGCAAAAAAAAAACTACTATTTCTTAACAGTTCTGTATTCTTTTATTCTTTAATGTTGCCTTACAAAATTTTATTAGTAAACCTCAGATTAGGATTCAGCGCTCCAAAAACATGATATGTAAGAAATAAGAACTATCCCTCAATTTTTCTGTGAAGAATACAAAAAATTTGATTAGATTCATTTTAGTTCTGTCAAATTTTAATTTTTCTGTCGTAAAGAAAATTTTAAGTTTCACAAAATCTTCAAGGTGGTTGGAATTTCAAAAAGGTAATTTAGGAAGGTATTTAATTACCAATAGCTGATTATAGAATATTGTATGTAACTTTAAAAAATATCTGACAACTTATGAAGCCCAGCTTATTTCCAGATGACAGCATTTATGCTGAGTGCAGTGTTAATGAAGTTGAGGGTTCATCATCATATTTAATAAAGTTGCAGTAGCTGAGGACAGTTACAAAGTCATACGGGAATATAGTCCGTTCAGAAGTTCTTCTATATACATATACGAAACGCTAGCGAGGTGTCGGGCACGACACCACGATGTTGAACGAATTGATTAAGTCCTGATGGATTAATACTCATAACAAGAGCTGGAACATTTTTGGGAGCTGGACGTCCTCTACCAACATAGGGCACACTGATTACAACATTAGTATGACTACCAACTTCAGGTATTTTTGAATCGGACAATTGTTTAGACATTTTTCGTGACTGCTCTTCTGGCAAGATTTGGCACATTCTCTCATAATAACAAAACAATACTCAAACCACAGGATAGATAGTAAGAGTAGTGTCACTCTTGTATGTATTTATAGGATTTTGAAGCATCGAAACGATGACCTTGGGATTCCTTTTGACGGCAAATTCAAATTATCTGCATTAAGTAATATGCAAGTGTTATAAAATCCAAGTGCATTTTTTATGAATGATGTGGGAATTAAGTAATTGAAAGCAGAATATTTGAATAATTGAGCGCGAAAATGGACTTTAGATAAGTCCAAAACGTAAAAAATTAATATTATAAATGTTAACTTAGAAAGAAACAGAATAATATACCGTATTCCTAATAAATAAAAGTGTTGATGTATAGGAATTCATTTCCTAAGTCCTTTCTAGATTTGTCCTTTGCAGAACTCGTTTTCAAACTGGGATTTCTCTGATGAAACTTGTAAGTATTAGGGGACGAGTGGTCGGTCATTTTGAATGTACCTATATATATTAGACACAATTTAATGTGTGAATTATAATACAGTAATTCCTCCATTTATGCAGGAAATTAGCTCCAGGAAAATAGGGCGTAGATGGAATCATGGAAAGCAGGTGTGTGATAGAAATCTAAATGGTTAAACAAGTTTGCATTTCTAAGATTAGTTTAAGCCTTGTTTTCTTTTTTTTTTATTTTACTTAATGCAGCACTTTTAGCGGAATCAAAAACAATCCGCCATCTGGTGTCCAGTAGAATATTTAAAATTTAAAAAAATCAAACGCGTTAAAGTGGAATCGCGTAAGTAGGGATATAAAAGCTATCGGGCTGAAATTAAAGCACACAAGTACTACTGTCACACATACTCTAAATACCAAAAATTAACTCAATCGATGCCACCCCATTCGAGATATTAGCATAAGGTGGAAAAATTCCATATTTTTTTTTCTCAGGAATTACTTAAGATATCACGTTCAAAAAAAAATATGTAAGTGAACACTGATTATGGACATTCTATAAAAAATCAAGAACTAATTCCCTCGACTCAGTTTAAAGTTATCACTATTTTCCCCTTTTGAGGGGTGGTTTTTTTTTTTTGAGTTTGGTTTAAGGTGCTAACTTGACTTTTTGTTATATTATACGATATTTTGAACACTTATGAGCCCCTGAGGTTTCATTTTCGCAAATGACTATTTCTATTTTTTAAACTTTAATAAATAAAAAAAAAAAATTAAGGCACCATAACGCATTCTGGTTGTTTCATTCGCTCAATGATCAAAAACAAATATAATTAATATCACATACTGTTGTCATTTTCTGTTTCTTAATTCATTCTATTACATAGTACAGGCATTCAAAAACTATTATATAATTTTCCGGTAAAACGACTTAGATCTACACGTTTTACAATCTGTTATATATACGTACGTAAACAACAACAAAAAATCAACAAATTAAAGCACCTGAAACGAAGAGCAGCCCTAAACAAAATGCACACAAATTTTAATTTGTGTACACTTTGCTGCGGGTAGAAAGAAACTTTTAATAAAAGTCGTCCCTTTTCCCCTACCCCCCGCGCGAATTTGAATTCTTCCCAGTCCGGGCGAAAACTTCGACGCCAGACCATTTTATTACCCGTGTATTACGCGGGGATTTTTTTTTTTTAATGGGGTTGAGTCGGCGCGCGAAATGCAATTTAAAGTTTATCACGGGTCGTCGACGGAGAGTTACGTGATGATGGATTACGCGACGACGTGTCGGAGAAGAACGGGCAGGATTGAGGCGCGTATAATAATAATAAAAAGGCATACGTTCTGCGTGCTGCATATTCGCCGCCTCCCTTCTTTTATCGTGCCGGCACAAACTTTGTTACCGACACTTAAGCGTGCATACCGTCGAGTTCCTGTGTGCGCGCTGTGCTGTGCTGTTTATCGTGTCGACGTTTGTGTTCGGCCGCTTTTTTCGGTTGCTTTTAACTCCCGGATTTTTCTCCCGGATTATACTCTATTTGTTGTCGACGTTGGAAAGGCGGTCGGGGTATTCGAGGGGGGTGAGCTTACCTGCAAAGAAAAGAAAACGTTAGATGGTATTTCTAAAAACCGACGCATACGTGTTGATGGCATAAAAGCAAAAGCATGTTTTTATCAAGTTGTTGAGATGTTACGTAAACGACTGAGAAAAAACGATTGATGCCTGTGAAAGGCCCAAATCAAACAAAAAGTGTTATATATTAATAAGATGCGAGAAAATTGTTATAATTAATTGGGCTTCGAATACAAAATAAAAAAGATTCACTTGGTTTCCATTCATCATTACAACATCAGTACCTAATCAAATGTAAGCGAACTTACGAAGTGTAATTAAAAATTGAAATAAATAAAACTGATACGCTTCCATTTATTACTGAAAAAAAACACTACTCACAAAAAACTATTATGTTATTAACGACTTCTTCACAGAAAGAATTAAAATAAACAAAGGTTTATCTAATATGTAAAATGTCTATCGTTGTATTTGTAATGCCATGTTCACCATTATTTGTTGTATGTTTATTGCATTTATATATTTATTTAGCTTGACGAATTTTACGCTGTACGCATAATGAAATGAAAATATATTATTATTATTATTACTTCGTAAAGCTATCTTTATTTAATTTTTAAAGCAGATGAAATTTTGTGTTGTAATCCAACGCATCATTAATGCTAGGCAAATAGCGTATGACATGAAAATTTAAAATACATGGCAAATATATACAGGGTGAGTTTTTCAAACCAAGCAGGACTGATTTCCCAGATATTAAATTCCCATTCAATTTTTTTTTGTTTTATTATACCTATTGTCAAGCCGGCAGTACGGCTGAGAAGGAAGGGTGCATCAGTGCCAATCTTGAAAGTCAAGCAGCAATATGCGGTACCGGTTGTTGGTTGGGTCACCATTCGGACAACACTTCTCAGTGGCTCGGTGTGTTCCGGCGCTCTAGCCAAGGGCCTTCAAGGCCTGTAGTGCTGAGTTATTATTATTATTATACCTATTGGCAACTCCTTTCGAGGACACACTGTATATATTTACGGTACAGAAGGTTCATATATACATTAAAGTGCTTTTCCAAATACTATGGGAAATGCAGAAGGATTTGATGCGTTAACTAGATGTACAAAGATAGTGAAATATATATAGGCAGTTACAAAAAAAACTTACTCAATTCTTTTGTAGCACTTATAACAGATCACAATGATAAAAGAGGATCAAAAACGCCAAGCATACTAACGATTACTTGTAATTCATCGCAATTATATTATCAAATGATCTAGCCATGGGCGCGTTCATGGACGGTCAGCTGCTTAGTAAAAGCAGAAAAGCCCTGAGTTACGCTAACAAGCAGCAATACGAGTTTCCCTGAATGGTTATGCGCTAGTCCAAATCACAGACTGAAACATAACCTATTCAAATAAATGTAATCTGTCAAAATAATTACAACCTTTTTGGATAGTGTATAATATATCAAGCTATACGAGGTTATACCTAAAACATAACGGATTTTATTATTGTAGATTTTTTAATAAATGATGATCTTGATGTAAACAACATAATGGATATTACTATATAGAAACAAAATACTTCCTTTCAGGCATTCCAGGTATTATAGGTGCAATTGATGGAATGCATATTCAGATTAAGCAGCCTTTCAATAATGATCGAAATAGAGATGATAATGATGATGAACAAATCAGTGGAGAATTAAAGAGAGAAATATTTAGCATCCGTAATTTAGTAATAGTTTTATTAAATAACTAACAACTTCACTGACATGTATTTAATTTTACAAAAAAAGAGATACATAAATAAACATATTTTCGTAGAAAAATACATACAAATGTCGCTATTGACAGACATCAATGTTTCGCCTTTTCAAGGCTCGTCAGTGCCAATTTTGCGACATTTGTATGTACCGCACAAGGCGTATATATAGCTACTAGATGTACTTAATACTGAATGAGTGTGAGATGTTACGAACTTATTATTTTAAAGATATTTTGCTAATTTTCCAATATAATATGTACAAATATGTTCTGATTAGAACATAAATTCGTAATATTATTTTGAGTAAGCACTAAATTTTGCGCTATGCGCTAATAAATGGATTAAACGTAGAAAAATACATACAAATGTCGCTATTGACAGACATTCTCACTCATTCAGTATTAAACATATTTTCTATAGCAAGAAACTTTTTTTTTGTTTTCTTTATATGACGAGACAGTATCTTTTGAAATACAAAATATTAATCCTTATTATTAACTATTTTTTCTAAATATATTTGAAATAAAATTAACTTCTGCTTTTGAATATAATTGTTTTTCCTGTAACTGTTCTCTAATTTTCTTAATTTCTTCCAACCTTTCAGTGTCAATTTCAAGCTGTCGCTTCTGGTATACATCCAAACATTTCCACCTAATAAGTGTTTCAGATGGTGTATTTTATAGTTCACTTGGGCTTAATGTATTTCCCTTCAGTTAATAGTAATAATGCAGTATATTATATCCGTTACAGGTATACATTTTAAGTGGACTCACGAGAGCATTTTAATGCTCTTAGAGGAATAACAGAAACGGTCATCTAAATTTAGAAACCCTAAAATAAAAGGTATACTTACCTTGTAGATAGTAGTAACTGTGACAAAAAAATAAGAAATCTGAAGGCAACAAACATGAAAAGCATTGATAACAATAACAGAAAAACTCGAACTGGAACTAGAAGACAAGAACATACTTGGCAAGGTTTCAATAAATTTTTGTCGACGACAAAAATGTTCATCCAACAAACACTATCTTCAATGGCACCTTTACCAGATGCAAAAGACCAGGAATAGTGATAGGAAACCGACTCTAATTAACAATTAGATAACATAACCACACATAACCAACGTATGCGCTCCCTACTACTACTTTTGACAGCGCTGAGGAAGGCAGCCTACAATTTCGACGCTGAGTGAATTAGTCGGCCGCTGTTTGTCAGCGGCAGGTCAGCTGCTCTATTCAGGGAAGTTGCTTACTAAGCTTCTCAGCCGCTGAGCGTCCCGGAACGTGTCCCATAAGTCAGTTCAATAAACGAATGGAATCATGAACCAATCACGTTCCTGCATGTTTTTGAAGAAAGTTTTATACGAAAATTAAAGTAAAAATAACTTCCACCAATAAAATTACAATTAATGCGGAATAATTATCCGAAAAATTTGTCCGTTTAATATTCTTAAGCGAATTTCAGTGGTAAACACAAAATTATGTGTTTTTCCTGGCAACTCTTCTTTACGTTGTTGTTACATTTAAAATTTACATGAAAAAACTGTAAACCTTACTTCATTTCTACGTTAAATATATTAACAGCGTTTACATAATTTAATGTAGCAAATTCACAACATTATTGCATATAGTATTTCTGTTCTACCATGGTTAAATTACTATGTTTTTTAACAGTGTATAACTCATTCAGTTAGTTTAATGTTCTAATATCCTTCGTTTTTTTCCAATCATCTCTCTCTGTGTGTGTTTTTTTTCACTACTTTAAACGAGGGAATCAAAGACTCGTCGAACAGGTACTTACTTCCAGTGGCGAACCAACTTCTTCCTCCAATATCAACCGTCGAAAGACGACGCGCCCCATAGACCTGATAAGAAATAAATTGATCGTCCGCAAAAAGAGAGAAAAGGACTCTCGAGCCCCGGCAAGAAGAAGACGGCTCGAGGCGGACGGGTGAAGGGGAGAGGGGGGGCACATCCCTCGCCGAGGATTCGGAGTGCATGCGTCGGTCTGAAGATATGAGCGTCACGTTCCGCTTTCCGATCCGGTTTCGCTATTTTAATTGGAGTTTTTGGTCGATTAAGTTTCTGATAATGGTTGGCGGACGTGATGGGCCGAACCCCTCGTTGGAACCTCGTCGAAGGTCGAAAAGCTCTTTTCTTTTCTGCCTTTTTTTTTCTTCTCTTCCTTCGTGTGTATCGCCTCCTTCTACTTTCCTTATTGGTGCGCCGTTCGTTTCACGAGGTTCGGCTTTTCGCCGTGTATGTTACGAATGCTGACTACCAGCACGCAAAATCGTTTTAAGATAAATCAAGCGAACGGATCTGTTTCTGTGTTTAACAATATATATATATATATATAGCGACGGTGTTGTGCCTGCTTCAAGAATTCCTCTTTTTTTAAGCCCGCTGAATAAAAGTGGCCAATATATTTTTGTAAGCATTTCTGTTTGTTATTAGTGAGAGTTTTTATGGGTTTAGAAAAGCTACTATTTCTTGTCTGTTTTAGGTATTGTAATGTAGTGCAGTACAATAAGAAATCAATATTATGAGTTAACGAAATAAAATAAGTAGGTTTAGTCGGTAAATATATTGATTAGGTGAAACGCAACTAACGATTTAGGACAATAAGAACTGCTGAGTCAGGTGTAATCACTATTTCTATAGTAAACGCTGAGATTCGCAACGAAGATGCTTAATACTGTTAGAACACCGCCTATTACTAGCTTAGCATTACACTCTTAAATAACAGATGGCGCTATTTATTATATATAATAATAGATTAATTAATTACTTTATTAAAATATTTTGTATGTATTTTGTCATGTTTTCAATTAGTTTTTCAATGGCTTTCCTTTAATAATTTTATCACATTCTAGAAAACATATTTTGTTAAGGTAAAGTCAGGTAAGTGTGTAGTAAAAATTGCATAGTGCGAAGAAAATGTAACACTGTTCACATAATAAGTCATTTTGATAACTTTTACACATAGAAGTACGTAATATATGCCCAGTTGTAAGCCTTCAATAGATACGCCTTTTATAATTATCAACGGTTTACTAGAAAAAAAAAAAGAAATTTTAAACACTGTCAATACTACACACTTACCCATCAAAATGGTGCAAGTGTGTAGTCGTTCCGCATTTTATATATTAATAGCATTATCCTTTAGTTCGGTCAAGAGTGTAATACAGATGCCTGTTTAATAAGGTATGATATACTCACAAGATATTCAAGTTATTACACGTTAGGAGATGCGAACTTTTATTTGTAAAACTAGTATGAAGTTCAGTACATTAGCATTATAACAAGAGGATGCCCGTATTTCAATTTTAAAAATAAATATAGCCAAAGTACACACTTGCCCCGGTTACACACCTACCTGACTTTACCTTATATTGATTTTTTTTTATGTTTGTCCATCTTTAAACCAAATAATGATAATAAACTGAATACTTTTGTATGTAACGTTAAACCACAAGGATCTTTGTAAGTATGACTAACTCTTCTGTGTTACCCGCTGACCTTGAAAAATACGCTTGTGATAGAAATACATAAAACGGGATGATATTTTGTCATTACTTTTTCGTTTTTGGTTGACTGCATGTGAATGATATCATCCATTAACTTTTTCATGTAATGGGTGCTTCATTAAAATATTATTGTAGCAAATCAATATTGTATGTAGATAGATTTCTTTCTATATTATTATGTAAATGCATAAAAAAAAAACTATTTTGTTAGGGAGCTCATTAAACTAATTATATTCAAAATGGAAGATTTGCAATAAGCACTTGGAAAATATGAAAATATCGTTTTCAACTTGTTTTAGGTTTATTTCAGCGCTGAAAGTACATTCGATGTCATGGAAAACAAAACACAATTTGTGCGTCGTCGTGTACGGGAAAAAATTCAATGCGGACTGTGTCAGACAAACGGTTAAACATCCCACAAAAGTTAGTTGATTTAGTCTGTTATAAGTGGCAAAGGTACAGGAAGTCTCTACGTCGTCGAGGGTATCATGAAATAGGACCAGTATAAGAAAGTCCTCCAAAACCACTTGATCCATCAGTTAAAGGCTTGGTTTCCAAATGGCGAGCCGTTCGCTTTTATGCAAGATGGAGCCCCCTGCCATACTGCTCGGTCCATTAAAACATTTTTGCAACAGAGTAACATCCCTCTTCTTAGCTGGCCAGGTAATTCCCCAGACATGAACCCAATCGAAAATGTTTGGGAGCTGGTAAAGCGAGAGGTAGGAAGGGAAGCCACTACCACTAAAACCCAGTTAATACAAAAAAATTATACGTGTCTGGAATGGCTAAAGGTGGCTCCACTAAAGATTGATTTTCTTCTAAAATTTATACGAATGAAGTTTTTATTTTTTTTTAGTAAGTTTAAATTAGTTTTATTCTGTTTGTTTAGCTATTAAGATTGAAAATAAAAAAATAAAACATTTTTATAACAAAATAATCATTGTACAAAGTCAACAGTCGAAATAACTGTGTGTGCGTCTAATATTACGGCCAGGGACTGTACATATATCGGCATTCACTTTTACCCACTCACTCTCCCATTTCAATTTTCCCTTTTTCCCTTCATCAGGTCTCAATTAATCAAAGTCACGTTTAAGGCATGAGCACGTAGAGCGATGGAATTATATTCATCGACGGAAGAAGGAATTTTCTTAAGCGGTATTATATCGTATACAAGATACGCCGTATAGAAACGCCGCGTTGAGTCTCCTTCCCAAAAAAGGACAAAACAAAAGGTAAGGTCTCTACACTCACGGCGGCAATAATTATTAATGGAAAGTCGCAGAGCTCGCATTAATACGACCGGCGAACGCTGGCTGGGATACGCCTCCATTATATACCTGCCATTAATTAATTCCCGATACTTTCCAAGCGCGACACGATACGTGTATATCAACTGTCGGCCGATCTGGAAGTTTCCCATCGACAGTCCGATCGCGTACGCCGTATAACCATAATAATAACAATAATAACATAGCAATAATAATGCGTTCGCTTCGGAACAAACGAGAATTGCACGGCCCCGCTATAATATCCACCGCTCTTGGGATATCGCACAGAGCTGTAGTGAAAGCGCGCGAATAGGAGAGACGGAGAAGCGAATACGCCTAGATATAGGGGAAAGAAAGCGAGAGCAGGACGGAGAGAGAAATGAAAAAAGATGAAGGCAGTCATAATCGCGGCATTGGAGGAGAGAAGCTGTAATTGCGATTAAACCTCCAGTCCTTTCTCTCGACGTTCGATGAAATAATGCGGCGATGGATTCTTATACACGGTACATCAATACCGAGCATTTGCGACGTTGCCAGATCGGCAATCAATCAGATAAAATGGCACATCGATGATAGAAAGCCGTGTACAGAATTAAAATTCTTTTTATCTTAAACAAAATGCATAAATTACACGAGGAAATATGTAAATGTAAAATTTGAATTGTTAAGAAAATACCTCTATTCTAACTAGAACGTCATGTATAAATAACAAACTACATTTGTTGAAAATGACAGAAATGTATGATGAGTGAAGTGTTAAAATAAGTGCTCCCTAATTAGTTGGAAATTATAATCTATTTACTACATTCAAATTATCGTTTCACTACCGGTTTCGGCACATAATCAGCCTTCTTCAGGTGTACAATAGTGTAACCCTGTTTGTTAGTAAGTGCGATAATTCAGAGAAGGTTCGCTTGCGGCACCACACTAAACTTTGTAAATGTTTCATTTATGTCCCGTTACGATCATTCATTTAGCTTCTAATTGACTATTACATTTAATTAAAAACCGGGTCCGATGTTTCGTCATTTTTGGTGTTCCACACAGTTCTATTCTCGCACCGCTGTTGCTCTTGCTTTATATGAACGACCTTCCATAAGTTATTGATGATTTTCGCGTCATTGGCTTCCTCGCTTCTAATTTCCAAGTAATTATAGGAAGTAAGCACCTATTTCAACACTTTAAAGCTTGACACAATGGCGTACCCCCATTTAGAGCATGCTTTTCGGTAAAAAAAAATCTCTCGCTAAAGGATTCGAAGCCGCGCTGGATTAAAAGGGAAATAAATGACGACCGAATGGGAGAAAAAATCATCGCGCGAGATTAGGGGTATTTTAATTTATCGACAAAAGTAGGGAAAAAAACGAGAAAATTCACCGAAATTTCGATCGAAACGAAACTCTCAAATGCCAGCCACTGCGATCCCTCGTTAGAAGTTAGGAGCGCGAACGGCGACATGGCGTAATCCTTCGCTACTCACTTTCATTCGACTACGCTTCTTTCACAGGGTTTAACCCTCGGGAAGTCGTGCCAGTGACTCACATGCCATTTAGTATGTGACCTCCTATGCTACTATTCAGGCGCGCCCTCTACAGAAGCCTAGCAGACGTAAGTACGAAGCTACCCAGAGAACTCCGTCGCTTCACGCTTATGAACAGAAACCACTTTGGTTCGTGGTCGTGCTCTTATTCTGGTCGTTTGCCCCAAGGATGTTATATAGAATATGTGTTGGTAATGGTTTTCGCTTTTACTTTGTAAGTGATCATGAAACTAGTTAAGACAAAGATCGCCAATGGCGCTACTAATTATAGCGGGGTAAAAAAGGCATTTAACTTTTCAAATTTAGTTTTGTTTTAGATAGGATAAATTCTTTTTTACATAACTGAAAGTCTTTGTTTCCGGTCAGATAGAGTTCCTATATGACTGGAAACATATATAAAAAGCAATTTCTCCTACCCAAAACAAATGTTAAAAGAAATAATAAAATGAGAGTATATAAAGGAAGTAATAATGAAAAATAAATTTATTTTATATATATGAGCACAATACATAGTTTCATGTGTTGTTTGCAGCTTTTATTGTAATAGAACAATTTTATCAACAATTCTCAATCAATACCTTTTAAAATTTTATTTACATTTTCTTGTTCGAGTGAATAAATAAAAGCAGAAATATATTAATTTACCTAATTATGGAGAAAGGTCATCATATAAAAAAAGTATGTTTACCTGCAATATAAAGCAATCTGGGTTGCGTTTTTTAAATACTATTATCTCTAATCTCTGATGACGTAATGCATATGAGTGTTACAAACTACTGCATTCATAAATATATAAATTGCAGAAAATGTCGTAAAGATGGCGCTTTACATATTTCATTCCAACAATATTCTATATTCAACATAAATAGCGATATGCGGTTATACAAACATTAATCTAGTAGATTACTCAGATAAACATCTTTTAGGAGCTACTCATCACAGCTCCTAAAAGATGTAAAGAGAAGGTAGCTTGCATTTTAAATATAGGATTTCACAACAATTTTTTACCGAATAAACTGTAGTGAGGAAATTGTTTACCACATATTTCACGTCATTTTTTCATATTTTACAATTTTATTACACAAGCAGAAAAAGTGTTAAAAAAGAAGCCAAAAGTTTCTATTCATATTTTTTTTTAATTATTACTATTGGAAACTAAAAAAAAAAGAATGAAAATGCCAGGAGAGAAATTGTGTGCTTTATATAAAAAAAAAAAATAAGCTAGAACTTCATATATTACATTATATGGAATTTTAGTCTTCCATAAAGCACGCATAGAGAATTGTTATTGAGTGTGGGTGTCTCATAAATATTAACTTGGCAATTGTAGATAAAAGAACATGAATTTTAAGATAGATTGTTTGTAATTATCGAAGGACTACAAAAATATTCAAGATCAAAGCAGAAAAATGCGTTTTAGATGTAAACGACTTTGCAATACATGATTATAGTTGTAGGAAATTGAATTTATTTCCATAACATTAAGATAACACATCACATTAATCACGAAGATACAAGCAACAACAAAACACTCTTCTGGATGAGATGATGAGATTTATCTTTGCAAGGATTGAGTGAATTTTACAGCGAATACTTGGTATCGTAGTTTTACCTATGCATATTTCTCTATTAATTAAATATTATAAAAAGAGAGTATGAGTTTGTTTGTTCGTTCCAAGTGTACTATAGAACTGCTAGACTAATTTTAAAATTCCTTTTTCTCTATAAAATTAATGGAGGAGTTTTATTTATTTTTTTTATCCACTCTCGTTTGTAGATCATTATGTATACATGTAATCCCCTCACGCTGAATTAATGCACTCGCTTCGCTCGTGCTCTAAACGTTGCACTTGGACGCAAAAAGCTACCCATGGTCTTTAAGAAGAATAAACTCTTTAGTACAAATGACCAGAATGAGATGTGAACTAACGATCCTAACAAAATATTTGAAATGGTAAGTATAAACTTGCATTAAGCATTAACTACCATGAAAGTATAAAAATAACTTAAAGACACAAAATGGCTTTCATATCGACCAATCACAAATTATTAACTAGGGCTGATAATGCAAAGCAGATCATTCCGATCCAATCCATACCCAAATACCTGATTTAATAAATTCTCTAAATAAACAATTAAAACAAACTGAAGACTTTCAGATACTTAAACTAGTAGGCGGGCTTAGAAGGAAACACACTGAAAGAACTATAAATATATTTCCAAACTTTACAGTTAACCACATAAGTGAAATAGGTAGAGTAATTGAAGTGCTACATTCATGTGTTATACTTCTGGTCAAAACCATAAAAATTGGAATTGAGGCTAAAGGAAGAGCACCTTTACGGTGATTTAGTCTTTTTGGCATATATGTTCACAATATGAATGTACTGAAGTGATGCCAATAAATTGATATGATTATGATTATGATTATGACATTTGCAGATAAGACTATACTCTGTAAACTGTATGTGCAACCAATCTAAGAAAAAGTTTGGTTTTGAGCATCGAGCATTAGAAGTGATTAGAAGTCAATTTAAGATGCACCAATATATGGTAACAATTTTATATATTCGCTTTACCCCAACTCAAAACCTTACCACAAACCATTTTATATTGGGATGAGGTTTTCTTCATTTGATAGTAACAAAATTTCAAAAATACGGAAAAATGCTGCAAAATACATAGACAAAGAGATATAATTGGAATGTCAATATTCATTGCCATTTTTGGAATATAAATATAGATTTCTGAAGAGATGGAAAAGAATGCCAAAATACCAGCAAAAGGCTGGATTCAAAGTTAACAGAATCTACACCTAATAAATTTCAGAGTGCCAAAAAGAAAGAAGAAGAAGAAGGTGGAAAACAGATTCAGGAGAAACATTGTCGTATGTAGACTTTGTAGTATTTCTGTAAATATTCCTGGAACAAAATTATTTGTGTAATATAGTACAACATTTTCGATTAGGATGTGTTCAGCTACGCACATCCACCTGACTATATTTAGATATGGCTTTATTTGACCTAATTAACTCCCAAACTATCCTGGTTACGTGTCGCCAACAAATTAATTGTTGATTCCTGGCTTTAATAGGAAATTGATTAATTCTATTTTGACCTAATTTGATGACAATCGCACATGCTTCCTTCTTTTTAAGAAACATCATCTAAATCTCAAGCATAAATGCACTTCACGTGTCGTCTGGCAACGTCGCCAAACGTCCTCTTGCAACTCTCGCAAGTCGTTCGCCAAACGCGAAACGGGGACCGTGTTGCTAAGGGCGGTCAAGTCGGCAGCTTGGCCTGGGTCGAGTCTCTTGTAACTTGTCGTCGGTCTTTGCGATTCCGCCGGCTGGGACGGGTATGCAAACTAGCCGAGAGGACAGAGCACGGCATTCACGTTCGTGCGTTGTTTTACTGTCACACGGTGCTGCCGCGGGCTAGAGTCGTGATCAACGCGATAGGGCGCATTCGCATGGGATAAGCGTATCCTCTGCATACTCTTTCATTTGATCGTCAAGAATTACGATGAATAGGAAAGAAGACAAGACGCATAAGAGGCTCTTTGATGTATGTATATTATGCAAAATACTATTAAGGACGAAGATGAGACTAGAAGAAAGTTGTTTTAGTATTATATGCCTTTATATTAACGCTTTCAGAAAAAAAATCTATTCATTCAACAGGAGTTCATCTTTCACTTATAATGTTAAAAAATAAATAACGTAAAACTTATGATATATTGCTCAACATCGATGTTTTGTCCAGAATGGTTCCACTTGGTCGTTAAGGTCATTTTGGAAAGGGATGTGGGTTAATTGACAAGCATATTAGATTAGATTACGATTAGGGTAGCCCAAGGACCTTGTTTCACCGCGGCTTCTCAAATCTATTGTGATCCACTTTTTCCTAGCAGACATGCTTCTTTGTGCAGCTGCTCCGTGTGGGGTTCTCCAGGCCCATTAGCAGACTTTTGCCACCACCCTCTGGACTCATTATGCATCCATTCATTGATGGATTTTTTAATTTGAAATGGGTAATGCCGGGAAAAGAGCCAACTTTTCCCAACTTCAACGAATGACCTTCATGAACCTCGTCTGGCGAGATCGTCCACTGCCTCATGTACCCTCACGCCCGCATGGCTAGGAACCCAGACCGATATTAATTTGGGTGCTTACCCCATTTAGGACGCTCACACAGTCCCAAATAGCTTGAAGACCACAACCATGGCATCGCCTGGCACTCCCAAAAGTGGTGTCTCCTTAAGTTCACCTAATAGTTTTAGACGGCCAGCATTGTGCGATATACTTATCGGTGTTTGACCATGCATAAGTCAATGTGCTGTAGACTTGACAGTTCTTTATATGTAAATGTGTAAACCTCTAACAGGTTTGGAATTACTTCCATTGCAGTGGTAGGGGTCGATCTCATCGCACAGACACGCCAGTCTTTGTATGCCACTTAGCGTTTTAGCCGCACCTTTGGTCACCATACTATTGCTGCGTACGTCATCATAGATCTAGTTACTTTCGTATCATCTTGGGACTAAGATCCCAGTTCCTTCCACATAGCCTTCTACATCTCCTAAGCGCGAGAGTGGTTTTATTGGTTGTATTCTGCTTTCATCGTATGTAAATCGATTTTATAAAAATTTAAAGCATGCAACAGCTCTTCCTATGAAGTCGCCAGCAGAACAGAAACTTTAAATCTTATAATGGAAACAGTTCAAGCACTAAACATATAATGTAAGACTTACAAAACTATGTAAAGAGCTACTATTATATTAAACTGAAAAGATTTATTTATATGTATCGTATAGAATGCACCAAAAACGATAATGATTGTACCAGGTCTGAGGTAATTTTTAAACTGTGGCTTGTAGGTCGAGTATTTGACAAATCCACATAAATGTGTAGCTTCTTTGGAGTTTTGCTAGATCAACATGAACGCTGTAGCTATCGCAAATAGACAACATGTATTGTAAATAATACGCCAAGAAAATATAAAAATGGTTGCACGAAATCTAACTTTTTAGGCTATGGTTTGTAAACCAAATCTTGGGTAAATCTGTAGAAGTGATTCTTCCATAATTTTGTTAGATTCTTGAATGTGTCAAAAAATGGCTAACAGGAAAATTCAGCCATTACGAGCAATATTCCTCAAACATATATAGTTTTCATTTGCTCAATTTTTGGTTACAAATATTATCTTCAATACTGGTTTTTACTCGCAAATTGAAAATTGGCCATTTGATGAGAAATTTATTGAAGTATTTTGTATGGAATTATGTGTCTTTCATTATCAGTTTCGGAAGAATGACATTTCAATTGCTTTTAAATCAAGTCCACATCAATGAACCTAACTGTTCAAAATACAAACTTCGTGAATATTACGTCTACTGGCAATGTTTAGTGACTCTTTCTTTATTGTTGTTTGAAATGTATTTCAACAAATCAAAAACAAATAGACATTAGCCAGGAAGCCAGAAAAAATAATTAATTGCAATTTTTTTTTTGCATGAGAACATTACTCCACCAGGCAAAGTATTGTATGACGTGTCAATTTTAAAATGGCGTAAATAAAGATACCTCCGCTGAGTCAAGCAAGAAAAAAATTCCTTACCAGAGGATGATATGAAGCTGCTACTCTATAAACCTTTTAAATGCAAGGTTATGGTGTTCCAAGCTGAGGTTGCTACAATCCATCACTGTGTCCGAGTGATAAAAAGATGTACTGAGCCAGGTAAAAGCGTCGCTATCTTCTCTGACAGTCAACCCACACTTAAAGCGATCAGCTCCACAAGCGTGGACTCTAAGCTGATTTGGGATTGTGCAAGCGCCCTAAATGAGGTGGGCACCCAAAGGAAACTAACCCTGGCCTGGGTCCCTAGCCATTCGGGCGTGAGAGGAAATGAGGCGGCGGACGAGCTGGCCAGGCGAGGTTCGTCAAGGCCATTCGTTGGAGCCGACCCCTCATTCGGCACTACCAAATCGCAAATTAAAAAATCCATCGATGAATGAATGGATACATAATCAGCCCAGAGAGTGGTGGCAAAAATCACCGGGATAAAGACAGGCAAAAGAGTTCCTAAAGGAGCAGAGGCCTGAATTCGCGAGAGATCTACTGAATAAAGACAGGAAGACTGTCAAAATGATTGTAGGTCTGCTGACTGGTCACTGTAGACTGAATAGGTGTTGGCAGATGATGCAACCTGTAGATACTGCCAAGAGGAGGAAGAAACACCAGTCCATGTGCTGTGCCAGTGTGAAGGCCTGGCGAGGACAAGGTTTCTAGTAATGGGGAGGAGAACCCCACAGCTAGTAGCTACACAAAGAAGCCGCTCTCAAAGATGATAGGCCTAATTAAGAGGGCAAAATTAGAGAGCGTCCTCTAGGAAAAAAGGAGATCACAATAGATCTGAAAAGGTCGCGGTGAAACAGGTCCGTAGGCCAGCCCAATCCTAATCTAAATCTTAAAAATTCAAAAAACCTTACAATTAAAAAAAGTAAACCAATAACTTCCAAACAAACTTTTGTTGAACTTTTCTTTAGTTATTTACTGATACGTTTCAATTGGCTGAATTAAATTCGCATTCAGTGTTGTTAAAAAAAGCTTTTTGTACGTTTATAAGAATTATCTCCACATCCGCATCGAATTTTTAATGAGCAACTTGACAGATCCAGGTACTTCTCTCGAAACCCTTTGATTTTTATTCTCCAAACCGTAAAGCTATTATGACGCTCCCTCCAACGAAATTGAAGTGCGTAGAGCAATTAGGGCAGCCTACGTTTCCGCCTCATCCTCAATTTTTCATCCGCAGAATCAATGGCGAACTTATAATAACGCTCCGTTGTGCGAATAACCCGACGACCTTCTTTCACCCCCTTCTTTCCGCTCGGTACCGTACTTTCACTGTATATACCCTTCTCTTTGTCTTACTTTCTGCGTTTAATCTTATATTAAAGTTCGTGGTACGAGATGGTAGATGGGAGGGAGGCGGTTCAGCGCGACAACGGCGGGAACAAGAAAATTTTCCGTACCATAAGTTTCAGTGGTACAGATTAGGGGTGGCGTATGAATAATCGTTGTCAAAAGATAACCCCGGATCCGTGAACTTGTAGCGCATAATTATCCCCGCGCTGGCATGGGATCCACGCGGTCTATGTTCGACCGCGGAAGCCGCAACTCCGTCGTGGATTAGCGCGACTAGAATGTGGGGAGAGGCGAGAGCAGCAGTTCCAAAACAGCTCTCGCAGCCACATAAAGCTATCGACTGAGAGGTGTGGAAGCGAGACAAAGGGCTTGCCTAAAGAAAGTCTTTCATCCTCATCAATCAATGAGACTCATAGTTGGAGTAGCCATAAAATAATTTTTCTTAAGTTTGATTACTGGTAACAACTTCTAAATCTTGTTCAAATTTAAACTGTTTTATGTTTTATGGTGGAGAACTATATGACAAGATATAGCGGTAATATTTCAAAAATCGGTAAATGCCCACCTAACTTTCTTTCTTTCTCTAAATGGTATGCTTGATATTGATTTTATCAGAAATCTTGTTTACAATCCGAAAATGTTTTGAGTCTCGCGGGAACTCAATTCTCAATTCTGTATAGTATACTCTTATATAAAATAATTTCGAAAGCTTAGAATTAAAAAAAGATTGAGTATTGATTCAAACTTCGGCTGCCATACCCAATAAATCCTGATGAACCTAACGTTGTACAGCCAGTACTTCCTTTCACATAACAACTTTACCTTTTTATTGCAGCTGATAATGATTTTCTCAATGAAATAGCAATAACGTAACTCACCAACAGCCATGCACGTACAAATGGAAACCGCAGCTTTGCTTTGACTCACCTGAAAAGGAAAATATAAATTATATTGATAAACTAAAAACAGTTTGAACAATTATATATCTCAAATTAACCGAATTATGTAACCTGATTGGTAGATTTTCATATCCAATTCAAAACCGAATAAATTAGGAAAAGATGTAATACTTAAACATGTATTATATATTCGCTTCACTACGAATCATTTTTTAACTGGCTTGTGAACCATCTTCTTCCTAAAATAAGCATCAGCATAGCAGAAGTTACAATAAAGCAGCCACTGATCATACTCCAAAATTGGCATACAACTTCAGGTGCTGTATACAATCTTACTGTATTCAACAAAATTTAATTTTAGTATAGCGATCTTATAATACTATGCCCTTGCAATACGCACCGATCCCAATTTTGAAACGATATTGAGCGTTAGGCATGTGATGGAGGGAGACACGCCTATATGTTTCTATTTTTAAAGCGGCGCACTCTTTCCTACCCTCCATTTTCCTATACCTAGTTAAATTTTGACGATTACAGTATAATAAAAACAACAGTGACCCTAAGTTGGATCCATGCGGTATTCCATTTCGATTTATTTTTTGTTCGTTAGCAAGCCTCGATATTTTTTTAATGCGCATGACGTATTTGCGCACCATGAAAGCGACTTATCAGCGTACCCAATATCTGCCACTTTCTATTTAGTATCAGTTTTTAAAACTTTCGTTGTTGTGCCTATGTCGTTTGACGCCAAATAAATTTTTCGTCAATTTAACAGATAACTAAACTTAAACTTTATAACTAAAATTATTGTAGAATTTTGTGAATGCGTTGGTGCTGGATTTGTCACTTCTACGTTGATGTATTTAAATAACAAAACACACAAAACCTTTTTTTTCTGATTCCATATATTTACATAGTAAGATATTTACAAATGTATTGTCGCTTGAAATGTCGGAACAGAACTGCTTATTGCAATATGGTTTTGAACTAGTAGTCCCTTGTTACACTGACCATTTTCCCTTGGTGGGGTTACAAAAGTGATTGCGTGTGAATAAAGAAAGAATAGAAAAAGGGAAAGATGTCTTCAATATTAACTTCTTAGAACTGAAGGAACTTGAATCTAAATACGAGGACGTAGCAAAACTAAACTACGGAAGTCGGGTTAGGACAAAACAAATGTATATAATTCTGTTCTAAACAAATATGGTATAATTTATTTGTTGTATACAAAGGTATAAACTAACTATAAGCAAGGTATCAGATGAATGAAACATATTAATAAAAAATTACCCCAGTAGCCAACTATATTTATTTTATATTTCAGAAATATTTAGAAAATATTCTTTCTTGAATATTATTAGTTATATTAACATGATATGTATAAAATATAGCAATACGTTTTACAAATATATATGTTATGTAGCATTAATTATATTTTATTGCAAATGATTTCTCAATATATTTTTCTTAACTCTACAAGAATATTTTGCTTTGTATTTCTGTAAATATTTATTTCATATAAAAAAATATAAGTTTAATTTTTGCTTTTGTACATTTGGTGCGTAGGACTAATAATATAAAATGGGTAAAATATGCATGCATATTAAGTACTTATTTAAAATGGCAGTTTAAAGATTAAATTAGATAATTTATATATCTAAAATTAACGAAACTAAATCAAATCTCTGTTACAAGACATAATAGCGATTGAAATTGGCTGATTTGAATTATATAAGAAACTTAATGGAAAATGCCCATCAATAAAAAAAATAACTGGACCAATTATATTTTGGTCGATATCTCATTTGCAATTTAGTGCTCTTTGTAGTTGTAATAGTAATCATTCCTTTAAATTGCATTTACAATTGATCTTCAGCAATAAATTTACTTTTTTTCGTTCTCTTTCGACTGCTCTTAAAATATTTTCGGTCATTGTTTAAAGACAATCCGTCTAGCATACACAAAAGGAACTAATGTAAGTTGGACCTTGTTTCGGGCGTCAATCTTTTTGTGCCGCTCTTCAAAAAGTGCCAAATCATGGCATTTATACATAGATCCTTATCCTACCGAATCTCGTATTAAGCGGTTCGATTTAAAAAAAATATATATATATATATAACGTTGAAGTCAAAAACTTCACCTCCTCTTTATTCTTTCCATCGTTCTTTCTCTTTGTGTACGAAGCAGTTCGTCATTCGCGTTGCAACTTGGGCGTGCGTTTAGATCCGCATACGATCCCTAGGTGGTGACCATGAACTTGGAGATATCTCCCGGTTTGGTCTGCGAGCAAAAAAAAAGAACAAGGAAAGAACCGACAAGCGATTTGTTTTTTTTTCCTCTCTCTCTCTCTCTCCATTGGTTTTATTTGCGTTCGCGTATGCTTTAAGCTTCACGTGTGCGTATCATACTCGGAGGAGAATTCGGCGGCGACATTGCGAAACCAGTTTGTTTTTGCTGCGTGCCCGAGCATTGCCGGTAGGAATTTTCTTTCTGGCTCCTATATACGTGCTTAACGCAGGTGGTCCAGGGCCAAATTCAATTGTTTTTCGGGCAACTGCTACAAGCCGTTTAATATTCATGAGGCGTGTTGTTGTTCCCTCCTTATCCGGCGAGTAAAAACTCCCTTCCAAACGACCCCCGAAGATGGCGAACGCGGCGGGGTTGTCCGAGGGAATGTTCTTAATTGCCGCCGAATTTCTTCTTTTCCGCCGCTTAATAGGCGAATTTAAATATTTTAAACCCGAATGAGATCGGAAAAGGTATACGGAGAGCAAAACGTCGGACACCCTTTTTTGGTTTTCTTTTTTGTTTTACAAAATTCACATCCAACAAAGGCGATAACACGGGCTGATGTTTAGCGATCGACTAATTTCGTGCGTTCTGCGGATTTTCGCTAATTTGCAATTTAACGGTAATTAAATGTTGATGCGTAAAATATCGTTCGATTTCAATCGGATGTGAAATTACATTAGTGGGAAATGAATTAGGGTGAAATGACCCAAACGAAATATGTTCTGATTAGTGCGAAATAGTTATGCAGATAAAACAGGTTTCTTTACCCGTCAGAAAAAATATATTTTGTTGGAAAAAAATATTTGGAGAGAAAAGAAATTCTCCTACAGTTACAATTGTGGATTTGACTTTTGTGTGTTCTCTATCCTGATTATCAAATAATTGACTTTCTACTGGAAAAAAACTGTCAAACTTACACAAATGATTTTTTTTAAATATCCGATCCAGTTTCATTGTAAATCACTTTGCTATTTGCAGTAGTGATGAGCGATATTTCACGAACTGTGATTCTTTCACGGTGATTGGAGAATCACGGATCACGACCGTGAGTGAAGAATTCTAAAAGCAGTGATTCGTGATTGTGGTAACGATCAAAGGCGAGGCGCGACTGCGCACAGCAAATCGACGATCACTGCTTGGCCATTGGCAAGTGAACAAATAATATCGGTGAATTAACGACCCTAAAACTGTGATTCCCGGTTGCCTATTGAAAATGAAGTACATCAAACGGATGAATGAACATACATATTATTACATCAGCTAGAAATGACGGAGGTTATCTTCTTACAATATATTTATATTTTTCAAAGTAAATATTGATACTCTTTTATGTAATTATATTATATCTGCAACTATATAATGAATGTGTATTTATTTTACTACCTACTCCCTAATGGCCTCTAGTAGTAAAATTTAAATTTCCGGCAATTATTTATAGGAACTTCAACATTGGAACGCGAAATTACCAATGATTTTGTATTAGAGTGTGATAGATTACAAGATTAGTTACTTTGATGTCTTTCTGTTGAAGTTACTAGGAATAATTGTGGAAAATTTAAATCGTGCTACTAGAGGAGATATTGCGTTATAAGATTAAATTTATATTATTAGTTTTAAAGTACAAATTCAAAAACAAAAGTATTTTTATTAAATTGTAGGTAGTAGTATTGAATCAGCTTCGTTTTACATTTTCGCTCACTTTAAGAATTATATCTGTGTTTTATCATTGTAAATGTTACAAAATGAAATTCATTTTTTATATTCACTATTTGTCATATTTTTTAAAACAAGTGTGTATACAAATCTTTTCCATTAATGTTCTCCTTACAGATATATGTAGATTTACAATATTTTTCTCTTATATGAATTTTATAAATTTTTCAACTTTAAGTCAAATGTTACTTTGTCTAATGCTGTGTTATAATTGTTATTAAAACATAAAAATAAGATTAAGTTTAAAAATCATAAAAAACATTTCTATAAATCTAATTGTCTGTATTTTCTCAAACTACGTAATGCATCTCAGAACTTATATCCATCCTTGCTTTTCGCATTGCGGTTATGTTAGCTATTTTTATTACAAATTTGTAAAAATATAAATTTGAGTTTTTCTTTTGATATATAAATGTTTTCCAAAACAGAAAATGTGCATGGTAACTCTAACGCGAAAAGAAAAACTCCTCACCACCTAACCTTACCAACCTGTGAGAAGTACACACGATTATACGTGATTATGCTAAGATATGATATCGATGAGTCAATACAGTGATCGCAATCACCGTTTATAATCACCAATATTTGTAAATCACATTCACGACTCACGCTCATCGCTAATTTGCAGACCACGTGCACTCCCCTTCTACACTGAGAAAAATGGGCTAAGTATAGTGTTTACTTGATAAAAAATTGTTTACAATAGATAAAGTTTTACTTGGAACTATTCTGGTTAATTAATACCGGCAATTAAACCCTGTTTCCTGAATGCAAGTTGTTACTGTAAATAGTGCTTTTATTACCGGCTATTACACAGCGTACCTGACAAATTTGTGCTAAGTAACGTATTACTTATGATTACAGCACATGCTTAGTAGAAGTAACAACTATGCTGATCGCTATTAAACTCATGTATTTTCTTAAATAGGTAACAACTTGCCACAACTATGATTATTTTGCTGCCACCCGCAAGGTCGTCGCAAAACGGTGTGCAAGGAGAACGGCCATTGTAGGCCAATTGGAACGCAAATATATTAAAAATACCGGGTGGGTTAACTCAAGGCCCCATCCGTATAAAGAATCCCAGCGAAAGAAGAAGCACCGAACCTATAAGCAATCAAGACTGCAGTTTTAAACCACGTGGTAGGATATTTGAATTCCCCATCATTGTGATGATATCTGCGCCCGCTGGTGAAGTTAAAGTGTGGATGCCGTCGCTAGCTGTGTGATCACACAGTCCAAGTGCCACCTGCAGTTAGGGATACCCCGATGAAGTAGCCGTTTTCGAGGCGATCACCGGACATAACCGCCACGTACGCCGACAAAGGATCAACCCGCCGAGACAACGCCCAGTGCAAAGAACCAACAGAAACCGCAAGTTTATCGCCTATATTATTTCTTTGTTTGTTATTAGTTGTAACATCAAAGCCATATTTCTCTTTGTCCTTTGTTTAGATTTCAATAATTTCAATAACTAAATAACGTTTCAAGGGGGCCCCATTTACCTTATCTTTTATTATTGCTTTGTTCATTTTCTCATTATTAAGGAATATATTTTATAAGTCATTACGTTGTAAATTGTTTAAAAAAAAAACTGTTGTCAAAGTGAAACCAATATCTTTTATTTATTTTGTTTATTAGTCAATATACAGGGTCGTATTTCATATTTTTCAATACTCATTACCACACGTTCTGGGGGCGGTTGTATAACCGATAAAAGAATCTCATGTTTATTTCAATTAATAAATATATATTTTTGTTTATTAAATTTTACGGCGCCCGACAGCTTTATCATTTACATAATTAAATTAAAAGACCCATTACATTTTGGCTCACAAGAAGCAGCTGATTAAGCGATATATATTTCTTGCTACAAAAGCTCAGATATCAACCTTATCAACTAGACATTTCTTAAATCATTCTAAAAGCTGATGACTGAAAATAGCAGACGAAATAGCAATTCCTACTTCGACTTCTTTTACCCACATCCAGAAGGAGGAATCCCTCCATACATTACCTAGTCACGCTAAGTAGACCCTCAACTCTACCTTTACCTCGGTGGAGTAAGATTATGCATGCGAGGGGCTTAGAACTGCGACAGGATCCTTTCCGTTACGTCGTAGATACGCGGTGCTGGGATTCCTATGAAGTTCCGCGTAACTTTAATTACATTTCCATACGTAACGTCGGCGGATGCTGATAGGATAGTTAAAGGAAACTCTTCAGCATAGTACCCCAGCAGATCCTCACACCATTTTGCTTTTATTGAGTATGGGAATTTAAAGGCAAATTAAATAATATTATCGGGAAGATTCTATCGATTGAGATATTTTTTTTTTAGATAAGATGTTCAGAAGTAATTGATGTCATAGAAGATTATAATAGGTGATATACAAGTCTATGTATGTTTCCTGAAGTGGTTATGATATGTTCTTATATAGTTTCAATATCTTTTATTCATCATAGAGATTGAAAAAATACCGATGCTTTCCAAGGAAAGAAGTTGCGTCACGTCCCAATGACGAATTATCTCCAGGAGTTGATATTTATCTAAGGCATAACTTCGTACGGAGAAGGAAAATATAAAAGAGAACTTGGTATTTATTTCTTGGTGGTCGCGTTAGATTAAAAAAGCAAATTAAGCTTTGCAATAGTAATCTAGAATCAGAAAATGCCTTAGCTCCAATAAGCATAGGAAACTAGCTATGCAATAATTAAAACAAAATAAGTTCATCTAAACCAAATATGCTGCATACAATTTCCAATAAATATTAACTCCTTGTGAATATCAAAACAAAAGGCAGGCTCGAGAAAATTTCAGGCTGCATTAATCACTGTAAAATCTAAATAAAATCCTTTGGTAGCAACACTTGAGAATCTTTACTACACACTATGCTTGTCTCTCAAGTTGGAACCATTTTCTAGAAATTCTTCAGGTCATCAGTAGCAACAACAGTCCTAAAGATGTCATTTGCGATTCTGGATGAAACTTGGGCCAGATGAAGATCTAAGAGTAAGTTTAACATCAGAATTTTTCCTAACTAAAAGGAATAATGTGGAGAAACTGGTTGTAGGTCATTTGTAGTTTTTCTTTGCAGATGCTAAAAAGTTTGAATTTGACAGAATGGACTTTGACCAAACATTTTTCAACTTTCCTTTCCCATAATTAAAGTACTAAAGTGCTGGAAGAGTCTTTTGAAGAATTTTTTCCAAAGGAATATCGTGGAGAAACTGGTTGAAGGTCATTTGTATTTTTTTTCTTTACAGATGCTAAAAAGTTTGAATTTGATAGAGTGGACTTTGACCAAACATTTTTTAACTTTCCTTTTCCATAATTAGAGCACTAAAGTGCTGGAAGAGCCTTTTGAAGAATTTTTTTCCACGCCTGGGTTCTCTTAAGGCAGCTTTGAAAATATGGCAGATCCATTACTCTCAGTGCACACACTAAATGGTTATAAATGTTTATACAAAATAATAGTTGGTTGACCTGATCGAAATAGAGATTCTGGCATACAATATTACTATGATTTCTGGTCTACTACTAGGATTTGATGCTCTTCGGAGAATGATCTGCAAGATATAGCATTTGTTGCACTCAATAGAGCTCGCAATTTCGTTTTTTTTTTTTCGCGGTTCGTTTATATGTCACCAAAGCAATATTTCATACTTGATTTCCAAATAGAATACTATACAGCCGTTAGATTGGCGAAAATATGAAGTCGAATCTGCGTATGGCAAATATTTTCTACATGAGTTAGAGTTCAAATCATTTGATACGTTTACACACACAAAAAATATTTTGTGTTTTCTTGGAAGAAATATGGTGATAAGTATTACTCGGTTTTTTTTTTTATAAGTATGTTTAGACCACTGCTTCGACACCACTTGTTTCTTTCACAAAGTACTTTATAGGTCAGCTTGTTTGTTCAGTATTGAAGTATTATATGGATCGACTTCTGGAGCACGACTTTCCTCTTTCTCTTTGCAAAATATGACGTTAGTAAGTTATAGGCAGTGCTTTTTAGTTCATAATAATAAATTTTGTTGTTTAAAAGTATAAAAACAATTACTTTTTTTCTAATAAGTTAACCATTGCTGCAGTCATTGTAGATTTGCTTTCCTATACGTAAATGGGAAAGACGTTGCATTAACGCCAATAATCTATCCTTCATTCTCACCACGAATACCTTAACCTTGAAATAATCGCAATGAAGCAATAGTCTTTTTTTTTAATATCTTAGACATCTTTGCCTTTATTATTGATTAAATCTGCTTTTGATTCTTATAGCTGTTGGGAAAATTGACTCATATTGAAGAAATCTTTGAAGGTTTTGCTTGTACAGTGCTTAGCCCGTCCAATATATTCCAACCTTAAAACAGCTCCTGCTTCTTCTTTAAAGAACATCTTCTTATACTTGAAACTGTAAAGTTTGACGAATAGTTTTCATATTCAAAATATTTCTCTTCAGAATAAAACCGTATTATTAAAAAACGCCCTCAAAATTAATTTCACCCATCTAACAACAAACCTTTTCTAAGTGTTCCAGGCTAATATATTACTAAGAATGCGACAAATGACGCCATTAATCCATTAATTGCTTCTTAGAAAGCTTCCGCGTTTATTTTCACGGTCTAATATCTGCTATCCTTTTCCTCCCGCCTCACTTCGCCGTGAAGTTGGCAATTTTGCGAAACAACCATCATACATACCCTCTCCTCCCCAGTCGATCTCGTTTCTTAAATAGATCGTTATTACATCAGAGCGGCGGACGTTGGCTCGATTTTAACGCGGAAAGTTTTATTGGCGCATTAAGAAAATACTTCCAGCTATGCGTTCGCAGTGCCCACAGCGATACATTACGTTAACTTTCCACATTAAATGGAGAAGCGAGGTGGGAGGGAGAAAAAACCGGTAGGGGTACGCGGTCGGAGGCGTGATGATGCATGAATAATGAAGAAAAGGTCCATTTTCACGCATTCCACGTCAAGACGAGAGACGGCAGAGTATCGCTTATACATGCGAATATATTATATAGGCGTGGAGTGAGGCGAACTAATTTCGTATTCTATCGTATTCGTTTCCATCTTTGTGCGGGCTCCGAAAATATAACGCGGCCGTAGGTAACGTTAACCCACAAACTCCTTTTTCTTTTTTAAGATAGACGGGTTTTTGAAAGGACGGTAGAAATGTAAAGAGAAAGGAAGGAGGAAGGAGAGAAAAACGCCTAGCGAGCTTTACCTCCATCAAAAACGTACTAGGACATTAAAGAGTAGAGGATTCAGTCTCCATTATGTCATGACACATAACTTCAAATTTCCTACCAATGCAATGGAGGCGTAGGAAGCAAAGGCACGGGCGCTTTGCATATACATGGCTTGCGTGCTCTTAAAGAAGCTCTCATAAAGTTGTTAGCAGAACGTGACCAGGATATGATACACACAGCATTTTCCGCGGAATCTTTTTTACTCTACTGATGATTTAGGCAACGGATTTTGCTTTCCTAACTTCATCAGGGAAGCTTTTTCTTTGCTGCGCTGAGCTTCCGGAAACATTGCAGCTTCCTAGTTTTTGTATTTACTTTCCCATTCCTTTAACCCATTAAATCATACCAGCCATTCCAGTATCCTAGTACGCTCTAATAATTTGTACAGTTCTGTGGCTGATTGATCCTCTGAGTTAATTTTCGACTTGCAAAAAAATGCCTGTCTTTCGGGATTATACAAAAAGCGTTCTCTATAATTCCATTACCCAGTCTGCAGTTAGTATCTTCTCTTAGGAGATCTGCTACGGTGCGGAGATGACTCTTACTAAGCTGCAGTCGGTTCTTCAGTTTTCTTATTTAATTGTTCCTTAATGAATGCTTGATCGTGTAATTTCCTTTTTTTTGACCCAACTCCTTATCTGCTCTTATACTGTTTTTAGACACTAATACAACAGATTCTGGTTGTAATAAACCCGAGAATCCCCTTCTGGCCAACTCATCAGCTCTTTCATTTCCATTGATTTCCAAACGTCCGTGCACTCAGTAAAGTAACTTTATTGGGATCTGTCGGGCTATTCAGTTCTCGAGCACATTCCCAAACCAATCCCGATTGTATCTTAGGGATCAGTAGTGTCCTCAGAATCGCCTGACTGTCTGTTCAAATTCAAATATCTTTATTGGTCTTTATATCATTTATACATGAAATTGACCTCGTCATTAACAATTGACAAATTAGAGATTTGAGAAAAAATGGTATATAATGTTGGAATGTAGATCCGCTTATTTTTATAAGCCCTCAACAATTTAATATGGTCCCTCCTTGAAAAACTGTGGCAAATTTTGCTAGTGGAAGAGTGATTATTGCCTTTTTCATCTCTCTTGAGATTTGAATTCCAACTCCGTTTTTGGTTGTTGATCCGTCTCTAAACCAGATCGATTATTCTATCCTCTCTTATATTTGGATTGATTCCAGTTCATTTGATCTATGATTTCCACCTGGAAAAAGACCTCTAAATCATATGGTCTGATCTCATTCCCAAAAGCTTGCCTTCCATATGATGAACAATATTATAGTGTCCCAATCTTTCATATATGGTTCTCGCATTTTGAGATGTCCAATTCTTGTCTCCCTCATACCAGGGTGGCTTACGGAAAGAAGAATGATGTGAAGGCAAAAAAATATATATAATAGGAATTAACTGGTACAGTAAGCCGAATGTAGATTCACCAAATGGAGTTGGCAAGAAGTAAGCATTTAAAATAGATAGATGATAAAAACCTATTAATTAAGAATAAGGGGTAGAGAAGATACTTATTATTTCCTTTACCTTCTATATTCTGCTTAGAAAGCTAACATAAATTGCTTGCACCAGGTTCCATACTGGGACCTCTACATTTTGGGCTTTCTGCACTGAGAAAAATATACTCTAAATTGAAGAAATATTTCTTTGCTGCTACTTAAAAGGGCCATTTGTTGCGTTAAAGCATATTTCCTTCATTAATTTCCATTTTCACTATAAGCAATGTGTTTTAGCTGAAAAGAATGGTTCTTTAATTTAGGGGCATACTTCTTCCATCTAAGAATCTTTGCTCTCAATATGGGGAAACACATCTCAAAGCAAATCGTACTATATGGAAGGTGCTACTTTTAAAGGTCAAGATTTTGCTACAGCTTCAGCAAATGACGACATTTAGTTAAATAAATGTCAGCATTTAGATTATTTATAAAGCAACAATAAAAAAAACACAAAATTTATTCACACAATATACATAAAATTTTAATATCTTCGAAAATATCGCCAATAAGAATTGGTTGCTTTATTGGTGCCATTTTGAATGTAATTTTACACAATATTTCCTAATAATTTTACGTAGTAGGGTATATATCTTAGCGTTCGTGCTGGAAATCATTAATTGTCAGCTGAGAAATATCGAATTTTTAATAATAATATTACCAAATGTGTCACGACTTATTTAACACCCCGTATATATTTTCACGTTAGGCTACCTTGAAATATACAAAGTATTAGCTCCCAAATGAATCAGAAGCATTAGCGTATGATACTAAAATTATGTACAGAATAAAACTGAAATTTTCAGAAACTGCACCTGTAAATATTTGCGATATACAGTGTGTTCAAAATGAAGCCGGCGCTATTGCTAACTTCGTTATTATTCCAACTATGTAGTCGGTTAAATTAGCAAACCAGTAGTATTTTTTCTCCTGATTATGATGGTGAAATCGGAAAAAGAATTGAGTTTTGCATTTTGAAGGTATCGAAGAATCACTTCACTCAGTATATGCCTAGCAAACCGGCCAAATACGGTTTGAAAATATTTTGGATGTGTGAATCTGTGCCCGCATTTACCACAGATGGAATTATATACGTGGGACGTCAGCCTGAAGCAGGTATACAAAGAAATCTTGGATTTGACACTGTAAAAACATTAGTGGTTAGCACCATTCACAATACTGGCTTCAATTTACAGTAGACAACTTCTTCACAAGCTTAGATCTTACCAAATATTTATTAGACAAGCAAATCACTCTTGTAGGAACAATCAGGAAAAATAAACGTGATGTACCTAACGAAATGAAAGAAGCTAATAATAGACCTGTGTTTGCTTCATTATTTGATGGTTTTTATAAAAATATTACAATGGATAGTTATGTACCTAAAAAGGAGAAAAGTGTCGTTTTACTTATTGTTAGTAGCTGCATAATACCGCACATGTACAAAATGATCAAAAAAGTAAGCCTGAAATTATACACTACTACAATAAAACCAAAGGCGGAGTATACCTTATCGATCAACAAGTACGAACTTATAGTTGCAAGCGTCAAACAAAGCGTTGGCCGATGGTGATTTTTTATAATATGATAGACATCGCAGCTTTGAATGCCTTCATAGAATTTACTAAGCAACACCCAAATTACCAAAAGGATGTAACTCATAAAAGACGAATTTTCCTCAAAGTGCTGGCAAAAGAATTAGTGATACCGAATATGATAAGGCGATCTCAAAATCCAAAATTACAACGAAGTGTGAAAGAGCGCATGAAAACCTTACAAAGTAATCAAAATCAAGACGATATTCTACAGCGTAGAAGGTGCTTTATGTGTCCTTCAAATATTAGTCGCAAAAGTATGTTAATGTGTATAAAATGCAAAAATAATATTTGTAATGAACATTCGGTTAGAGTTGGTACTATGCATGTAACAATTAGAAAATACTTTTAAACAATGTAGGTAGTTGTTTAGAAATATTGTTTTAGGTTGTTTGTCAATAAAAATTGTATATTTGATCAGGTAATAAATTAAGTAACAATAAAATGATATTAAACATGTCTTTTTTGTAATTATATCCCTCTGAGCTTCACAGATCCGAGCCGTGTGAAAGTGTAAACAATTTTAGGCGTGCATCCTAGAGTTAAATAGTCGACAATGATATTTGAGCAAAATAGGGTTAATCCTATGAAATTGCAACACTGTATATTTATAGGTAATTTCAGATAATACGCAGTAATATATTATATACGTGCAGAAAATTAGACTTTGCTTTCTTTGGGAGTTTTCGTGTGAAATTCCCCCCAACATACTAATTGATGCACCCAGTATATTATATGCAAAGTATGGAGGTTATTCACTCCGATATCGAATTCACATTCGCCGCAAATCCAATTTCTATACCCCCCAAACACTCGTATCGCCTAATTTATTCGGGCGATATTCAAATTTCGCTTATTTTAACTCGATTTTGACGTTGACGTTTTACAGTATTAACATTAAATTTACATACGCACGCTAGAACTCACGTACGTTCGACTGGGGAGAAATTTCCCCGCCCATATCAACAAAATTCGCCGCCACTGATATCCGGGCTTTTAGTGCACAAACGACGTTCCTCGCTCATTTGAGTTTATCGGTGCGTACGAAGAGATTATCCCCCCAGTTAAAACGGGCGAGCCAAGGACGGGAATCCGACGCGTTTAACTCCAAGGAGTCGTACGCGCAAAACGTAGGCGGACACAATGGGGAAAACGTCGGTTGCGTTCGGAAGAAAGCTATTTACCTTATCGTGGATGATTTATGTATGTATACGTTCGAATAGTAGCGAGTATATTCGGCACCACACATTCAAATACCCAGAAGTAAATCGTCTATAAAAGTGGGGAGCTGGGAATAGTGCAGTGGCAACGGACTTTTCCATTCCAAGCATGGTAGGATACATAAATCGACGGTATTGCACATACGTTTCGATTACCAGGAAAATTTGGATAGATACATATCTAACAATATAGTGAATATTGAATAGGAATTGATGTTGAACGTCAGGAAAGCGATAAACATAAAGTTGGATTCCAAAACGATGTATTTTCTTTCGGAATTCGGGACAAATTGACTAAAAGATGATTAGGGACTCGGCTTCCCGACATGTAAGCATGGATATATCCGTACGAAGTGCGTTTTCTTAACTATAAACTCTCAACAACTCTGACCCTAACCTAAAACATCGGCAAGAGGAATTTTCTAGATCATTCCAAGATTTCCTCGTCATTCCTGAAGCTGGATCTTGAGGTCTTTAGAAGCACCTTTACCACTTTGTTAATGCTATTGAGTAAGCACTGTCAAATAAGTCGTGAACGAGACTATATCAATTTTAATTCTTCACATTATGAGCGAACACTACCAGAAAAGTATGAGGACAACTCCAGACTCAACAGGTATTCCTGACGCACGCCGGGCAAAGTCGAAAGAACAGTGGACATATTCTTCCCACACTCGGACCAAAAAGGGAACAATCCACGAGGTCAATACCATTAAATCACACAGAGGCGCTATGCCACTCGGCAAATTGTGGTACAGAAGAGTTGCAGCCTGAGCATCATACGAGCAGTTGATGCGGAACAACTGCACGTAGCTACGGGGGTGTAAGAATACTATAATAGTTATCGGTGCGAAATGACGTCACAACCTAAGTTTCTAAAAACCCTTAACATTGCTGTTTTCAATTAATTAATCCGTGGACTTCGATTCAGCTAAAGTAAAAGCATGCGTCTCCATTTCGTTCGGGCGTTTCCAAATCTTAAAAAATAAAACTTCTCCTCTTAAAAATTTTGCATTTAAAATAAGCCTAAAAATTGGAGAACAGGAAGCAAAAGCTTTCCTCGAGAGGCGTTTAGTGATTTTGTGTTAAATTCGTTTAAATTCCCCCTATTTCTTGGCTTAAATTTTTGTGAGTATTGTGTCAGTTTTGTGTCTTATAATTTGGAATAAGGGAAGAATTAATTACCCACATCGGTCGGTAAGATGGCCAAGATTTCTGCTTAAAACTAACCATTGCAATTACGTAAAAACCGTAACTCGTTCGCTCTCTCTCTCTCTCTCCCTCAATAAATAATTTTTGTAGTAAAAATTACTTCTGCTCATGTTAAACGACAATATAGTATGTTAAAATATTCATCAAGATAATTGTATTTTGGCTTTTTTTTTGTTTACTTGTTATTTCATTTAATTGTATAGCTTGTTAGTTCAATTCTAATGTCTCAAAATTTTCAATATATAATTGTAAAATAATAAAAGTCGTTCTATTATTTGACCATACCAAACTCGAAAGAAGTTTATTTGGCACCCATAGTAAGGGGTTGGAGAGGTAGTTATCATCGGTAAGAGAAAGCCGACTAGGTGGGTAAGTCAGCAATCTTTAGGCTAACTAACGGCCCTGCTTCGACTGACGGAGGAAAACATCGTTGGGAAACATCTTTGGCCAAAATTACTAAAACCATTCGCTACCGAGCAAAAAGTTTGTTTCTCAGCAGTTGCTCGCCGTTCAAAAAAGCAGGAGGGGTTGTCTGTGAGACGGAATTTGGCTTTGCCATAATCGAATTTGGGCTGACCATCCCCAAAAGTTTCCAGACAAGAAAACCCGTTCCGTTACAGGGGCAATTAGAAATGTGACCGAAAGAATCCAGAGAATTTGAAAAATACAAGAATCCTATAACAAACAAAATTGAAGCATTCATTAAGTATAGTATTTTTAGGTATAACACCCCGCTCTAGTACTCACAAAAAATTATTTAATCATTATCTTTATCTTCTCCATGTTGGTAGCCATCTTCTAATTACATAATTATTTAAGAAAATTCGACATGTAATTAATTTGTTTAGCAATTGAAAAGACAATAAATTGTTGAAACGTCTTGCCACATGTAATTAATTGTTTTCATTGAACCAATATATCCAACAAATCAACCGTTTAGTTTAATTTAATCATTAACAAAAGTTATTCTCTTTACCTGCCCAAAAAATAATTTATTCATTAGAAACAACACAACAAGAAATCTGCGGAAAATATAGTAAAAGCAATAATTCTTGCTAATCTTCGGAAGGGCCCAGATATTTAGCATTTTAGTAAATGAGATTGCTGACATATCAAGAAGTGCCAAATACAGTTCGTTTGTTTGATGACGAGAAAATAGAAATCTAGCAAAATTCTCTAAGGTTTGTAACGGTTGATCAAATTGATATTGAAATTGCTGGTACAATGAAAGCCTTTATCCATGATCTATGATTCATTCTTATAGGAGTGACGAATAAGGATGTAATAGGGGGATTACTAAGGATTCTGCAAGAAGGGAGATCTAGACCTGGTTAGATAAAGAAAGTACAAAGAAATGGAGGTCGACCGAAGGTCAACTCCATACCAAAACGCTGATAGGGGATGGGGGGAGGGTAGTTTCTCTGATAACCTACTCAGGCGCAGTAAGAAAGAAGTTAAAACCATTACTGGGTTGGTAACTGAACACTGTCCTCTGAAAAAGCATCTATACAACACAGGCCGTGTAAGCGAACCGTGGTGTAGAAGATGCGAACTACAGGAGGAAACGAGTTTACATGTAATCTGCACATGTGAGGAATTGAAGGTACTCAGGCAGAAATATTTCGGGAGAGATCTATTGGAGCCCTCGAAAGTCTTCAAGTTTCCACTGGGCAAGATACTGGGCTTTATTTATAGAGAACACCAAGCTGCTCGAGTGGAAATAAGAGAATCAATAGGGATGGTACAATGAGCACCTAGCTCAAGTGTCCAATGAATGAATGAAGGATGTGACGATTGTTGAACAAAAGTAGCGGGTGAAGACAAGTAAAGTATTTTGCGGTGAAAACTTACCAAATTAGTTACTAAGCTAAAGAAGCTCAAAGAAGTGCAAAACTCGGTTCCCATAAAAATATCATTAGATTTTTTTTTGTGAATAAGTGTTATGAATATTCTTCTCCTTCCTGAAAGAAGGCAGTCTCAAAAGTATAAAACAATTGGCGTCTTTTTATTATAGATAGAAGAAGAAATTGTCAAAATAAGGATCTTGGCAGCAACAAGGAGTGTTTTTCTATTTTCTGTATAGCGAAATAATAAAAATTCTGCAATCTGAAGTTTTCGATTTAAAAAGAAAGTTGCAAAGTGCTGCCCACGTCTATCCAAACACTCGATTGCGCTAATATCAGCTGAACAACTCATTGTAGGCAATCATTGAAATAACAAATTATTGCAATCTTTGCAATGATTGAAATGTTTTATGATGTGAGGTTTAAAGAATTTTCATTATGTAGTAGATTGGAAGTAATACAGAGCTTCATTGCTTCCTCAAACATTCCTTCGTTGCTGATAAAACTATAAAATTCCTTATGGCAGTAGTATAACTCCTTTCATTTTTACGTCGCAATAGTAAACCTCCCCCTCTCCAATTCCGTATCAAAAACTCACTAGAATCCCCAGTTATTAAACACCAACACAAGAATACATCTCATAATCTCGACAAAGAGCAACACTATAGCGCCATCTTCATTTCTATCCGCGATGGGAAAACGAGAAACCATTTTTCGACCGTGACACGTCGGATTTATCAAAAATTCAACAGCAGCGTTCCTTAATGCCCGACCGCGCGGACGATCCGAACGACCCGCAGACCAACCGAACGGAATATCTCCCTCTCCATCCTCTCTCTCGTTCTTTCGAAATATGAAAACCCGTCTGACGTCCCGTGTCGGTTTTAATTAAACTTACTCGAGTTTTCTCGTTGAGTTCTGACATTCGTCTTAAAATTGAAAACCTCCGTGCGCTGCACCGCAACTTTTTCTTAAGTGTTGTTCTTTTTTTTTTTTCTTTTACGCGGCACTCGTCGTGTTGCTGGAGTTCACGGTTCGTCTCTTGGCGGCATCTTGCGCGTTAGTAGACGTGCGCTCCGCCTTCGCGGAAGTTGTCCGAATCGATTGCGTCGCGTCGGATATCATCTTCAGGGAAATTTAAGGACGGGTGACAGTTATGGTGTCGGACACTTTGCGAAACAGGCGGATATGTCCGACGCAATTTGCTCTAACGTCTGCTCTTAAGTGAAGTGAGCAGCAGGTGACCCGCGTCGTATTGATTTTGGGAACGGCTCCCGATATACCAATAATTCTTAGTTTGTTGCGATACGCTTGCATCCATTTGGGAGGCACTGCCCGGTGCATAAGGTAAATAACATACGATCATTCTATAAGTCGTTTCAGTTCCAGAGATGAGAGTACGGAGTATCGGTGGTTATAGGGTGTACAGGGTGTATCAAATAAGAAAGTAAATTTTGCTTGGGTGTTAACTACACGACATATAAAGCACAAACCCACCGAAACCGGATTTTATCATTAAAGAATAAAAAAAAGTAAAATTTAAAGCCAAAAATTCTTTAGTCCGGGCCTGATGCAAGGAAACGTCATGTTAAGCATCCGCTAAGCGTGGTATTATGTATAAATACATTGCACGCATTTAGTATTATTCTTAATGGTATGCCGTAAGTTCATTTAACGTCACTCTGAATAAATAAAGGCCCTTGTAAAAATAGCAAAACTGAAACATTTTAAATTTCTTCTTTTTAAAAAATAAACATTCCTTTTTTGTTAAGCGCATTCTACGTAAGTCTACAAAGTATTATTTTTAATATCCTGATAAGACGTTCGAGTTTCACCGGATATGCGACTTCAGTAGTTACAAAAAAACGTAAATATCGTCGAATCGAGAGTTAGTTGTTAATAAACGGTACCACATGAATCTGAGTTATTTCTTTTGGATTTATTTAATCATATAACGCAAAATGAATTGAATCGAATTACACAGAAATAAATGTAGATACAGAAAATTTGCAAACACGCCTTTTTACTATGATATTGCGCGAAAATGAATCTACACATTCCCGCGCTTTTGCCGATGCATCAAGCTTCGATTTTCTTTATATGAAATCATGATGGTCCTGAAAAAGATCGTTTTTTCGAGACGGGAAGAATTTAAATAAAATGTTCGAAGTGGCTTGCCCTCCAAGCGGCGATCCACACAAAACTAACAGCGGTAATGGCTGAATGATAGTGGTATGTGGGGGTATACTCGGGACAGCATTTAGGTTGGGCACAGGTGCGGCTCTAGCCCACGGCATTTATAAAATATTTTTTTCTCGTTAATGCTTACAGATAGACCCCCTGTGCATTAAGACTTTTTGATTGTATATGTTTACAGCTCCTACATATTATTACATTTACCTCTATATCTGATACACCCTGTATACCTTAACTTAAGAGGGCTGACAATTTCCTTAACAAAAATGGCCTCACTTTACCTTATTTAAACATTTTCTGAAATTTGCAAGTGACGACTTTTTCCAAGCTACATTTTTTAATCTACATATACCCAGATAAAGTCAAATTCAAAACAATATTGCTGCTCCAGAACAACATAACAAAATCACCTTATAATGTCTTACTAAAAATTTAACTGTTAAACGTATTAGCATACAAAGTTACAGTACATCCGAAAATGACAACTAGAACTTATTAAAGCAAATAACTTTTCTTATGGTGGATTCTGCGCGAATCTGTAGCGCCTGTAAGGTTATGTGTAAGTCTATAAGCATTCACAATAAACTACGTGCTAAAAAAAATGCGACACCTAGAAGGAAGTCAGTCACAAAGCTAAAATCTTAACAAAGCAACTAGCTGCATGTAAAAAATCGCTGATAATCATCTGTCATCGTTCATAAAGTAAAAATTCTACCCTGGCTTGCTCGCTTTTCGGATTTAAACCAGATGAAGAATGTGTGGGATATGATCGCTACATAAGGCGCTTACCACAAGCAGCAAACATCTTACAGGAACTTCATCGTCATCTATAGCAGCCTGAGATGAGATCCCATCAGATGTCATCGACCATGTTATTCTCAATTTTGCGTTGACTTAACACAATTTCTTTTTCATCAGTGTAAGAAGATCAAAGCATTTCTAAGTGAAACGTCCAAAAGTTGCAAAAAATACCATTATGAGCCAATCTTGATTGATTGGGAGCTTCATTTGTTCCACCTCTAGATGACACACAATTGATTTTTGATAAGTACAATGAAAGTGCATGACTATAAACCATACGCTTAAAATCGCATTTGTTCAATTAATTGAACTTCTGTGACAAAACTGAGTCATTTGGTCACACCATTCTAGGTAATATTTGTTTTATAAATACGCAGAAACTGTATATGCATGACTGTAAGGAAAAGCACACATTTCAAATGTTTATATTACAAGCACGAAGATCTATTTCTGTTTTTTCACCTACATACGTCCAACGATAACGAAAACTTGACCTAATAATAACAAATTCCAATTTATTACTCACTCGTACTTCCTCACACACCAATGTGGTAAAAATAAAATATTTACTGATTTCGCTCAAAGTTTATATCGCTAAAAGTTCATTTAAACATTATATCATCAAATATATTTCATCGACACTTGAAATCTAGTACCAGAATTGAAGAGATTGCAGAGATATGAGAGTTTTAAAAACGCAGGTGAAATCTTCTTATATTCATTACATGCTATATTAAATTTAAACTTTTTATGAGCATCTTTATCTGAGTGACGACAATCCAAGAGCAGATGGGATGCGTTGAAAGATGAAGGTTACAAAATATCCAATGCTTGTACTTCACACTTCAATAAAATTCTTAGTTCTTTTTATAACAGTTGGTTAGTGAGGGTAAACGTGCCAAAAGCACGTATGTATACACAAAGATACATAGTTTCAATTGTATATTTACTTGGTCTTTATTTGTATTAAAAAAAAAGTTGCAGAAAGTTTCTTCCAAAAACTGCACTTTGCATACTTTCAGTGCTGACGTCTTGAGCAGATATTAAGAAACAACGAGATTTTTTACAGATTTTGGTAGAGACTTCATGAATAAAAATCCAAATGCTATAATAATTGTCAAAGGAAAAAGCTGCAACAACTTATTTTGAACAAGCAAGCTGAATCAGAATAGATCTGAATCCACAATGATGCCAAAAATGAATCTTTTGAACTTTCAATGTGAATATAACCCACCTGCAATGATCTGATATATTTCTGCTACTATTACAACAAAAGCCATACCCACTTAATATAAATCAGTCAATAAATAAATCTCAATTCCAATTCTTTCCAATGTCATATCGTGAAACAATAATTCTTCGACTACATAATGCACTTAAACTTCTCCCCAAAGAATCTCTTTCACAAATCCGAACCAATTGCTGCGGCGCACAACTTCGGACCGCACAGATTCGCTACCGAGCAATGGAAGAAAAAACGGAAATAAAAGACAACCGGACCTATTGTGGCAAATATATCGTTAAAGTTAATGGCTCATGAAGACGACGTACTCGCCCGTTTTGCCGGAAAGTCCTGTCGTACATAAGTAATTGGTCCGAAACAAATGACGCAAGCATACACAGTCATGGATGGTAGATCCTTTTTCCTGGACTCGTCTGGAACGAACAGCGAAAATGATTTTGGGATCCGGAGAATGTAGCGAGTGGTGGGTGGATGTAAGAGAAAGGGGTGTTATTTACAGTAGTTTGTTGTTTATTTAGGTTAAAATTGATGATGCACAAAATAGATGTGAGTGTGGCACAACATTTAAATAATACCGGACACAGTATTGATACTTTATTATATTAATATTTACTAATTTTAATTGCTCTATAGATGTAACTCGTGAGAGTAATCAGTTCGCAATAGATCATTATCATCTTACCCTAAGTATCACACTCGAACTTATCGACGCTGATAAAAATAACAACTTTCCTTCTAACTCAAATAAAACTTATGATTTTGACAAAGCCGATTATATCAACTTGTATAACGAAATGATGCTTATTGATTAGATGCTCATAAATACATATAACAACGTTCATTTAGCAGTTATAGCATTTTATTCGAAAATATGTTCTGTAGTAGATAAGCATGTACCGAAGAAGGCTACTTCGTCACGTAAATTTCCGATTTGGTATAGCCCATCAATTATTCAGCTGATTAAAAGCTTAAAGAGTATTATTTTCGCAAATGGAAACAAGTGAACTCTATAAGGTTTTATGAGGAATTTTCGAGATTGGTCAAAACTGAAGTTTAAGGCGTATACAAATTGTATACATCTAACACAGAAGAACATATAGACGGGATCCAAAACTGTTTTAGAAGTTTGTCCATCAGAAAAAAGGGCTGTCTAGAATTCCAGCTCAAATGGTATCAGGATCTGAATTGCTTACTAACCCCATGGATATAGTGCAATCGTTTGACGAGTTTTTTTCAAGTATTTATCAAACACCTTCCTTAGCAATTAACAGAATCTATCAATCCGACCTCTGATTACATGCATATGTCACCTATGACAACTGATGCTGTATTAAACGTGCTGAGAAAAATCAAACCCGATTGTACTTCTGGTCACGACTATCTCCTCAACTTCTTTATTTTTATAGCTTTTCTGTTGCAAACTTCTCCTAGACCCCACCATGAACTGGACTAAACTGGACGTACGTTTCGATAGCAAAGCTATGATCATCAGCAGAAACACTGCCACAGTTTGGAGTATTTTTGTCACCTTTTCTGTTGACCGAACCACTAACCAGTATCTTTAATCTAACTATTTGAACTTGTACTTTTATCGAGATGTGAAAAATGAGTCGAATCGTGCCCATTTTTAAACATGGTGAAAAAAAATAACATCAAATTACTGACCTACATCATAAACTCTATGCGTGCGCAAAGCCCCACATGTCGTCATTCCAACATGGTTTCACGACCGAAAGGTCAACTGTAACAAATCTGGATGACGTCACCCAATTTATAAACCGATGCTTAGATAGTAACGAACAAGTTGAGGTAATTTATACCGACTTTGCGAAAGCATTTGACATCATCGACCACACTATCTTAATCTATAAATTATCTGAGTTTGATAAATTAGTATATTCCTACCTACAGAATAGATCTGCATACGTGTATTACAATGGATTCGTCTCAAATACCTTCACAACCACCTCAGGAGTTCCACAAGGTTCAAATCTAGGACCTTTATTATTCAATATTTACATAAACGATCTATTAACATCTATGTGCTTGCAAGGTTTTGACGTATGTGAATGACTTTAAAATATTTCATAAATTACATCAACTTCTGTGACTGTAATGTACTGCAGAAGAATCTGGCAATAATCCACAATTGGTACACAATGAACCAAATCCAACTAAGTATTAGCAAATGCGCTGTAGTAAATTACACTAGGTAAATTAACTCTTACACTGGGAGCCAACAAACATCACAAGGCACTTTAAGTTCAGAGACCATGGTGTACAGTTCGACACACACCTCTTGTTTACAGAACATATACATAGAAATCATATGTAACTCCGCATCTCGTAACCTTGGCTTTTTGACAAGAACATGTCGAAATTTTTATCCAATATTCCAGCTTTGAAAACCCTGTTTTACATCATCGTAAGCACGAAAGCACGAAGCACGTAGCATCGGCAACAAAAGTCTTGATTCAAAATTAAAGAGAGAAATACTGAAATACTGAAGAAACCCCAATGATTCTATCTCTATTTATCGTCAAAATTGAGTCAAGACTTTTAGTTTTTGATAGTGCATATATCAGCAGTTTGAACTAAGAGAGGGTTCAGAAAAGATTTTTAAAATATCTTTCGTACAAAATTAACGGAATTTGTTCTTCTCCTGGAGCGGATTGCAATAATCCCTTGCATATCCAAGCAATGGATCTAGACTCGTCGAAACATGCCAGTGGCAGACTTTTTAATCAACTGGGTCAATATATATAACGAGTCGTGCAGAGGATACTTTAAAACTAAATAATAACTTACTTGTATTCCGTCTACATCTCAATGTCGTCATATATGTAACATACCAACAAAGATTCGTTTCCCCTAAACAGTTGTCACCACCAATACCACACACGCAGTAGGAATGACATTAGAACACCATACCATCGACTATCATGTTCGCAAAAATCGATTGGGTATTGGGGGACGAAACTTTATAATTACTTGCCTGACGATGTAAAGCAATTACCAGCGATTCGCTTTAAAAAACAAGTTAAGAAACTGTTACTCGAGAGGGAGTGTTACAGTATACAGGAATTTCTGTATCCGAAGGGGAAGTAATTTCGTTACTGCAAACCTCCTACACCTTATATGTTTTGTTGGTTGGTTATTTGTTTAAATGTTTGTTTGTTGTATTTATATTTATATCTATATCTTTTATCTTTACATCTATGTTTTTATTAATCTTTTTTTTATTTATACATACATTTTTTTTCTTGTCTAAATTATTTGACAAATGTACATATTCACAGTACATGTATACAATTGTGACAATTTTCTGTAATGTTTTTATTGCAAATATATTTATTATTATTATTATTATTATTATTATTAATAATATAATCGTTTCTCCGTCTTTACTCAGTCAGTCATTATTCGATGCTGATTGATTTACCGGAGTAAAAGGATATCCTTTAAAAACCTCGCCAAAAAAATATTATTCCTAAAAAAGTTTGGGCGTTTTGCAAAACACCTCACTCATAACACTTCGGACAAAATTCCTTCATAAAACCCTTCGACGCTTAATAAAAATTTCATTTCTATCCCCGCTCGATTACGCGAAAGTGTAACAAACACTTTATCCTGAACGTCTATCTATTTTATGTCTTTACGCTAGCCCGATTGTTAAATTCCATCCGCAACCGCTTCGGTCCAGGAAATTGTCCAGTTACACATCAGCCATGTGGCCATCAAAATTCGTCGGGTGTAAAAGAACGACCATGACCTGCGAGGAAGTGTAGGTATCCCCGGCGCTTCGGAAAATAGCACAGATGATCGTAAATATTGGCCGGTGGGGAGGGGGGAATTGAGTAAGGGTGAAAGGAAGCGAAGTTTTACAAAGTGCTTAAAGGAAAATAAATAAGTTGTGAGGGAAGAGTTTCTTGATTTGAAATAAATGGCAGCAATAACGAAATTATTTGAGTACAGTAGATTCTAATATTTTATGGTGCATAATAAAAATCTTAGTTTCCTCAAAAAAAAAAAAAAATAATAATCCCAAGTGTTACTGGAGCGGAAAACATTATACAATAACACCACTCACTATAAGACACAATAATAAAACATCAAGCCAATGACTTCCAGATGAGAATGAACTCCTCAATTTCTGCGAATTTGGCCAACGCCCCTTGATTGTAATTAAAACAGAGTAATGAACTAAAACAACGTTTTAAATATTTCATAATCAACAGAACAAAAGCATCATTATTGCTTCTTTTTTTGTTCTTCGCCAATCTATTCGCTCCGAAATTAGCCTCAATGATCTAGCAGAAATTTAGACGTACGCCTTCTTGATTGTTCAAAATATTAGGAGCATAATTACAAAGCTGATACGAATAATGCGCCGACAATTGAATAAGTCGAAGAACTACCTGATTTTTTTTTTGGCCCGTGATACAGCTTCTCCCAGGAGCCTCTTCAGCGTTAATTAATTAAATTGAGGCATCCGAGATGGCGTTCTCGTCGCGAACCATTTATTTTTTCACGCAACGGGCGCTGGTGTCGTCGTCGGGCGTCTGGTCTTCGACGATTAATTTTCCGGCAGTGACGAAGGAGTGTGGGAACACGGGGTTGGGGTATCTGCACGCCGCAGATAGAATTTTTACGCGCACTTTCCACATATTAAGGGGACCAACGGCGGCGAGGCTCCTTCGTAAATTAATATTCATTAAAAAAATGAGCTGGGTCCTCTTTCTCTCCTGCCACCCGCATTCCCGTTGGCCATTCCTCCCCCATTAAGGAGGAAATGACGCGGTTGGAGTAAGTTTCGTTGGAGTTTACTTCGGAACTGCGCGCGATTCTGTGTCGAGAAGTGGACGGCCGCAAAGTGGATTGGTTTGAATATTTGGTATAGTCCCTGCGGAGGACAGGAGAGGGAGTCAGGATATTATAAGGTTTGTTTTCGACTTCACTGAGTCAAGATTCAATTTTGACAAATCGCCTAAGTTTAAAAATGACTGTATTAATTCTGCCGCTGTAAATAACAACTATCAGTTAGGTGTGCTGAAAGTAATATCATGAGCATTCTGTCAGTTGTATAAACATCACCCACATGATTCGTGTCACGCTCACATTGTCACAAATACGATGCCATTTTTAGAACTGCATACTGGACAAGAATCCTCACAAATTTGTTAAATTGCATATTCACACCACACACCCATCAGAGGACCACAACCCTAGAATCTGCCAAAAACAGGAAAAAAAAATCTTTATTCTATGCCATGGTGATGGTTTGACAAGCCAAGGTTGAAGAATCACGAAGCAGACTCAAGAATGATAAGCCTAATTGGTTAAATAAAAATCGTCTTCATTCAGCCACCCCAAAATGCTTCTTCTACGGAGAAGGAAATTAAACAGAACAGAGGACATTAACATAATAAAAGATAGGAGTAGACTAGTGGATGTGGGTCACACCACAGCCACAGTATCCCAAAGTATAATTAGTCTGTTAGTTAAACATTGCAGCGACAGTGGAACTGTTCCATAAGGGTAAAAGCTGAAAGACCAAAAGTTATCACGTTAGCCCAAGACCTACATTACTCTGTCATATCGATGAATGACACCTAATACTTGTAGAATGATAAATCGAAGACTTTTCAATCCAGTAGGAGTTACAGATTAGGTGGGAGTTGTACATATTAGGCCTCCTGAAGTCAATTATGAGATCAAGAACTATGATACAAAGGATTCCACTTATAGCAGCAAGTATAGTGTCAATAAGTGAGACTTAATGTTAACCGCACCAAGACTATCAGTAACATTCACTAACTGTAAGAAAAGAAAATTCAATCTTGACATCATAAAAATAGATGGGCAAAACATAGACTGGAGAAGGGAGATTAAATATCTAAGCCTTACTTTAGGCAATAAACTTCTCTGGAACAACAAAGGCGAAGACCTGAAGCACAACAGCCAAAACATGTGATCTAAAAAATTTATAAAAAACAATAGGTAAAGAAGAACCAGTGCTTATTATTGACTATTCCATCAAGGTCAAAACAGCCCTGCTGGTGTGTAGAAGCTTTGCGAGGATGCAATCCAAAAATTCAATTTTGCATGTATACAGGGATAGTGAGACTGATCATCACTTATAGATTAGCAGCTTGGAGCAACAGTATTAATTTGACACAGCGACAATTAACTTCTCTAAACTGCAAAGGTTAGCATGCGCACACATAACTGGGGCTATGAAAATCTATCCAACAGCAGCTATCGAAGTAATACGGATTTTACTTCTCTCCATATTGTGGTGGAGGAGGCGGCCAAAAGAATCACACTTAGAATGATCAAGGTAGGAACAATATAGTCGAACATAGGCCTCAATTCCTCTCGGTGATCAGATTTGGGACCATAATGTAGATTTTGTGGGAAGCAGGATGAAACACCCTCCATTTCCTCTCAAATGGCGTAGCGCTCTACAACTTGGGGTTGTAGGCAAAAGGGGTTGCACGTGGGAGCAAGTAAAATTGAAGAAGCAGATTTATATAATCTGGTGGGCCTTCGGCAAGAATAGGGGACACAGTAGATCTTTTAGGTCGCAGTGTAACATCATCATCCTTACATACATGTAACAGTAAACAAATGTACAAGATGGATTTTGGCTCTGGAACACCGAAACTAAATTAAAATCTCTATTCTCCCTGAACGAGTTTCCTATCGGAAGACTTGTTGATAGGTCGGTCTAATTAGTGTCCATAAATCATCATTTATATACAGTCTGTACAATTCGTGAGAATACGGTTGCTGAGAAAAAAGGAATTTGTTCTTGTGGATGTACAGACTTGCTAGTTCTGGATAAAAGCATGACCTGGAAGATTCACAAAGAAGATGTGATCTGTATTTTCCGCTGCTAGCACTGTTAAGATAATACAATATCGTATCGAAATCCCAGATGATTGAAGTTCCAGAAAAACAAGATATTCTTCATTTGCATTAACATGCTTGTCATCATCTTCAGAAAGTACTAGATGCACATGCATAATATTTTGAAATTCTTGAGATATGGAAACTACTGCTTCAGCTTTAGACGCAAACCAGTCAATATCTGTTTAATAGGGAGAATGCATAAACTTTGCCAAGTTAATGAAGGACACATTACCTATTTTATTAGACATTTTTGATTTTCTTTTTTTTTTTCAATGTTTCAAGTTTTCAACGCAAAATGAAATTATTTATTTTAAAATAGTAGTATTTTTAAACAACGGGCCTGATAACCTGATTCTTATCGTTCATTATATAAAATCTTCAATCTTGGCATTCATTTCATTATAATAACCAAAATAGTCCCTCCCTTAACAGCGATCCTACCACCAGACACCCTTAGACGCACAATTTCCCTAAAATCCATCTAACCGCAAGGAATGCAACTCGAGGGAGTTCCCCGCTCCCAAAAGGTGACCGACCATCCCAGCAGATAGAACGGCTCCAGAGCCCTGCTAGCAATCCTGCGGCGACTAGCCGAGTTTCATCATCTCGTCCCAGTAATTATGGAATTTGGTTTCAGAAGTTGCCCGCGATATTACTTCTGAACTGGAGAGAAAGTTTTTACAACACGTGCAACTCTCTTCTTGCTAAATTAAATTTGTTGTCGCACTTTTTTTTTGCGCCCCTGGTTATCGGTCTTCCAACTTACAACCCGACTTACTTCTCCAGTCAAACGCCTTAGCGGTAGTCCGTCTTGTTCTAAGTACTTTTACAAACGTGAAGTGCCGGTGTGATACCTTTTCCCTCCAATTTCACTAAAAATTCGTTTAATTTAACCCTTTCCAGGAAACAATTCCTCGAGGCACGTAAGCGAAGTATTCGAATTTGATGGAATTCTCGCACAGGTAGGGTATTCTCCCAGTGTCTATCGACTAAATTGCAACGACGGGGGAAATTTAATGGGAAACGGTGCAATGAGAAAAGGATGATCGCGGCTTAATTCTTTATTAACTTCTATAGCTCCTCTAGGGTCGGCGTTTTCTTCAAGCGCTGGTGCTAGGTCGTTGAAGGTTATGGATTACGCTGTGTATCCAATGTCAACAAAGTTCAAGATCCACGGGGTTTCCGGGAAGGGAAAGGAGGAAGTCAATATTCTCATCAGCCAAGGGTCGGAGTTCGAATACTTATTGGAGCTTTTGGGCGATTCGCGAAATCGTTTGATAATAACGCTTCTGTAAGAGGAAGGAATGGGGTTTAAATCATATATACCTACAACACATTATTTTACAATTCTCAATATATTCCTCTTATTTAGTACGCCACTAGATGCCAGAGGGGCATGACACTGATTGCTTTCTGGAGTAAATATTTTCATTTAAAGCCTTTACGTAATAATGAATACAAGCATTTTTGGAAATATAGCCAAAGAGCTTTAGAAACCAACTCCCATACATTAACTGGTAATCATGCAATACTCCCAGCTGGATTCTTTTTGCACATCCTCCCTTTATTACACTTCTAATCCCGCGTCCTTCCCTTCACTCATCTGGCGGAGAAAAGCGAGTCTTACTCCTCATTTCCTTCCAGGCAATCCCAAATCGAAAATATTCCCGCACGTCCTTGTCCCCCTCCCTCCTCCTCCTTTCCGACCGATCTCTTCGTCTTCCGGAATCCAAGTCGCTGCCACTGACGCTCTCCCCAAGGGAAATTCCGAATGCCACAGTTCGAATAGCGGAAGCGAAAGAAAAAATCGAATTAAAACGCTGCTACAACATTCCCAGTCGCAAAAAGATATCTCCTAGCTTCCCCCCTTCCCCTGTCCCGTCGATTCATTCCTTTCGATCTGCTCGGCGCGCTTTAATTAGAGCCTCTTGAATTTCCGGTGAAATTCGTTCAAGTGGCGGTAGATGTCGTTGCGCGACCTAGAAAATTGCGCGAGTATGGCGGTGTAGACGACGCTTGCCACCTTTGCCAATTACGATTTACGAACGAAGAAGGAGATAGGGCGAGAGACGGTGATATGGGGTAATGAAGGGTATTAATTACGCGTGTTTATTTAGATTTCGTGCGTGTAAGTATAATTTGCGCAGAACATTCAGCTGTTTCCTATTTGGAGTCGTTTACCATTTGTATTCTATCTTTCCAATAATGAACATAAAAAGATTCCATCTTCATACCAAAACTTAAGGGGGAATTTAAAATATCCACGGTCATTTAGTGTAGTGAACTGGGGGTTCAAACCTTCAATTAGTCAATGACGTCTAAGATTTTTACACATCAACTCAAGGCAGTCCCATCAATAAATATCCTGGCTGCAAGAAGGGGCATGGTATGGTCGTTGAAAGTAATAAGTGAGATTTTAGTTTGATGTGTTTACAATTAGGTACTTATACCAGAAATATCAGATAAGGAAACGAATTTACATGTAATCTGCACATGTGAGGAAATTAAGGTACTCAGGCAGAAATATTTCGGGAGAGATCTATTGGAGCCCTCGAAGATTCTCAAGTTCCCACTGGGCAAGATACTGGGCTTTATAGAGAATACCAAGCTGCTCGAGTGGAAATAAGAGAATTAATAGGAATGGTACAATGAGCACCTAGCTCAAATGTCCGCACATTAAGTTCCCACCTTAACTTTAATGAATGAATGAAATCAATGAATCAGATAAGTGTTGACTACAAAATGAAATGCATCGCAGTATGTTTAAGTATGTTTTTTTTGACATATTTCCTGCTAAGTGTGAGGGGAAGTAAGGGGTGCCCATACCAATCAAACTTGATAATAATACTAAGTATAGATTCAATTAATTAAAGCTTAGAAAAGACGAAAGATCCAAACTGCTTGTGGTTAAGTCTTTAATATCTTCACATTTCTTAGCTTTAATTAATTGCATCCATACTTATCGTTATTATCAAGTTTGATATTTCTTATTAATTAATTAATCGTAATCAATTTATCTGAAAAATCACATATTTGTCTCTAAACAAACGGAGATACGCAATTGATCAATTTTTAAACACATCCAACAAAAACAGTGATTCTAATGCATATTGAAAGATTTGTCCTCGACAAGTAACTTTTTTGTCGAAAGAAGAAAACGCAATAGAATCATGAGTATTTTTCTATACTTAGGAATTTGAACATAAGTCAGATCAAGTAGCAAGTAGAAAATTAAACAAAACTGATGTTTAACTGTGATAAATACATACTTGGCTTTCGTTTTCCTACAAAATAATGTTATTGCTCACTCATCCATCATCCTAAAACTCGATTCAATAAGATTTTTTTCCAGATTTTCAAAGCCTATTCGAACCTACAGTTTTTTTTTTCTTTTTCTAATTTATGATCTCTCGATTTTTTTCTTCTTTCATCTTCATTATCATTCTGCTTTTCCTGAAGCCTCCCTTTAATGGTCAGTGAACCAGAAGTAATCATATCTATTACATCTGATTCACTGACCACCAAAATTTAAAGCAAGAGACAGTACCAATATACATTAACACAATCACTAAACAAAGGCATTTGCATACTATTTTCCCCATCAGGTATTGCGACTTTGCATCACTACATGACCTTCAACATACATCAAATCAAGACATTCTTGATTTTAACAGGAAAAAAAAAATCATTCAAATACATTATCATTGCAGGTTAGTAGAATTAGAAAGGCTTACACTAAAAAAACAAACAAACTCGGGGAAAAATAATCCAGTTAACTAAAACAAACTTCCTATTCGGAGTTCAACCCTCGAGTGTTCGCATGGGCGGCATTTGCACCGTCACTTTAATTCTTTTCTCTTGTCTATGCAATTAGCATATATTATAGAAAAATATTCACCATTTTTCTATGAGAAGGAATATGGTTACCTAATCCTATTGCAGCTCAAGATGATAATGATGTTAACCTTTAAGTTGTCAAACTCAATTAGGGTGGGGATTTGATGCCCGTTATCCTCTCATTTCTTATAGGTAAACGGCACGAACAAGCAGCGGGGTGGTTATTGAAAAAATAAAATGAATTCTTCTGAAGAATTTGCATGATTTTTGCAAGTACGAGAACAGAAAATTTAAAAAATCGAATTAAATGGGAAAAAGGCGGTCGCCATGGCATTAGACTACTCACTGAATAGCTTGGCGGATTCGTACTCTGGGTTATTCAATTTCAAGCTCTAACTTTTCACCATTTAACTGCCATATCCTCTATCTCAGGTTTAAATTTGTTGAGTTCAGTGCTCCATAAATCGATCGTTCTTGTCCAGTAATTAATTAATAATTTATCGATTTCTAAGCACTCTTCTTTCACCTATACACAAATAATAGATTATATTGTCAGAGTGATATACGGAGCAGGGGTACAAACGTTACCGATAAATCACTTAATACAAGGAGCTACTCTGGGACGTAATAAAACACACAGGATCTACTAGCGTACTGGAAACGTTATGACTCGTAGGGAAAACTCGAAGCATTTCCCCAGCAATCATGAATAATAAAGATTCAATTACCGCCTTCAATAAATTATAATGTGAACGATGGACTCCCAAAGTCGAAGCGGTCCGAACATTTAGGTAAAACAGTGCAGAGTATGATGGCTTTTATTGTCGGATCGTTGATGACGTTGCGACGGGTCAAGCGTGCGTCATCAAATCTGGTTACGCTTCTGTGTCATCCTCTGTCAGCGCACGACGTCGGAAGAGGTTTTCGTGTTCATTCTGGCCGCAAATTGAAGTTTTCTGGTGACCTCTTTACGTCGAAATGTCCGCTCCATTAGATAGTGGCGCAGTCAGTAGGATAGAGACGTGTGGGTGAACGAGAAAAAGGATGTGTCGATGTTAAACTAAAATGGGGGATGGTGTATTGCACTATGATTTGTGAATTTTACACTGGCTTCATTCGGATTTCTGGATAAACAACCGAGATATGTAGCAAAACTAATAACAGTTCACTGTCTAGTTATGCAGTACCGCCTCTAGTGGCTTACAGTGGCTCCCTCTGCGTACCCACGCAATACCTTCGTATACATTTATTACTGTTATAGCGCGAGGAAACAGGAAGGTCGAAAAAGAAACGTAAAAGGGCACTTATACCGGCACAATATCGGAAACACGAGCGTCTTTCAGGCCAGAGGGAAAGTCCTACGTATAACGTAAGTACATATGTAACGACGACGGCAGAGTTTTATTACCGACGCTTTACGATCATAAAGATCGACGTTTATGATCGTCGGCGTTCAAGCGACAATATCTATTCAATTTGGCGGAGGAGTGTTGTACGCGTCAGTGCAAACTCCTACGACAACTTGTGGGGGTTGGATATCCTTTGCCATTTTATACTGTGAAAGGTTAGCAGGTTTAAAACTAACGTGTGGTCGAGTGCATATATGTACGTCATTCAGTAAGTTTCGTCTGCGCTAACTCTAACTGGACGGTCAACAACAATTGTACTTGTAAATTAAAACGGAAAAAAATATATAAAAGCTAATAGTATATTTAAAATTTGAAGATCTAGCAATACCAACCTAATTTAAAATGTCGTAACATCATAATGAATTATGTTGGTTATTAATAGAGTGCCGACGTTGTGTGCAGTTTGTCATTGGCGTTATCTTTGGTGGCAGGCTAAATCTTGCATGTGTATAACTCGCCCTGTAAGAGATAGGCAAAGAGCCAATAACCGAGTGGAGAGCATCTTAGCGACGCCGACTTATTTTATTAGGTACACTCATATTTTTGGAGTATTATTTAGAGTTCATATATTGTTTTATAGTTTTATAATATATTTGATCTATTTTCACTGCCATTAGCAAAAAAGAAGTGCTTTGCACCATATAACGGGACAATATATCGCGGCCATTCTATTCTCAATGCTGGAATGTATCATGTGGAGTACCTCAAGGGGCCAGTCTTGAGTCCCGTACTCTTTAATATTAATGTTAATGACCTGTCTCGATATCTTGATAAGTGTTTATTATCGCAATATGCTGATGACACGAGTTGCGTTGTGGCTGGGTCTATATATGATGTAGTTAACTTAGCGAATGATACAATCAACAGTATGGTGTAGCGTGGTGTGATGATCATGGATTTATCTTAAGCAAAGATAAAACTAAGTTAATTCACTTTAAAAATGGCCAAGCCCGTGGTCCTACCAGTTTATACATTAATAAATGTAATGGCAAGTCAATTGCAAATTTCTTGGTATCCTTGTAGATAATGACTTGAAGTAGGAGTCACATTGTGTTGCCCTATATGTTCGGCTATGCTCGGCAGTATTCGGGGTCTGCAATATTCGACGCTACTGTGACATTAATGTTCTTAATGTCATTCTATTATGCCTACTGCATCGTCTTTTGGGAGATGCTCTCCACATGCGGAACAATTATCAACGAAGATGATAGGGAAAAGATAAATTGAAAGTGTATTAATTCATCTATGGTATACTTCTGGCCAAAACTATGAAAAATTGAGCTGAGGCTAAAGGAAGGGCACCTTACGGTGATTTAGTCTTTTTGGCATATATGTATATAATATGCATGTATTTACATAATGCAAATAAATTGATATTATTATTATTATTATTAATTGTTTGTATCTCAGAAATGGATTCTGCTGTATATGCTGAGGGCGGGATTGCGGGAGTCTTGTCGTGATATTTTTAAGAATTTGGAAAAAATATACTGTATTCCATCTTTGTATATATACGAGTTGTTAACGTTTTACAAAAAAAAAAAAAACATGAAAATACTTTTAAGAAATTATTTGAAAATGGCCTCTACTACATGGCAGTAAAATGCTCCAATAAATCGCCTAGAGCCTTGAAAGATGTTACTTCTCTAGGATTATATCGGAAAGCATTGGCTGATCATTTGCTGAACCATGTTTTTTATAGTATCGAGGAATCCCTCAGTAACTAGAGCTGTTCTTTGGTTTCTTATCTGTTTGTTATTGTGATATACGTATTTTTACTTTTGAATTTTATATGTGTTCTCTGCTTGCATTATCTGTATTGTATGTGATGACAATGTCTATGTTTTTTGACTATGACAATAAACTCTTATTATTATTATTATTATCATTATTTATTCTGCGAAATTAGGATTCAGGGGGTAAATATACTCTTGAGCGGCATCTGGAAAGTACGAGGCCTATTGAATATCAAAGAGGTATATCACATGATAAATTTGTAATTGATTTATGCGCAGCCTTTCTTTGTTTTTCTTGCCTTGCGTTTTCTAAAAAATATACCAGCCAAGATATTCCCCATCCATCGCCAATTAGAAAATATTATGTACCTAAGCAATTCGACAAAACAATAAATCAAATCAGTCAAAACCAGGTGAAAATTATCTCTGGATAAGTGTAGATGAAACGATTTTTATTGGCTGCAAAAATCAGTTTGCGTGTCACTGCAAACGATATTACCGACAATATCATTAACGGTGTGAAAAAAATGTAGCTGGTGACGACTGCTTAAAATTCTCTGAGTTCTCTTCCTCTGAGATTCTGCAAGCGCAAAGCTAAAAACAGGTAACGAGCTCAAAAAACGTTTTCCAAACATGTTACATCTAATATGTGTTGCACATGGAATACATCGCATTGCTGAACTTATTCCTGAAGAATTTCCCGATTTTACTCCATTAATTAACTCATTTAAAACGATTTTATTGAAAGCACCAACTAAGGTAAAGTTGTATAAAGAAATGTGCCCGAATATACCTTTGCCGCCAGAACCAGTATTAACACGATGGGGTATGTGGTTAGAAGTCGCATTTTTTTATGCCCAACACTTTGGTATTTTAAAACCTTTTGTATTAAAGTTAAAACGAGATGCTTCCAGTGTTACAGCAGTCCAAGCATTAATTGTAAAAGAAGAAGTCGAGCAATTAGAATTTATTTTAATAAACATTTCTCAAGCGTAACAAAAACGGACAAGTTTCTAGAAAACAAACATTTTAAATTAAGTGAATCCTTTAACATTCATTATTCAGTAATTTAAGAACTATAGAAGGATCGATTGGCGAAAAGATACCGAACAAAATTAATGCGGTTTTACAAAGAAATCCAGATTTTCTAAGTGCCATTAAAAGAAATTTCCAACAACACTTTTACCACCCAAAATGAAAGTCCATATTTAAAATATAAGGATTTAATTGGATATTTCCATATCGCACCAGTTACTTCATAAACATACTTGACGATTAACAAAATATAACTTTCAATTTATCTACGCTACTACATATACCCGATCGACGCTTGGCTGACTAACACTCGCTAGTGAACTGCACCCAACGTCCTCAACTTAGTTATTAATGAGCCCCAATAAGTATTTAGTCGATACGATAAAATGCCCACGCGAAATGATTAATTTACAAGATCCTCGCGTGTTTTCTATGAACAAATTCAGTTAGTTCCCCTTCAAGTAGGTGTATATACGTCAAATATCGTTAATTAACTATTCACGCCACAAAGCCGACGCTAACGAGAGAACTTCAGAGAAGGACGGTTGGCCAGGACGAAACCAAAAGAGGTCCTTGGAAATTCAGAACGAACGACCGGGTGCCGAGAATACAGGAAGGAGAGAGTTGGGCGAGGCACATCACGTATGGCACTCACTAACTGCATTAAACCGAATCAATTACACCCAATTAGAGACAATTACTCGACGCTTTATCTGGCTCTTTCTCTATTAATAACTGCATCTCATTTAAATATGAATTAAGTGGGATGGTGGTGTAGACGTAGAGTGAACGTGTCGACGTTTTGGAATTTCCTCTTTGATATTATTCCGTTATTGGAACGTATTTCTCGCTGTTAATTCTTGTATGGAAGTTCTAACGAGGTTCACTTGTAAATTATTCGCACGAGAATTCATTGCGTTATTAATTCGATCAGATGATTGTAAAAGGAATGCAAAATTTGGTTGAAAGTTTTTTATTGCAATTTTGCAACTTGGGTAGAGAAAAATGTTTCCAAAATCTTTGGAGAAATATTTTCTAACAAGCTGTAGAAAACAAGGCTGCAGAGTAATTTGTCGGTGTTATTGTGGTAGTACAACGTGCTGCTGTGGACACCTTGTTTTCGCGAGAGTTTTTTTTTTTGCTCAGATGTTTTCATGTTTAATCCGATCAGCCTTTATCAATGTTTTGTAGGAGTTTCCACAAATTCAATTATTTTATTTTGTATAAGATTTAGTTATTGATTTGATTGGTTAATTTATTTATTTAAATGTTCAGTTGTTCTAAATTAATTTCATTTATTAATATGTTTTGCGTTCACTAGTTTTGTTTATGTTATTATGTTTTGAGATTTCGTCCGTTGGCGGGCTGATCCCTGTTGCGGCTTCGCTGTACGCAGCGGGCGTGTTTTGTCAGTCAGTTCCTTGACAGATGCCGGTGTAAGTAGACGTAAATTTGTAATTCTTTGCTGCCATTTTGTGATTTCATTTGATTTAAGGATTTGTTTCGTTTAATTTGATTTTAGTATGTCCATCAAGGAACTCGCGTAATAATAATTGTTATTATATTGTTGTGTACACAAATTAGATATAAGATCATTTATTATTTTTGGTTCTGGAAGATATTTTTAGTTTAAAGAATTAATTTTTTTCGTTTTCCAATAGAGCAGTTTTGATTTAGACCAGGACTCTTAGTCCACGGTTTTTTTTTCTGCATAATTGTAATTAACAATTTGTTTTCTTTTTTTTTTATAATAAAAATTCCTGATTGTTTTTAACATCATTCAAAATTCTGTTCTTTTATTTTTGATTAAACCTTGTCAATTTTTGGGGTAATAAAGAAAGTCAGATTTCTTTCACCCACAATTTACTTTTCATGATTAAATTCAAGTTTTAATTTGCGAAGGTAACCCTGAGTTTAATTGTTCTTTTGCGCCCTTTAAAAATTTTTATCCGTTGAGCTAGCTAATTTAATTTATTTTTTAATTCATTTTGCATTTACCAAATTATTTTTTTACCTTCAGTACACAGCAGTGCGTATCAACCGATATAGCTCAGGAAGATAGACATTCTGATTATGATGCAAATCATATAAAACCCATCGAAGGCAAAATAACAATAGGAGTTCTGAGATACTCTGAATATTTATGCCAGTTAACTAGTTAACGGAGTAAATAGCTTAATTCCTACAATATTTCATCCCGGTTTCTTTGAATTGCTAAAAATGGGATAGAATAAGTAAAGTGCTGTTCAAAATTATGTTATACTTAGATTATATCTTCTTCAGGTTTGAATCAAGTAAAAATTTTGAAAAAAGCTTTTAAACTTATTTTATGAAATTATTTGCTCCTTAACTAATTACTTTTACTTTAACAAGAACCCAAGAATGTTTAATAACTTAAGCTATGTTTATCTGTGCTTATTCTATTTTTTTTGTTTAGCAATAAACTCTGTAATATATATCTACACCATCTCGATATGTCCATCATGCCTCTTCTATTTAGCTTTTGGACAAGAATACATACATATACCCGTCTAAATCATATAAAAGGTCAGGTTTTAGAAATATCTAATGTTGCATTTAGCTCTTTTGAACGAGGTTCAATCGAATGTCTTTAAGTTGCAGCAAATTATTATACTATTTTCGCATGTCTCAATATCTAGATAATTTGAGTATTTTTTTACGCAAATGATATGCTGTTAAGATATTAGTATATACACAGAGTATATGTTACATACAAACCTGTTTCATAGCTTCTGGTGACCCCGTTAGGCCTTTAAAACTTTTTGCCAAAGCTGTTTGTTATCACCTTGTTCTTCTGTAATTTTTTCTTCTAATAAGGTTGAACGCTTTTCGCTCGACCACGTCTTTCTTCCTCTGGTGATGCCTAATGTTTGTTTAGATTGTTTGGATATTCGTTTTGCATGGTATCAGTCTATACCATGTGAGTAGTAGCCATTCCATACGTTTTAGAATTGTTGCATTAGCTTCAACAATTTATTTGCTTGTAGATTTTCTCATATGATCTTCTAAAAAGGTGCATTTCTAATTTTTTCCCTTCTCTGCTCTATATAAAATGATATCTTTCATACCAAATGTGATAATTGTTAAAACGACACAATAATATTCCTACACGCCAATTATCCAGAATATCGAAGTTTTCGCTGAAAGATATATATCAGTTCCAAAAACTTATTTTTGCTCAAAAATTGAAATCAATTCAATCATACATACGACATTATTCTAAGCACTGAGGGATGTATAGACACCAACTTCGTTAGAAAGCGTGGTTTCATCTGGATCGGATAAAGAGTGGCCTGCTAGAGTGTCTTTACCTAGAGCTATGGGTATCCCAATCTAGCGGAAGGTAAAAATAAGACCACAAAAAAAAAAAACTAAAAAAAAACAAGCCCAAAAAAGGGGACGCACGCCAAACCACCAAGAGAAATAAGAAAATATCATCTGGAAGGAACATGAATCGAGAGCATGTAGATCTTGTCTGGAGCAATATTGTAAATCACCGTCCAACTGCGAAAACACAAAACTTAGCTTAAAAGCAAAGATATCAAGGTGGATCTTCAAGAGGGTATGGAACAATTGAAGCTGAGGACCTTTTAAAGAGGATAAGCATATTAGCCATAAAACAGGGTACTAGGACTGAATGACTTGCAAGATAAAAAGTTTGAGGTAATGCATATAAAGTGCTACAGAAGTTCCCATAAATACCCATAAATAAAATTAAGCCACGAATCAAAAACTGTTGATTATTGATTTTTCGTTTAATTATTCTTATGATGATCTCGATCTACAGATTTTAGATCAGATTAGATTGAGATGGTCAACGGACCTGTTTCACTGCGACCTTTTCAGATCTATTGTATTATCCCCATTCTCCTAGAAGGCGCGCTCTAGTTTTGTCCTCTTAAGTAAGCATATTATCCTTGAGAGCGGCTTCTTGGAGTGTTCTCCACACCCATTACTAGAAACCTTGTCCTCGCCAGGCCGCCACATTCGCATAGTACATGAAGTGGTGTTTCTTCTCCCTCTTGGCAGAAGTAGCATCATCTATCAGGCCTATGTCGTACATATGTCTATTTGATCTACTGCTAGTCAGCAGACCTACTACGATTTTGACAGTCTTCCTGCGTTTATTCAGTAGGTCTTTAGTAAATTCAGGCCTCTGCTCCCTTAGAAACTCTTTCGCCTGTCTCTGTCCCGGTGATTAGATTAGATTAGATTAGGAATGGGGTGGCCTATCGACCTGTTTCACCACGACCTTTTCAGATCTATTGTGATCCCCTTTTTCCTAGAGGACGCTCTCTAATTTTGCCCTCTTAATAAGGCCTATCATCTTTGAGAGCGGCTTCTTTATGTAGCTACTGGTTGTGGGGTTCTCCTCCCCCATTACTACATTGGCACAGCACATGAACTGGTGTTTCTTCCTCCTCTTGGCAGTATCTGCAGGTTGCATCATCTGTCAAGCTTATGTTGTACATATGTCTATTCAGTCTACAGTGATCAGTCAGTCATTTTGACAGTCTTCCTGTCTTTATTCAGTAGATCTTTCGTGAATTCAGGCCTCTGCTCCTTTAGGAACTCTTTTGCCTGCCTTTACCCCGGTGATTTTTGCCACCACTCTCTGGGACTGATTATGTGTCCATTCATTGATGGATTTTTTAATTTGGGATTTGGTAGTGCCGAAAGAGGGGTCGGCTCCAAAGAATGGCCTTGACGAACCTCGCCTGGCCAGCTCGTCCGCCGCCTCATTTCCTCTCACGCCCGAGTGGCTAGTGACCCAGGCTAGGGCTACTTTCCTTTGGGTGCCCACCTCATTTAGGGCGCTTACACAGTCCCAAATCAGCTTAGAGTCCACGCTTGTAGAGCTAATCGCTTTAAGTGTGGATTCTGTTCCGGTGACCTTTGTCACCAATCTCTGGATGGATTATGTATCCATTCATTGATGTTTTTTTTTTAATTTGCGATTTGGTAATGTCAAATAAATGAGTTTGAGGAACATCGTCTGCCGTGGTTGAAGCTTATCGAAAGACCCTTTTAGGCTTCTCTGCGTATAGTCCAGCTTCGACACCGTAGTCTGTTTTAGAGACGCATTTACTGCAGTGCCTGTCTACCAGTCCTTCTTATCTGGTATTATGATCTACCACTAACTAAGCATTGATGGAGAAACTCACATTTAGCCTAAAAGGAGGAAGAAAGAGTAGAACCAACTACGAAAATCTGAGTCACTCCAGTATTTCCGAAGACTCTAACAACAACAAAAAAAAAATCTATACTCAGTATCGACCACCAGTATAATAAAATCTTTCCTACCCGCCGAGACAAGATTTTTCCTCCATCGACCGACAATAAACTCTCTCAGCAGCATACACTCACAACTCTCGACCAGCCGAATTCATAAATATTCGCTCCACCACGCCGCGTATGCAAGCCCACGCAAATGCAAGAACGATACCAGACCGAGACGAGCCAGCGGGAATCTCTCACAGACCCCTCAGACTCCGCGAGACGATGCAGCGCTATATAGCCTCGTCTCTCTCTCTCTCTCTTCCTCTTCAGGTTGCCGGCGGATACTTTACGAGTGCTTCGAGGACCGTAAATTGGAGTTCGCGTTACATCGCCGCGGCATTATTTATAGTAACGTGACCGTCGGCGGATGCAAAGGGAGAAGAGGTATACATGCGAGAGGCTGCTATTGAAAGAAAAAAAAATCGGCAAACGTTACCGCAAACGTAGAATGTACTATATATATATATATATCTCTTAATGTATTTATTAGCGTTAAAAAGGCGATGGGACCGAAGAGTATATTGCGCTTGGAGATAGGATGGGAAAATACTGCAAGCGCTGTTCGTTAGTTTATGGGTGAGCATGCTCTTACGTTTGTTAATAAATAAATAAAGCAAAAAAGTATACTGGCGTAATGTATATGAAAGTAAATGTGCTGTAATAATTAAAAGAGGATATAATGAAAACTCGAGTAAGTTACGACCGCGTCATGCTGAGTTTATATCCCATTTCATATTTATGTTGTTGTTATTGCAATTATTTCTTCTTGCAGCAATATTATGAAAGATTAAACCTTTTCATTTTCATAATTTAACATATCAACAAGTTCTTACAGTCATTATAAGATTTAGCAAAACATTTTTTTTTTGTGGCGCAGCCAATAGGATACTCAAAGTATCCTCGATATTAAAAAAAGTTTTAATCTTAATATAGCTATAATAAAAGCGATACGAAATGGGTTTAGTGAAATTCGCAACAACAAAAAATACCAAATATGACGCAACAAGGCAGAGCAATTTAATCCATCACATTTCGCTCAACCGCAAAATCGACTTAATGACGTTAATTATACTACATTACCACATCGATGTGCTATTCAGAGGATCGCACTCCCATCTATGCTATAGTAACAGCCGACAATCGCTTCATTAGCCGTAGTAATAAATCACACGCACGAAATTTTCGCCTGGAGCGCTCTCTTTATTTTTCTTACTAATTGCCGGCTACGAAGTTTGTTTTATATACAGAACCAGTCGTGACTTGCGTTCTCCGAGATGGGGAAAGAATGCAAAATACGGAAAGGAGAAAGAAAATTCGTGTTAGTCACACGATCTATAAGCGTGTTCGTCGTTCCAAATTACCCGAAGGATAGCTTTCATCTGTCCAAATAGCGGTTTATTTATAAATTGTTTATTAATAGCTTTACGAAATTTATTAGTCGGATGTTACTATTATAAAGAACTACCTAGAAGCATGATACAGGTGCAGTTAAAGGATGTTCATCTAAAGTAAAATGATATTTAACCTCAAATAATATTATTTCAACAAGAGTAGAAACAAGAAAAGACGTTTTGCAGCATTGTAGCCAAGAAGCAGATAGAGTGTTCTTTATCAAATCTCGCCATTAAAAAAACATAGCATTGTTTCGGTTGCGATTTTTTGATGGCATAAATAATATCTAATCTTTTTTTGCCAACTAAGAAGGACAACACTCAAGATACCACGAAAATTCTTGCAAAATATCGAAAAACATAAAATTTGAATTAAATTAAAAAAAAAAATCGATTATCTGACTGAATTCCAAAATATATATTGCTATGTGTCAATTTGGTTATAAATTGCCACTTTATTCTATCTCTTTTTAATCAATTTAAATAAAAAACACCACCCTAACATTTATTTTTGAATTTATGCTTTTAATAAACTTTTAAAATGTATTTATTATTTATTTTAAATTCAATATTTTTGTTTATTATTATTTTTTGTCAGCCTCTCCCAGAAAACCCATTGTTATGTCCACCCAGCCTTTACCTACTTTCTTGTTTTCGAACTCATCCCAAATTTGACAAAATTTATAACCACCTCAAAATGATTCCAATCAAATTGTGTAAGTTCTATTTATAATGTGTTCAATTTGTAAAACCACTTCGGATTTCAAAGCAAACTATATTGTTCAAGAGAACTCAAATTTTAATCATTATCCTGACATTTAAAATAAAAATCAAATAATTTAATTAATTTTGTCAACAATTAACAACAAATACAAGTAGAACACTGAAATATATAGATAATTTTATCAGGTCAAAATAGACGATAGGAAAAAAGCATTTGCGCCTTTTTAGAGAAAGATTTAATTTTAATAATCCATTTTCTTTAGCATGAAGTTTACTGGTTAAATACATTGCCAGAGGCGACCAAAATCCCTATCACACCTATGCAATAATTACTATTGTTGTAACTAATACTTCATCATCTATGTCTTCTTTTCTTATTATAGGTCTATTGAAAATGAAGACACATCCATTCGTACCTAATTCTTGATGGGTTCTTCAATCGCTTCTTCAAGAGGTTGTCCAAATTCATATGGTTATTCCTTAATTGCTTTTTTAACATATGCTCCTATTCCATTATTTAAAAAACTGTAACTTGTTAGTGAAAATCTGCGTGAGAATCATTTGGTGCCAGCTTTAGTGCCAAAAGTCAATTTAGTGACTGTTACAATATACTCAAAGATATTGTTATTGTCGTTAACATTAAACCAAGAAGATTAAATTTGATGAAGATATTTTTCAGAAAACTAAGAACAAGAGCCCAAATAGTAGTAGGGGTCAGATATAAAAGTGGAAAGGATCATCTGGAGCTGAATAGTTGTAACGTTGCCAACTACAATTATTCTAATATTCATTTTTCATCTCAGATTTTATAAATTATTTTTTTCATTAAAACATTGGCTGATCATCATTTAAAACTATTCCGATGATGCTGAGTGTTGGTTGCTGGACGAACTACAACATTGCTTTGGCATGTTACCGAAAAGAAAGACGTTTATTCATCTCAAAAAAGTTGGAAAAATACAACAGCACTTTTTTTTTGAAGTTAAGGTGGACACCTATAATCCAGGCACTTGAACTAGGTACTCATTGCACCGTCCCTATTAAATCTCTTACTCCCACTCGAGCAGCTTGGTGTTCTCTATAAAGCCCAGTATCATGCCCAGTGGAAATATTTCTGCCTAAGTACTTTCAATTCCTCACATGTGCAGATTACATGTAAACTCGTTTCCTTCTATAGTTCGTATCTTCAGTACCACGATTCGCTTACTCGACCTGTGTTGTATAGATGCTTTTTTCAGGGGACTGTATCCAGTTACCAACCCAGTAAAGGTTTCAGCTTCTTTTTTGCTGCGTCTGAGTAGGTTATCAGAGAAGTTAGCATCCCCATCCTTTATTACCGCTTTAGTATAGACTTGACCTTCAGTCGACCTTAATTCCTTTGTAGTTTCTTTATCTAACCAGGCCCAAATCTCCCTTTTAGCAGAGTCCTTCGTAATCCCACATACGGGGCTCTAGACCCAGTGTCATTTAGAGCCCTCCTTGGCTAGTTCGTCGGTTATCATATTGCCCCTTATATCCTCATGTCCCGGCATCAAAATCAAAGACAGCATGTAGTCTCGTGCCATTGCATTGAGGGATTGTTTGTAGTCTCTAACTAGTGCCTAGCTACCTTGATAGCAGCCTTGTCAGTCATTATACTCATTTTCCTCCTCAAGTAGCCCCCCCTTTTTTTCATTTCTAAATCGGTAAAAAATAGTTTACTAGGGGTGGATCATAATTCTGTAAAGAATTTAAAAAATAGCAAGACACAGCAGAACCTAACTCAAATGGTAAGGGTAATATTTATATTTAAAGACTTTCTAAATTGTTGTAAAATATGCACAATCCGTTGCGACTCATTGAAGAACTATAATTTGCATTGACTGCAAATTACCTTCCAATGAATGGTTTGGTATCAGCTTTCTATGGCTGCTATGATGCATTCAAAGACATTGTTATGGGGAAACAGAAGTTATAAATGATGGGGCATTATAATTGGAGGTCAGTAATATGTGGTCTACGCTCAAAAGATAAAAATTGGGAAAAAGATTGTTTGGAGCTGTTTAGTTTTTACTATATTGCCAATTGAATTCTTTTAATATTCAGTTTCTATCGTCGCCTTTATACATTATCTTTACCATGACAGCACTTCCTGATCGTTGTTTAACAGCATTTCGATAATGTGGACCTTTTTTCTTCGAACATTTACACCACAAACAGCTAGCTTGCCAGTTTTATCAAATCCACCGTTGGAAATAGCACTAGCGCCGCGTCGAATCGAAAATGGAACTCGATATTTACGGCCGCTATCCAGAGGGTGTCGAAACCCAAAAAATGACTGCCGCATCCCACGTTCCCAAATCCTATTTATTCGTTTAATCAGTGCATCGACTAAATGCTAATCGTGACCCGCGGGATTGCCGTTCCAGGGCGACCCGGTCGTCGGGGCGCTAATGGCATCCCTACGCCGACACCGGCGCCACTTTATCAGTCTAATCGAACCATCAGTCTTCCCGTCCTCCGCCATATACCTGCCATACTAAGCGCGGGACGGCGGTAATATCACGTGACGCGTCTGCGTGACACGGCCGGCGTTTTCGCAACTTCTCACCTTCACGGCCTCCACTCCGAAGGAGGACGACGGGAGAGAATACGGCCGCTTTGATAAATCGACGCGATAAAACGGGCTCTTCTTCTGCCCGGCGCGCGGAGACATCATCTGCATACTGAAGCGAAGGGGATATTTTCCACTAGTCCACACCTTCCGTCGGTCCGTCAGTTTGTCGCAATGCCAACACTCCGTAGACTCTGCTGACGCAATAATGAAACTTCCACTCCACGTGCATCCATCAATTTCAATTTGGGCCTGTCGATGTGCCCGCTGGAATAACGGGGATGGCGTACTAAGTCCCCGATGTCAGTACGGTACGTGGCTCTGCTGGCAATATTGATGGTTTCATTTGTTCGCGGATGCTGCCATCCTCGGCAATACTCGTACGTTACATGAATGCGTATAGGAAGGAACAGGAAGGGATTAGCGTGTAGATATGTGAACATGGGGCATACATCAAGAGCACCCTAGAACATTAACACGCAAGGCTATCTATATTTTCCTTATATCAACTAAGCATGCCCTTGAAAAAGGAAAAAAATTGAAGCTACTATAAGGTTTCCTAAAATTGAAAATAGATATTTATGCGTCCTTATTCTATTGGAGATGTCTACGAAGCAAATTAATAAAAAAAGAGACCGCTTTATGAGTAAGTCATTGGGCTACTTACAGCACTGCTTTACTCTGCTATAAAGAGAAGCGCCGTTAATGACCAAATTCTATGATAACCAGTTTCTAAAAGGAATAGGATTGGAAGGCCAGCTGTAAAGCAGCAAGAATAGGGGACACAATAGATCTTTTAGGTCGCAGTGTAACACCATTCTTCTATTACATGATGACCAGTTGCATAAAAGGAAGAAAAGAAACTAAGGCTTAACACAAGGAAGAATCCTATCAAGATACCAACATTTCACATTGCATCAAGATTAATTAATATTCACCTCCAAAATGCTGGAAAAAATCGAAAAGCTTTCGTGTTTCTTCGTTTTGGAATGGTTAAAATGAATCCACTGGGGATGTGTGATACCGCTTTAAAGATTAAAAACAAAGAATGAGATTTAACAACACTAACAGGTGGTATCTAATATCATGGAAATGCAGTACTTAAAGACATCATATTTCATGAAGAAGGTTTTTTTTGGAGGAACCATCTGACATGAAGCCTACAAAGACACTATTGACTATTTGTATTTTGTAATCCTCCATTTCTATTACCTATTTATTACATTGATTCATTATCCATACCAATATTTTTCTATTCTGTACTAATATTCACAAATCCTTAGCCTTTTGATCGTAGCAATCTCCTATGTTCTCTTTTCAGCTTGCAAAAAAATGCCAGTCCTTTTCCTTCAAAGGTCGATGACATATATGTAGTAATTTAAACACCCTCATTCTCAAGATTCCAAAGATAGTTTCAAACCGGTTGCAAAAGACAAATTCTCGATATAAATATCTGATCACCATCAATTACTAGCAAATCTTTTGAAATGATATAGTCATAGTTAACGACGTGTTTTCTGGATTAATTTGTGGGAATATTTATGCCTTTTAATTGCTTCTTATTCGGCTTATTGAGTTGTTTGTGAGCGGAGATTCTGCAAAGTTATATTGAATGTTCTACGGTGTTGCTAATACCGGCAACTGTCAGTTATTCGTAAGTAAATTAGCGTTAAATTGTTGTTTATTGTCGCGTACTTTTGTCGCGCAATAATGATTTAGAATTAACCCTAATCAAGTAGTGCGTGAATAAATTTCCAGGATAATAAACTTGATTGTTGGCAACAGTTTAAAATAAATTAATGAAACAAATAATGGGCTTTTCTGCTTTATTTTTCAAATAGCAGTGACACAGGAAAAAATGCACATACGAAAACACAGGTGAGTATTTATATTTGACAATAACATTCAAGTATTATGTACATAATAGTTGAATAAATAACAAAACATGCGCCTATATTGACATAAATCGCCATGAATTACTGTTCTTGCTTCTACTTGCTTCAATACCTGCAACAGAGGCTGGGGCGGCTACATCGTGTCACGTTGTAGAACGACACGAACTGACGAACGAAGAACGGAAAACAAGGTCGTGTCACGCCAAAAAAAAAACAACGATCTCTAGCTGAATGGGCGCCGGAATGCTATATGGTGACACTCGGGACGCGGCAATAATCTACAGCTGGAGAAAAAACGGAAAAGAAAAACTAGACCGTGTCACCCCGATGGACGACAACGATTTCTAGTCGCGTAGAAATCGAATGAGGAAGTGTAATCCTGCGAGACGAAAATAATCCATAACAGAAAACTAGGTCACGTCACTCCCAAGACAACAATCTGAAGCCACGCGGCGGACGGAAACTAAACCGTGTCACCCCGAAGGACAACGGTCTTCAGTTATACAAGAAAAAAGAATATGACAGACTATGAACTTGCTAAGAAGTAATACGTGCGCCGGCAAAATAATGAAATAAATAAATAAATTAATAAAATGTAATGCTACCGAAAACTATAGGAAAATCATTTAAAGTCTGCCAAAAATATGTCACCAAACTAAAATGCCGTACCACTTCTGGAGATATATCATCACTGATTCAGATATCAGTGGTTTAAGGAAAGGACTGATGGAGTTTTTAAGACTGAAGTTATTTAACAATTTTTGAATAATTTTATCTGCTATTCTTTTTCAAATAAAACACCTATTTTTTTTTGATCAATAAAACTAACTCATCACCGCAGGCAAGGTTGAGGCAAAATAGTTTTAATCAGGTACTAACATGGTTTAGAAATAATTATAAATTATAGTAGAAGTATCCGTTATATAGGCAACCCAATTTGGTAGCTAGCCCAATGTCAGCATTCTCTCACGTACATAAATTACGCTACTAATCACAGTCATGCCAAAATTACCTGGACAAAGTTACCGCTGCAACTCACCTAACAACAAACGAATTGCAAACTAGCTAGTTTAAGTTGTAAAGCTCTCCCATCATACGAAAGCGCACGTTCGTTCCATGCATAATCAATGCCGTTTTGTACGTCGTTGCAAACTGAACTGACCACTGTTAATTTGCAAACGTAAACAGCGTCGATACTACAGTAATCAAACAATCCGTTGATGCCTTGACCCATCAATAAGCGAATGATTATCCGGACATTTTGTACACTTTGCAATATGCATCGGGGAAAAGCAATAACACCGCGCCGTTGTGTGTGTGTGTGGCAATAAATGGATAATTATGCGTAATTCTCTTAAACGAAGCGGATGAGCCGCATAGCAATTTGCTGAATTTACAGGCTATCCAAGAAGACTTTTAGATGGTGATTCTGCGAACTGGAAATATGCTGATCGACAGATATGCCAGAAACGGTTTTGTAATTACGAAGAAGAATTCGCATGTGCTTGTGCGTGCTTTGGAAAAAAAAAGTAATGAAGTTAGTGATAAATATATGAAGATTTGATTTCGTTGTGAGTTACTGAAAAGTTCTAGCAAGACTACTCTGTTACAAAGACTGGTTAAAAAACTGGTTGAAGAGCTCGTATACGGAGCAATAGAGACACTTTAGCGTATATAATGGAAAGGTTTATTAACATTGCAACTGAAGGAGTAGTATTGCTCTTCAGCACATCACAAAGATACTGGGAAGATTGCAGTAATTTATATAATTTTTCGTTTCAAAGTGTTTAAAATAAATTCATTGGTGGCGTTTCAAATGTATTTAAAGATATACCAGCACCAATAAATAACACCAAAACAAATTTATGCTATGGTTCCACGTCCACCAAAACAAATTTATGTTATGGTTCCACGTCCGTCAAGGTCTTTTCTTCCCTTCCTTTCTATTGTCTTGATTTCCCATATAATGGACTAGGAATTGCGCAAGTCCACTGCATTCTGTTGTATAGCTGATCTCCTCTGCTTTTATGTCAACTCAGAATATTTCCAAGTACGTACAACTTCTTGATAGCGCTGGGGGCTTCTAGATATCTTTAGTAAGCAGTAAATCCCTGACAATCTCACGTTAATCTTCTCTTTTACGCACACAACTTCTCATGTATAATTCATAAACAATAACGTTACACCTTCAGATCATTAACACGCATGAAACCGCACTCAACTCTGTTTATAACACAAACTTATTAAGCATTCATAAAGAATATCGGGTTTCCACGTTTCACGTGTCCAATTTACTCTAATTATCGGACCTCGTCTCGTTAAAATCAGCGCTCTTTTTCCCTCCGCAGTTTCGTCCAAAGCTATTTTAATGAGTTAGCATCGGAGTTTGGACAGATTCGCGAATTAATTAACAAACAAAGGGATGATATAGAATCGCCCTGCCGGCCGTTCTGCATGAACTTACTCTAGTGCTTTTCAACTAGATAGAACTGATATTCAACGTCGGCCGGTAATAATAGAATAGGGATTACCTAACTGTGTTACGAATGCTGCACATATCAATCCTGCGGTAATTTGAAAGTATTAATTCTCTTTTTTTTTTTTCGCTACATCCACGTTTCACAGTCGCCTTCTAAAGTTCAGAGAACCGTGAAACCGGTCCGCTCTCGTTTAGAAATTAAATTAATTCATCCTTTCTGCTAGAATTGCTACTTTTAATTAGAAATGCAGCCAGTAGAGTAGCCGAACCGTCTACTCGCTCCACTGGACTTTGAGTTGTTAGTTCCATACGCTTAAATTGTTTTCCGGGTATTAATAAACAAGACTGTGTAATTTTTACTTCTTCGTTTTTGCCCCCTCTCTTTCTGGCCAGTCGGCGAAGAACGATGGCGTAATTAATAAAAACTTTGTCCGCGTTCGAGTTATGAATAACAAAGAAGCGTATTTTTTCGCCCAAAGGGTTGTCAAATCTTTTAAATGAATTTTCGCTACTGCTATAAGTAGTTAATTATTTTTGCGCTTTCGTGAAGGCGGCTAATTGAAGTATAGCAAGAAAAACCAGTCGAGGAAAATGTTTACTACAAAGCAAATTTCAATTTTAATTATTACTTTTTTAATCGTGCAAGCTTTCTGGAGGAATTTCTCTTTGCAAAATTAAAATGGAAGCTAAGGTAACACACCTCGTAACATTATCTTAAATCACACATTGTTCAATTTTCCAATTACTTTAGGGTCAGAAAGGGGAATGAATTAGGCAAGCAGATATCATCAAAGCTTCTCACTGGAACTGCCAAATGGCAAGTAATAAAATCCATCTACAGATAGGTGTTGTCTAATAAGCCGAAAGAATGTTGAGAAAAGGTGTTAGGCCAAAGACATCCTGAACTTTCTAAAGCTACAAGCATCTGAACTTCCTGAGGAGCCACTTAGTGAAAACAGGAAAGCTGTTAAAATGACAGCAGAACTACTAACCGACCATTGCAGCCTAAATAAGCATATACATACCACAGACGTGGCATTTGTAAATGACGTCAATTGCAGATTCTGCCAAGACAAAGAATGAATACTAGTTAATGATCTATACCTATGCGATGATTTATCAAGAAAAAAAATTCTCACAATCACAGCAAAACTGACATTCATACAAAGGATTGCGAGTATCTTCATCAACGTGGCAAAGTCTTCTCTCCTCAAAGGAGACGAAATTAATTGCATCTCGTCCATGCTGTATGTCTGCTGGTTAGTAGAAATGGTATTTTTCGACAGTACTAGAAAAATGATATGATCGTATGATCGCCAAATGGAGATACAAGGAGAAAAAGCTGGCGTAGTGAGATGATCACTGGTTCATGAGTGCAAACTAACTCCTAGAGAAGCCAGAAAGTATTCCAAAATTATCGGTCCATACCCGAGAAAAATGCATTTCACTCAATCATGTCAAAACCAAGGAAGCACAACACAACTTACAATTAGCCGGGTACTATTTGTTTACCTTATATTGCAGCCTTGGGTAAGACAACGATTTCTCTGCCAAAACTGTGAAACTATGCCAGGGACCAGTATCAGTCATTGGCATACCACCTACAGTATTTAAATGGCAAACACACTTCCAGAAAAGCCAGAAAGTATACCAAACATTATCCCAGATTGGTACATGAGAAAGAATGCATTTCACTCAATCACATCAAAACCAAGGAAGCACAACACAACTTACGATTAACCGGGTACTATTTGCTTATCTTATATTGCAGCCTTGGCCAACACAACGATTTCTCTACCAAAACTGTGAAACTATGCCAGCGACCAGAATCAGTAATTAGCATACCACCTACAGTATTTAAATGGCAAACACACTTCCAGAAAAGCCAGGAAGTCTATCAAAAATTACCCCAGATTGGTACATGAGAAAGAATGCATTTCATTCAATCATATCAACACCAAGGAAGCACAAAGCAACTTATGACTGGTCAGGTACTATCTACCTACGTTTAATTGATTCTTGGAGCAGATATTGAAATGCACCATTAGTCGTTCGTAAAATTCTCAAAGTGATTGTTTCTGTATTGGCTGAATACTTGTTGTGTTTGGGGGCAAGGTGAGGGTAGGACATAAAGCAACTTATGATTGGTCAGGTACTATCTACCTACATTAAATTGATTCTTGGAGCAGATATTGAAATGCAGCATTAGTTGTTCGTAAAATTCTCAAAGTGATTATTTCTGTTTTGGCTAAATACCAGTTGTGTTTGGGGGCAAGGTGAGAGTGGGACACATTTTTGATTAAAGACTGGATTTTCTCTAGAAGATCTGAAAAAGTCCGCTGCAGTTACGATTATGTAGATATCTCTACCAGTATTAATACTTGACTAGGATAACCTAGATGCAGATGAGAAGCCACTTTGATGAATGTTAAATTTATTTAAGGGGACAAATTTAGATAGCGTTTCCTTTAATAAAGCAGATCAAAATAGGTCTGAGAAATTCGCGATGAAAATAAGCTTGTAAAACCACACTAACCTAATTTCCTTGTCCTGTCTTAAGAGATTTAAAAGCTAAACACCCCTAAATCCCAAAGCAATTACCAACATCTCCGACCTCGACGATAATAATGTTTTTACTGGATAATTGATAAGGGAATATGAAAAAGCAATTAGATGAGAATAATATACTTCTGTTTAAAAACTTTCCATTGTTGACTGAAAGAAATTGAGTGTAAATAACCGAGCAAAAAACATTCTCACGCCAATTATGGAGGAAAGCACCTCTAATCTTTATAAAAAGATATGCCTTGACGTAAACGAAAGAAAAGTCGTTTTAAAGTCTACAGTTGCAAATACTGGAATAATTAACTAATCAACTTCTAGTTCCTATAATAGTAGAAATAGTTTTTGGATTTCCTCTGATTAATTATCTATTCTCTGCGATGACTGCTACAATTCGGCCATTGAAAAACTTCGACGTAACTGCAGATTTAACTCTAATTCCTTTTTTTGACCGCTTCTCCTCGATGTGCACATTTCGCTGCACTAGAGTTTAAACTTTAATTCATTTAGATATTCCGTTTAAGCGGCAGAATCGTCAGATTGAACGGACGGGCCAATCCGAGCAGGCGGGGACGAAAGGGCGCCCATCCCTCCTTAGTCCGGCGTAGATCTCGTCCGGGCGCAATAAAAGAGAAATGATCGACTGCGTGTATTGGAAAATAGTGTAGCACTCCGGGCGGTAGTGCCGACGGCTAATGGGGTTTGGCGGTAGCCAGAGGGAAGGAGCAAAACACGCGGAAAAATCGAACGGATAAACTTTTTAAAGAATCCCACTCGCAGAGAATCGAAAAGCTACTAATAGGAGATATACTGGGGCTTTGTAAGTGCCACCAGTGCGGAAAACTATACTAAGAGCAAATAGAACTCCTATGAATTGGCAGTGTCTTGTAATGTATATGTGTATGTGAGAGCTTCAAAAGCTCTCTAATATCAACTGAGCTTTAACTATCTACAGAATACTTGCATTCAGGGACCAACTTTCTAATAAGGCTAAATTCTTATCACATTGTGTTCCGACACCGTTAATGTGGTACTAACATTTGAAATATAAAAACAATGCATGGTAAAAACTAAAAAAAAAGCTGATAACATTTCTCTGGCATAAGGCCTGTTTCAGACGAGGCGGTTTAGATGATTCAACTAAGTTTCCTGGTTTACTCTCAACTAGTTGATTGTCATTGAAGACCTATTGAAGGCGCCAAAGCGGACAAGTTGATTCCGAGTGAAAGGGTTCATATCGGTATGCACCTTGACAACCGTCCGTTCAACTAGTAGAATCAACTAATCGCCTCGTTTGAAAGAGGCCTAAAACAATATTATGTGGCCTTGAATGCTTTTATTCTACCTTAAACTTGACATCCTATAGTAAACTAAAAGTGATTGGCAAATTAAATGGTTTGAAGGGAAGCAAATTTTAGTAGCATCCCCAAGTCTATGAAAGCGTCATTCGACATCGTTTATAATTATAACATCCACTGACAAAATATTACGAACGTATTATTTGAAAATCCTTCAGGTCAGTTACTTATAAATCAACTGAAATGTACACTTCACTAAGGCTAATCCTAAAAGCATAATGAATGGGATTGGTTCCTAAGTAAGCAAGCGCAAATATCAATCGGTCACTGCGTTCATTTATAATACAATTCACTTCAATTCTCATGAAAAGTAGGATTTATTGAATGATTTTACAAGAAATTACTAATTTTTAAGACACCCAACTATCTAACCAATGATACGTCTTCTTTATCGATCTTTCTTTAGGAGTTATCGTAATAACGTGACGATGTGCCATATTAGAAAAAAAAAAAATTTACAGTGGAGAAGAGGGGACCCAATATTATACCGTGCGGCACACCCAAATTTATTTTCTTAAAGCACGATAGACTCATTTATAATTTTTATTCAGCCCTAACTTGTCTATATTACCGTATTATCTTCAAAATAAATGAATTGCGCAGTTATCCTAGGAAGAAGCTGCCAGGATGACTATACAGGGTGTTCACTAACCGTGTTCTGATTTTAAGGGGCTGATAGAGGACGTCATTATGATTGAAAAAGTCTATATACGCTTTTGTCTTTTGATGTTTCCTTTAAAGTTAAATAGCTTGATTTTTTGAATTAGCAGCACAAATATCAATCAAACAATCGATTTTATCTACTGATACAAACTGTCACTTCTGAGAATACTATTTTGCGTAAGTCCGTGATCCAGGAACAGTGCCGGCCAGTTCATAAACCAACTCTGTGATGGAATGTTCCGACAATAAAAAAAGTTAAAAGTTTAAAAAAGGTCAAAGTGCATATAGACTTTTTTAATCGAAATAACGACGTCTATCAGCTCCCTCAAAATCAGAACACATTTAACGAACAGTCTGTATACAAATAATTTACCAATGTGAGCAAAAGAAATGCCAAGATTTTAATGTGAGCCCAAAAATCTTAACTATCACTAGTTAAGAATGACTGAAGATCCAAGTAGATTCTAGACATCGCCAAAGAAGATCCAAGTGAACAAAAAATTTTTGGGCCATAACTTTCTCAATGACGATAAATTATATGTTTTCCCTACTGACGATGAGTATTAATCAACGGTTGCCTCGTCATCTCCAAGAACTATACAGCATGATTATTGTTTCACAAAGTCCAACAAGATAAATTACTTATCTTTGGAACTTCAAAACCTACACACTCATTCCATTCTGACGTAATATAAACACACCCAAGTTCTAATGCTTAATGTTGCAGTTACCGTTCATCTTTCAATAATCAGTTTCCATTATACATAATATTTGATGAATATAATGGGTCTTTCAAATTGAGACCATTATTTTAAAAATAAATAAAATAAAGATACCACACTGAATCCATCCGGGTGTTTTGATATTTATAAAGTATGATGTGTGACATTTATAAAAATGCCCTTGTGCACAATATAACAACGCATTCAAATTGTTTAAATATTGTATGAAAATCGGCGTTCTGTGAAAAATGTTTTCAGAAAATTACGTGAATTTTATGGATGGTTCACATGATCGTCCATCTGAAAGAACTATTGGTCGAATTATTAGAAAATTTCAAGAGACCGATTTGGTAGACGATCAAAAAAGAGTGGTCGTTCACAAGAGCATATTGATTTGGTTCGTGAAAGCGTTGCTAAAGCACCTGAAATCTCTATTAGTCAACAATAAGTTGGATTCAGTGAACTAACATGGCGCATTTTATGAAAGAATTTAGCTTTAAAAGCATATACGATTCAAATAACACAGGAACTAAAGCTGTTGAACCATGCAAAACGTAATGCATTCGTAGATTGGATTAAAAAACATCTTGAAAATTTTCACAAAAAAAATATCTTTTCTGATTAAGCACTATATTGCCACGGAAAGTTCCACTACATAGAAATAAGTTAGATTTAAGAAAAGATGTATACAGAGATTGCAATAAATTTAGTGATATAGTATAAAGTGGTGTTTTAATAATTAACAACCCTCAACTGCAGTTCCACGGCAAGTACCTTTTTGGTAGTCTATATATTTATATATTAAAGAAGCGAGTAGCTCCAACCCCCAACCCTTACGCAAAGGGGCGCGACAGTTAGGGAAAGTCGCGACAATATTTTGAAATTTGGGTTGAGGAAAATCCACGAGTAATTCATGAGAGGCCTGCATATCTCGAACGGGTCACTGATTGGTGTGCATTATGGTCAGGTGGTGTAAATGGACCATTTTTTTTAAATGCTCTAACAGTGAATGACGTTCCATATTGTGAGGTGTTAACTGAATATTTATGATTTAAATTGAATGATATCAATATAGAGGATTTATGGTTTCAAAGGATGGTGCAACGGCTTCATTTTGCTAATGAAACAATTATTTTATTGAGATAAATATTTGCTGGAAGAATTATTTCAAGAAATGGTGGTGTTAATTGGCCACCCAGGTTATGCGATCTAATACATTTGATTTATTTTCTTTGGGGTTATGTGAAGAGTCAGGTCTATAAGAACAAACCACAATCGATTCCTGAACTAGAGAATGAAATTGTTCGTGTCATTGGTGAAATAGGGCTTTAATTATGTCAAAATGGCATTGAAAATTTTAACAAAAGAGTGAATAGCTGGCTGTGAAGCAGCAATAGGTGGTCACTTGTCAGATATTATCTGTCGTGTATAAATGTCACAAATGATACTTCAATTACCAATAAAGGCTTTTTCAATCAATGCAAATTATGGGTTTAATCTGAAAGACGATTTACATATCATGATCATAAATATTCACATAAAACGCTGTATCATCACCACAAAATCGCCATTCCGCGTTCCCACATCCTAAGGACAGAGCAACTAGTCGCCCGAGTAACCTGGGTTACATGGAACAACAGCACCGATTCCCTGTCAGCGCGCTGGCTATGTAAAACACAACACAATGATTAATTCAAAGCGCGATTCGCCAGTACTCTGTCGCTCGGAATAATCTAACGCGACCGAACCCAATGTCTATTCAAATCGACTCAAACTCTCTAGTCGGCATAAAATATTTTGAATACTATTAAAAAAGTTCGGAACAGCGTCGCTAGGCGGCGCACACACCCCTTCGAGACAACACACAAGAGGAGGATGTGGAAAAGGAGGAGAGAGAGGTAGCTTGCAGTGCCATTTGAAAAATTCAACGTCGTGTCTTCAAGTTATTAGAGTTTGACGCAGCGAATATCGCATAAGTTGAAGCTAGAAAGCAGGCCCGGTTTTACGATGGGATCGCACGCCCTAGGCGAGGAATGAATTCCGATTGATGCAGACATGGTTGATAGATACTGACGTCGTGGTTAGAATATTTCGTAGGAAGTCGTAAAACAGTTGAATGGTCTATCCTTTTGTGGGGGCGGGGAAATATTTTTTCTCGCTTCAAACAAATATTAGATGGCACACCGATTGCTCGTAAATCGAGGCATGGACTTCAAGCTGATGATGATAGTTAAACGTTAAAAGGAAAATACCTATTGTTGCCAGTAATTGTATATATTGTACGAGCATTCTTCTGAAGCACCTTTTAATAATTAACTACACAACGGGTGGTAATCAAAATGGGAAAAAATGTATATCTATTTATTGTCAATTACTTTTATGGTTTTATTGCTCGTAAATTATTTTCATTGCAGTCTGGGATAAGGTTTATTGAGTTTTATTTCTATGGTCTTGTTAAGCAATAATAATAATAATAACTATGTGTCTTGCTGCTAAACCGTTAATACTTAGTAAGTTGCCATTAAAATTGCAAATAAAACAATGCATAAAAGCACACATACCTAAACGATTGGTAGACGATAGAGTTCAAAGAAGTTCTGAGTTGATTGTAAATAAACAGGAATCCATATCAAGAAATATAGTTTTGCATTCTTTATGTAAGATATTTTAAAAATTACAAGTATTATAACCACATTGAGAAAGTAGTCTGATTTGGAAAGCAACGCATTGATTTAGGATGAGCGTATTTACAAAATTTGCCTAGTGTCTACCTATCTAGTTAGAAATAAAAAAATAAGTGCATAACCAACATTCGTAATAGTCACTAATAAATTGTCTTTGTTTTTTCAAGTAATATTTGAATACCTACTTCTGCTAGTATTTTGCATCTGATATTTTCAGTAAACATCAGCATAATAATTGATGTTTGTTTAAAATTGTTCTTTTTTTTTTTTGAAACGCAAAAGGATTTCGAAAATGGAAATTAAAATAAGTTTCAAGTAATGAAAATATCTAAATGGTGATTAGAACTTGAGTAGTGATTAGAGGAAACAATATTAGTATCAGCCAACCAAGTGCTTAAAAAAAAATATATAATCAATACACGACATAACTAATTATAACAAAAATACACCAATAAGTAGGTGTAATAAATAATGGCATGAATACGTCCACCTAATATTACGGTATTAACTCATACTGCCTCTCTACACAGTTCCGATTTGACTACTGCTTATTCACCTACTCGAGCGATAGATATTACGTCCCCATTCCCGATTTTTGCGATGCCGGTAATTCACGATGTATCTAGTGTTTGGGGTTGATTCGGTTTTAGCTGTATATAAAATTGTTTGGCCTGTAGTAGCAAATACGTTAAATATATTCTACGAGTACGGAAATTTCCGTGAAGATGGCGTCTCTGCTATTTCACTATACCAACTTTCCATGTTCGATATAAACAAAGTAAGTTTTACTAAAAATACTTGTATATTTTACATTTGTATGTTCACACTAAAAAGAAAAAGGTGGGGAAAAATGAAAACCAAGAAAATATTGAAGTATTTAATTAACGAATTAATTAATTTTAATTCGAATTTAACAATTGCTTCGCCAATATCATCCAAGTATTAAAATATATAATTAACTAAAACCATTGACACACCACTTATCTTAATCAGGATGTTATGAATATACCGCAAAGTTGACAAACTGACTAAACATTCGTCAATGCACATATTTCAAAATTACATGATAAGAGTGTAAAGATAATGGACATCCTGGATTTTATAATTCCATTTTGTCTCAAAACTAACACTAGCACATATCTCATTTGAAACGCTTTATTTAAATGAATAAATCCTGTTTGAATGGTGTAGATAATAGAATTAGTAAAAGTAAATGTCTTTTCCATTCACGTTTAATTGGAATTAATTACAACATGTTTCGGCGTGACGCCATCATCAGCTATCTACAAGATGATATATATGTTGTATAAAATCTGGTTAATATGATAAAAACAATTAATTTATACATATTAAATAATTATTAGATTTTCATAGCAAAAATATAAATAAATGTTAATAAATAAATTTAATATGACAAAACAATATTTTTATGTGTTGAAAATAAGAAAATGTATATGTGAAGGTTATTTAAAATAGATTGAGTTAGAGATGGGCAATTGTAAGTAAAAGGAGCGTGTAAATGAGTGTATGATAGGATCAACATCAATAGGATTATCACATTGACGTTGATCTGAAGATGGCTATCGCAGACCGAAACTAGTAATAAAACCTTAATATATTTTTTGAACGAAAGAACGAGTTTTTTTTTACTCTTTTCATCCATACAATTTATTTTATGCCATCTTTTCTATAACAATATCCTTTATACGTGTTTCCAACGGACATTTTACGACAACAACTTCGTCTCGAAAACAAACCATAGCAAACATTAAATTCCGCTTTAAATAACAGGGTTTCTACATAAATACCTATCAACCCTTCAAACGCCGTAATAATATTCACGAGAAATTGAAATCGCCCTATAAATTACCGCTGAATTTGCCACGTTAGCAAGAGCCCATTAAATCCGAGAAGACGTTCCTCGGGATAAATTCTGAAACGTTAACGCGTTTCTATGTAATAAGGTAAACATCTTATTACGTTCACCTTATCTGTCTAGTAAATCTCTAATCCGATCGCATTATCTCATTAAAGACCATAAAACTAAAGAGATGCGAACAGCGAGCCAGCTACAGGTGCTGCGGTGATTTCTAAGTAAACTATATCTCGCAAAGTACACGAGCCGTGTTGGGATTTAATATAAATTTGCGTTGTGTATGGAGTTGGAAACTATGTGTACAAAACATATTCGAGGAGTTGAAACGATGATGTGTTTATTCTTGCATGAAAATATTTCAATATTAAGGTTTCGAAAGAACATAGTGACATAAAGTTTTAATCGCAAAACCCAACGGTTTAGAAGATTCGTAACAAATCTTAGCGATTTGATATTTAAAGAAGAAGCTGGTGTCTAACATTACACCCAAATGAGCAATAACAGATTTTTTATCAAGAAAAATGAAGAAATGTAAGAAAAGGTCAATTGTTAATATAATTAACACGGAGCTTATATCGATGATGCCATTACCAACTTATTAAAATTTGATTGCAGCATCAGAGAGACATTTCCTGTACATATCTAGTAATAAATTGTAGCCACATCAACCTAGACAAGAACAGGGCATAAATGTAGTAAATCATTGCTAAGCAAATTGAGTACTTTTACTCAAGGACCTACGTTGGAACCTTGAGGAACTCCAGAGCGGGAATAAAACTTGTACGATGGTAATCGATTGCAGAAGAAAAAAAGAACATAACATCTACGGTGACTGAAATGACGATTCAAATGCTTGATAACTAATGGAACAAAGCTATTAAAGCAATACTTATTTTATATAGTAAAAATTGATGGTCTACACATAGATAACATGTAAGCTTACGACAAGCTTTTCACTTGCCCAACTTTAAATTGTCGTGGACAAGCTTGATAGTATTTTTACAGAATCTCCTCAGTGAAAACGTTGTAACAAGGTTATTGTATCATTTACGGTGACCTCGTATATTTCCGGAGTGATTCGGCTTCATTCGGTCATCAATTGAGTGTATGGATTTGTGTTTGTTGAACCTCTAACCTGTTATCGACCACCGTTATTATATGTGTGCGCTTCTGTTGCAGTTTTAGTTAGTTTAAATCAGTTTAAAATATCTCTCAGATAAAAGTAAGCACTACTTATAATTTTTTTAGTTGATATGCCTTGTTGCTCTCAAAGTATCTAGAATGCATGATCCTAACCTAACCGTGTGAAAATTATTACTACGAAAATGCATAAAAGTACTATAAAACTTACCTTTTTTGGAGGTAATAATAATATATTAACTGTTGTACGTATGAGAGTATTTTGTAGTAATGAGGAATATAGAGGAAACAACATTTAGACACCTATGTTTTGCCGACTTCTGGAACATTGTGTTTCTCCTATTTTCCCCATCTCTGGTATTTTCTACTTGTTAGTTCTCTAGTAATTATAATCTTTTCTGATTGTAGAGAGTGTGGCAAAAAGAACCACACTCAAAATAGGCAAGGAAGGAACGATTAAGCATAGGCCTCATCCTCAAATGTCCAAAAAAATTAGCTTTGTGAAGGAGTTTACCACAACGCATAGTAACAAGAGCGAGTGGGATCATAACACCATCTTGAAATTGAATAGAAATGCCATCAAATGGTACACTGATGGCTCCAAAACGATAGAGAAAACTGGAATAGGAATATATGGATCTAGAACCAAGTACTTCGAATGCTGGGGAAAATACCCAAGTATCTTCCAAGCGAAAATACACGCTATTGAAATATACGCCTCGTTCAATATTGATAGAAATTATCGAAAGCAGGAGGTTATCATGATGTTTGATAGTCAAGCAGCCATCAAGGCCCTAAGCTCATACGAAATCAGTCCAAGATGGTCTGGGAATGCCTAGGAAATAAATGAGCTAGGCAAAAGGAATAAAGTAACCCTCCTGTGGGTTCCAGGTGCCACAGGAGTGGAAGGAAACTAGAAGGGCTGGAATACCTTTTGTAGGGCCTAAACTTTTTTTGCGGGAAAAGTAGCAGTACAACACTAAAGAAACTGAAAAGAGAAATGGAGCAAAGAAGATCTAAAGCTTCCTTGTCAGTGATGAGCTTGTGACCAGCTTTTTAGCTTGCCGTGACATCCTTAGAAAAAAATTGTTCAAACCTTAAATTGTTATCTGGATAGTGCCAAAGGCTTTTAAATACTACAACGAAATCTATATAATAAGAAAGGTAATGTTAAAAAAAGATTGGTACAATTGCATTTAAAATGTTACCTTGACTCGAAATATCAAAACATTTAAGAATAAAAAAATCAAAGTCACAATAAAAATTCATTAGATATGTCAAACTTTTGCAGCGAACAGATTCGGTATATTATTTTCCATCCTTCTCCCGCAAAATCCACCAACCTGGAAACATCTATAACAGACAATAAAACGTATGGCTGCAACATTTCATTCCTTCTACTGCTTCCTATTTTTAAATGTCAATAAAAATCAAGCGCTCCCTCTTTCGCGATTAAATTTTCGACGGAATATCTTCGAAAGAATCGCGTAATCTGACACTGCTTTAATAAAACTTCCATGAGGTCTTCTTTTTAATACGAAAAGTTAACTCGTCATCATACTTGGAACAAAAAAAAATGCTATAAACGTCGAGGCAGAGATTACGACGACAAAGTTAGATTTTCCGATAAGAGGAACTTAAATTAACTGCTAATACCAGCCGCCATGTCCGGAAAACTGTAATACTTCGATAAAACGCTGTTATTATACGCGAATAAGAATCACCTCCGACAAGGTTTCCTTAAAGCGATGATGATGGTGCACGGATAGCAATTACATCAGTCGATTATATGAACCGGAAATTGTAGAATACAAAGAGAAAGTAGATATAGACGAATCACAACGTGTGGAAAATGAACAGGATCTTTTGTGAGAAGGCACGCAGAGACTACCACTATATGCACCCTTCTGCTAAGCCTCCGTCTTCTCATCTAGAGAACACTCGATTTCGGCGTCGTGTAGAAAACCGATTGTGTGTTCGGAATTGGCTATTACCTGGCATTAGAAACGGTTGCAGACCCTCGCAGAAACTTCGCAACTTATAAGTCCTTTTATACCAAAAAGTATTCCAGTTATCTACCGATACGAATACTTCGCTATACGGGAAGTCTGAGGCCGTGCGGTATAACTTTTATATTTGTTCTGTATGGAGTAACGATTTCTGAGTTGGAACTGGATGGTAGTAGAAAACTAGTGTGTTCTCTCAAAATGTTCGGACAAAAAGTCTAGCAGGAATATAAAATTAACGGAAATCTGAATTGGATTATTAGGGACAACTGTTTTATATTTGTAGTTGTCACTGTATAAATAAAATTTCTATTATATCGAACATGCAAGTCAGCCAAATTCAGACATTTTCTTTCGAATTACCTTTGAATTAAATGTTTTAAAAACAATTATCTCACCAGTTGCTTGCTAACGAATCGATAGGCAAACACCTAACACTCCTGCGTTTATTTTATAAGAGCGTCTTTAAATCACAGGTACGTTCATTGAATTCATTTAGTGTATAAAACAAATTTATTTCAATCTAAATATTTATTCAAACTTGCCTGGCAATTTCAGTCATTGAAATGTCAAATATTATTAAGTAGATTCGTTAGTTAATAAACTACTAGAGTCATCATCCATCATTCAGCGGTTAAACTGTGTAAAGGTATCTGTAATTTCGGTGGAAATATTTATCGATAAATTTGAAATTTTCTATAATGAACCATACTAGATTCGATTTATGACAGTATAAATCTGGATACTACAAGAAAAATTCCTAACAAAATATAGAGTGATGGCGTTGTTACAAACTTAACCTCAAAATGAAACTAAAAAGAAGTAAAATAAGATGGTACATATTTACAGAAAAATGACTTCATTTCGTAGATAAACAAATACACACACAAAACAAACCGAACAATTATATTTTAAACAAATATATACTATTATTTGATACAACCCGCAATTCTAAAAAAAAAATATGTGTCAAAGTTGTGGGTATCCGGAGATACGGGTTCACGGAGTCCGACTTAACTAGGTTCCACTGTATATAAAAGTATATTTCAATTTTATGTATTCTTTATTTTTTTTTTTCAATTCCATTATCAACTATACTTTAACTGTTTAAACATTGATTCCAAACTAATTAATAATTTTCATTTTTAGGTGTGGAAACACTGGTAAAACACCTGGGTACATAGGAACGTCCTCATTCCAGGCGTATATCCAGGTAATAGATTGCCGGTCAAAGAACATCAGTAGCAATCAGGATTCTTCTCATGACATTTTAATAGGAAAGGACATTCAGATAAATATAGATTTAAATACTATACAAGTATAATATCGAAACGTTTTAGGTATAAATTTAGTGAAACTGGGACATTTCTGAATGTGTGACGTAAAATTTAAACTCATTTAAACTTCAATCTAGCTTCGATTATTCATCGATAACTAAACAAATTACTTAAACTCAAGAAAACAGAAGATCATAAACTAAAAAATAAAAAGCCGTATCACGTCACCCCAGACGGAAGGGAATGCACAACATATTACTAAAAATATATCATCCCGAAGAAAAATCAATTTCCCCAAACATTATTTATGAAAACTCAATCAGGTAAACTTGAGCTAAGAAAATACAGTTAATAGTCCTTATGATCGTATAAACAGCATTGTGACCTAATAAAAATTTAGTATTGGATATTTAAGATAGGCAACCGGGGATGCACATTTAATTTCAATGATTTTTGATTTTAAACTGTTCTAAATGGGTAACAAATTAACTAAGCTAGTTTAAGCACAAGACTGACACTTCCATAGCACTGTCTTTGTCGAATTAGTTTGATTGCTCCACTAACGTGATTCCAAGCAATTGTCTCAAATTAATAAATCTCATATAGCGTCTTTTTCTATCACTTTGCAATGTAAAACTAAACCCGTCAAGATAGAAACGAAATAGATAAAGAACTGGTTCATATTACTGACCATAAATCCACCTTATACACCTGAAGTGATAGTCATTGACCCGGTACCATACAGTCAGAAATATATCGTTACCTGAATAATACATGATCTGGCAATTATACCATTACAAAATACAAACATACTCAGATTGGTTCTTTTCCATATATATATATTTTTTTTCGAAAGATAATTACTTAACAGCCAGGATACATAAGATACAGCACGAACTGTGCCTTATATACATGCGTATCAATTATCTTTCGCAACATATATACTTGAGAAGTAGTCCTACCTTTTTAGCGAACGTAAGAAGCGATCAGTGACGGCTGCATTTCGTTTTTTTGATTCATCTACACGTCGTCTTAACTGACAGGGCTTGCATTTCGCTTGCCCGCATCGATTATCGGAAGAGAGGCGTAACCTCATTATTGAATAATAATTTTCGGAATTAATGTGCCCGTCAAAAAACGCCATTTCGCGTGTATAAGACCCCGTAATTACGCCATCGTGTTTCTGTCGAAACAAATTTATTAAAGCCTGTCTTAATCTTACGAGTAGTAGTTGGTACGGTGTTTTATAAAATTTTGTAACGGTTAAATTCGCAATGACAAGCGCGACGTTTCGTAATCTTGTATTTATAAATAATAGATTTATCTTACAAATGTTTACAGTTGGAAAAAAAAGCTAATATACTGAAAGCCGATAGAATCGTGTCAGATTGATGGCTCAATATTAAAATTGTTGTTTAGGATAAGCGTAAAGTTACATCATGTATTTGATAACTTATGTGATAAATAATAAAAACGTATGATTTTATTCTAAAATTAGCTCGTCGAATAACGCTGTACTACTTCATCCTCGATTAAGTACTGCTGAAATATTTAATAACTTTTTTAATACATTCGAGTCAATTAATGCTGATTTTTATAAACACTAAAAACGTTTTAAAATATCCAATTTAATTTGAAAAATTAATGGTATTTCCGATAAAATAAATGTTACAGATTTGATAATATAAATGGAATAAGTTCAAGACAACAACTTACAGAATTTCTTTACAAGAAAGAGTAACTTGGAGTCTAACCAATAAAAATTTATGGATAACAGGTGATAGTATATAACATAATTGTAATTTTAAAAATTGGATTAATCTAATCAGAATCAGAATATGCTGTGTCTAGCTCTGATGTCACGACTGCAGGCACCATTTTATATTTCTTGTATAGTGCCATGCAATGAAGGTAGAACTTGTACCAGCTTGCTCAAGGGTTTGCATAGTTTGCAGCATATGAAATCTTTCTTAACATCAGACCGTGATGACATACGGAATTTTCTTGTGTAAAAGATGTATCGCAAATTTGTAATGTGACAACTCCAACAGAAAAAAGTAAATAATAATGATAGGCACATAAATAAAAGCAAACGCTTAGGGCCGGTTTTATAATAAATGTTATTTTAGCACTTTAACAAAAGTCTGTGTACTATTTATGAAAACTTTAATTTTACGTAATTTTAAAGCCTTAAAGTGAGGTTATGAAACTCACCCTACATCAAATAAAATTGAATTTATCATATTAAATATAATATAATTATTCGTACATTAAAAAACTAGTTTGACAAGACTTAAAAGTGTTGTATAAAATTATCACAAATTAGTGTTTATAATTTTTAATGGACGCATCTTTTAAAATGCAATTTACTGTAAATAATGTTTCTAATATCATTTGTAATAAATCAAAAGAAATTTGATACAAAAGTTTGATAAGAAGACATTTTCGCAATTCTTCTTGGAACAGAATTTTACAGAAATGGTACACAAATGTTGAGAAAGATAATATACGATTTATGCTTTATTGTATATTGTCATAAAATATGTTGTTGTCTGACATTAAATTAAATAGGAATAATATAAAATAATTATTTCAATTAAATAAAAAATTTCAAAAGCATACACAAAAAGTACGCGTTAACAAATTTACTTCACAAAAATACGTTCACAACGTTCACAAAAGACTCAAAAATGTAATTGATTAATTAATCAAATGAGTAGAATGCATATTCCAGCAATGCAGCCTCCAATTTATGACCAAATGCATTTAAATTAGGAGATTTTACAGTAAAAGAAGGAAGTTTATTGAAAAAAAAAGTACATTTTTTTACAAAGAGGGATATCTGTGTTTGGAAGATTAACATTATTGCTGGTACGGGTATTATAAGAATGCTGTTCGTATTCGGCCCACCCCAAGTCGGCATCCACAACAATCCCCAAAAATTTAACTTCGGTAGAGGGATGTTATTAATATGTCAATGTTAATTTGATGTAATCTGATTTGCACCTAATCACTCGCAGACTTTATAGAAGTCAGTATTTACTAAATTTTCCAAATCCTCATGATAAGGTAGGGGAAGTATCGTCAGCAAAGAGCACCGTGTGTGATTGGCGGGCATTCCAGGTCATTAATAAATATTAAAAATAACGTTGGCCTCAGCACCGAGCCCTGCGGCACACCACAGTGAAGTCTATCGATTTTCAACCTCACATATTGACGGCGATTAGCTAAGTAAGAGCGAAACCAATTATTAAAGTAACCTACATCTAATATTATTCTATAATATAAACTTTTTACGTAAAATTCGTAAAATTTTAATGCACGCACTGTCTTGCTATATTAGGAATCATGCACTGAATTCGAAATATTATTTATAGTTGTTTTTATTATAAGCCACAACCTTTAGTTTGTTATTGGCTATTGGTAGGTTTGATTATCAGTAGTTGAATTATGAACGTATAAGTTGTCAGGGTGTCTGTTGGATTCAAGGTTATTAAAAGCCAATCACATCATCACATTAAAATTGGAATCAAGCTGAGCTATTTATAAAAGCAGAATTTAGAAATCTATAAAACCGTTAATATTGTAATTGGCTTAAAAAATCTCTCTATATATTTGTTACTAGAGAAGAGCAAGTTTTAGGATATCAAGCAAAAAATGTACTCATCTCATAGGCGTTTCGTTCGGGAGGCTGCGAGCATTGTTATTCAATTCATTGTAAAATTGTTATCATCCCTGTCGGTCAATTCCAATTCTGGTCGAAAATTCGCTACGAGAAATCGGTTATTTCGATAATCATAGATTGTCTACGCCAAGAACCAATAAACATTTTTTATGTTTAAACTAGGAATTCTGGTGTTGATGTACACCGTTTAAAAGTATTTCCTTATTTATGTCCGAGTGTCTAAAATATACTTCAACTAATTTATTAGTTTTTACAATAAACTTACTATTACAGACAACTGCATAGGTTATAAAGAATCTGATATTAGTAGGTTGTTTAAGCAGTTATTATTGTAGCCATCTAAACATAATAATTCAATCATCAAGTTCGAGACATTACATCTATAATAAATGACTCGAGAAGCTCTAAGTGGAATATTCATATTTATTGCAGATATATAAATCTTTATTGGAACCCATGAAATTTTATCGATATATTTATGCTTTTTCTATAATAAATTTTATCTTCTTCGATCGGCTCGAGTTGAAAGCAGGCCTCATAAACTAGCTATTATTGCTTTATAGTTTGTTTAGACATTCCCCGAAAAAAAAGAAGAAAATCAGTCAGGCACTCATAAATTACCAATAAAAAATTGTAAGTAATAAAAGCAAGGATTATTCGCTGTGTTGTTATTATAGGGTCGTAAATCCGCTTCCAAGCAAGCTACCTATACGCTTTCCTGAGACGCCATGTGAATCATTTATTATCATATTAATATTGGTGATATGCAGTTTATATCTATCTAGTAATATAACACGCAATGAGGGATAATGGAGGTTATACAGGTAGAAGTTTACGAATAATACATATGTAAATGTAACCAACTACGATTTTTAAATCTTCCTTTAAGTTTGCCTATTCCTGTATTGGCATGTCGGCACTACTAAGGTCAGTTCAGCACGATTTTCGTTCTAAACCCATCGACTTCTAATTACATCACCGCTCACTGTCTCACATCGAATACAATGGTCGTAATGAAGAGAAGAAGAAAAAAAAAACCTTGCAGACGAACTAGTGGTACGCATCGGCGTAGTTACTAGATCGTGCGATCCCAGACGTCTGTCTGACTGTCTGTTAGCCGCTACATTGTATTCTAAGCGAAGCCGGAATGCTGTAAGTATAATACATACAACGTACTTTACTTACATACACATATCATAATGGTCGCTACACGCTCCTATGATTTACAATAATCCCGCTCTGTATACGCTTCTAGATCGTGGCGGTTACGTAATCGAGGAGGCCTTGAATTTCGATCTAAAAATAGAGCTACGGGCGCGTAAATGTCCGGCGCTATACTAACATAATTTGAAATATGTTAAACTTCGCGTATGCTTAAGTGATATCGTTCGTATTGTATTAGGTTGTTTCAATAAATAATGAGATTAATTTTGGAAAAAAAGGGTTCTGTTTTAAATATACACAGTAAAGTCTTGATTGACGATCTGAATCGATTAAAAACTAAGTTGAGATCCGGTTTATTGGAACAGAATGCGTTTTCAGGGTGTTTATAGTTTCTTTAAATAAAATAAATGAGCCGGGTTTATGAGAGAGGAGCAAAGTAAACTTTTGAAAAGATGGAAAAGATATATTATGACTCCATAATTCGGTTTAAATGATACACATCGATTAAGAAGCTTTTAATTTAGTATTATCATATTATACATTAATCCAAATACGTTCCGCTAAAATTTTGGTGAATTTTCAAAATGCCTTTAATCTCCGATTAAAGTGTTGAAGTCGAATACGTTATAAAACAAAAAAGAAAGAAAAATATGTTATTTTATTAAACACAAAATTCTGAGAGAACATTTTCTCATTGTCAGATCACTGATAGAAGGACATTAATCTGGTGCCCTGCATGAATCTTCAGCTTTACAGTAATTTTTATTTGGGAGGAATATCTAGACAGAATGAGCACCGGTGGATTAAGTCTATCTATTCTAAAATATATCGACATGGAATAAATAAGATGTACGAGTTTTTTGCCTGAAGTACATTACTGTAAAGCTTTCTCAATTAAAGAAGATGTCGAACATAAACTAGTGTTTGGGCTGTTTCCATCGCCTATTGGTTTGTTTAAGTAGAACGTTTCGACAGTACCTAAACTGCCGTCATCAGGACCCTAATAAAGAATGTGGTTTTTCAATTCTATATCCCCGAAGAAGCCAGTATACGGCCCTATTACACATTAATATGTACACTGCATAATATATACAGGGTATTCCACGTAACTGGTTCATTAAAAGTTTATGACGTTCTGTTATTTACTTATATTTGAGATTTTGGCACCAGTATCTGTTCGATTGGAACTATAAATGTAAAATACCTTAACCAAAATATCACTTCCGGTTGACCGGAAATGGATGTCAACTTTGTTATTTTAAATAGAATGATATAATTTTTTATTCATTTTTAGATTCTACAACTATAAATACGTCAGTTTTCATTAGCTATTCCTATAGCTACATGTTGCCGTTTTTGAGTTATTTAAGTTTTTCTTTTTTTTTAGTCATAATCATTGCATCATTGAGAAATTAATATCTCGGTTAATACTGCAAGTAGAGACTCCAAATTTGCTATGTTATGAATGTAGATATAACTCTAAGAAACGGTAAGCACACTTTACATTCTAACATACAGGGTGTTCAAAACTGAGGAACAAAGTCACATATTTTCAAATGGAGAAAACTCTATTTTTTTTAAATAGAACACCCTGTATTTTAATTCGGAATTAGGAAGTAAATATCATCCCCTATCACCTTATATCAGCATTCCCTATACCTATCTTTAATAGATTTTGAGATATGAGCGACTTTTTATTAAACAGACTAAGTAGCAGATAATGTAACAGACAATGGAAACAGTTCAAATACTAACTCATTAGGAGTTTGTGTAAGGTGTGGCAAAATTTGTATTTAAAATTGGCGGAAAAGTATGCAAAATATCTATTGTCTGCCACCAAAGTTAGTAGAGGTAGCAAATTCGATTCTTTGTTGAAGTTATTTTCTTGGTAACATCAGGGATGGCAGGATTGGTGGAGCTTTTTAGCGACCTACTGAGACGGAAGTGTAAACGAATTAAATATAACTAAAATATAATAAAAACATAACAGAAAACGTTGAAGTATCAGCGTTTTCTGTTTTTTCACCGTAGCCATGCAAATACTTTGCGGTATAATATTATTATTTTCTTTAATAGAAATTATCATAAAATCATTACACTATTGGTATAAGCCAAAGTTTGAGGTTTATTCAACTGGTTATTATACATATATTTCATTATAATATTCAATTTGCTTGGAAATTACAGAAGAAAGATGTTCTTGACGAAACTAATGGTATCGAGATATCAGCTGATTTAATATCAAACAATCACAACATTTTGAAGCAGATACACTTACCACCAAGCTAGTAGTGTTGGGATGAACGTAGTTTAATTCGCCTGTGAAGTGAGCGAATATTGCATTGCGAACCCAGAGAACGAATGAAACGAGTGCTCAATATAAAGGCTTTTATAATACGTTAGATATTCACTTTTAGGCATATAACTTACTGATAAAATAAATAATGAATTGTTTGGATAAGAACACGTTGCCACACGTTTATTCTCGTGAAGGCAATGTGAAGGATCTACTTCATGTACAAGCGCTTCCTTCATGCAATTAATGAAATACACTGCTTCAAGTCGTATTATAAAGAGGACGATCTGTCGTGAATGAAATGAAACCTTCGCTGTTAACACAACAAGCTAAGATCTTTTATTATAAAATAAACTGGCTATAAGTTTTCGTAATCAGATTTATAAATACAACGTTTCGGCTCTGAAAATCCATGATCAACTTTACTTTTTTTTTTTTTTAAATACGGTCCTGCCTATTTTTTTTTCACGGTTCTGCAGTAAATAAGTTCAAAATTAATTAAATGAGAATTTAAGATTGAAATCTCATATTTAATGTGAAGATATTTGCAAATATATCGATCTGAAACTGCAATATATACATCTATAAAAGATAATAATGATTGTAGGACGATTTTAAGCCACTATACTGCTATGTACTGACTGAATTGAAAATGCAAAATAAATATAAAAAAAATAAAAAAGGAAAAATTTAACTCTTTAAACTTAATTAAAAAAAAAACTTAAACTGAAAAAAAAAATATCTTCCCGAACAAAAATAATAAATGATCTTATATCTATAATGTGGACACATCAATATAATAACAATTATTATAAAGCGAATTCCTTGATGGACGAAATAAAAGACAATTAATGCGAATTAAATTACGAAATCAAAATGAAATACAAAATGGCAGCAAAGATTCCAAAAATACGTGTACTCACATGTCAACCAAGGAACTGCCTGACAAAATTGTACAGTCGTTTTTCATACAACGCACAAGGGAGTCGTGCAACTCAACGACAAAATCTAGTAGAAAAGGCGCTAAACAACATGTGCTTACTACATTTAAAAAGCCATTTATTTATATACTTGTTAGACAGTGATATTTGTAGCATTTTTTTTTTGTTTATTTCCTGAGACATACAATCCTTAAAATAATATTCTATGATTTCGTTCTAAACCCAGACTTTATTAGCATGCAATAGCAAATCCACAATTTCATTTGCAATTTATTAATAAAAGTTAAAATGATTTGCTGATGTTTCTAATATTGACAACATCTTAATTAGTTTCATATCCTCTCCATTCTTTAACGGCTTACATCAATTTGGCCAAAAACCACACAGAAATAAAACCGACCCCGAGATAAGACCGAGTGAGGCGTATTGACCTAACAGCATCACAGACCCAAGTAATTCCGCCAGATACTGTGGCCTCTTGAAAATTCAGTCCTCGTCCATAAAGTGAGCCACTTATAATTTCGTCCTCGTTCGACCATCCCCTCGTAACACCCCTCCATCACCCGTCCGGGGCCGTGTCGAGAGGGAGAGCGGCTTCAGAAATTCGACTGCCGTACAACTTCTTGTTAATTGCTTTTCTTATTTCTTTTATAGGCCGGGGATACTTTAATTAAACATAAATTGCGTAAACAGTTCTTTGGGTTGCCGCCCGCAGTGCAAAGCCCGGGCGAGTAGCGAGTTCTCGAACGGGGGAGGGGGGGGTCGAACGTGGGGGGTCGTGCGTCGTTTGGCCCCCCTGCCGCGGAATTAATTGCATAATTTGCGAAATTTTCGCGTCGTCGTTGGTATTCGTGAGGCGCCGGCGGTTGGTATGGCGGTATTAGGGTATTATCGGTGCGCAAGGGGATTAATGAGGAGATAGGCTAGCGATCCGCTAATGAACCCGGCGTATTTCTGTTTGTTATCTTTTTATTAAAATATGCTTATCTTCTGATAATTATTGTGTGATGATGGCCAACCTAAAATAATATTTTGTAGAATTATTTTAGAGGCCAAATCCTAATTGGCGTAGGTCGCTAATTAAAATAATTTATCCGATAATAAAATGTTGTGGGTCATTGGTTGAAAACTTTCATTATTTAAATTTTGTTAACTACAGTAAAAATCCATTTAAAATAAGATCGATTAGGAATAAAAAGTCACTGGTGGGAGAAGGTGCAAAATGAATTTTGCAAAATCAATCAATAGTTGGGCTCAGTATTCGCCATTCCATATGTAACACAATTTCTAAGTTTGTGCTAATTTATTTGCCTTTGTTTTTTTTTGTAGGAAAGGTGTGTTGATCATTTATTATTCTATTTTCATATTGAATCAAATTTTCTAACATGTTTCTTGCTAAATCAGGGAATAGGGAAAGGGGAATAGGGAAAAGGGAAATAGGGAAAAGAAAATAGGGAAAAGGGAATCGGGAAAAAGGAATATGGAGAAGAAAATGGGAAAAGGAAATAGGGAAAAAGGGGATAGGGGAAAGGAAGTAGGGAAAAGGGTATAGTGAAAAGGGAAAAGAAGAAAGAGATAATAGAAAATATGGAAAATGGAATAAGTAGAAAGAAAAAGGAAAGAGCGAAAAGGCAGAGGATATGAGAGGGAAAAGGGAGCAGATATAAGGAAAGAGGGAAAAGGGAGCAATCAAACTCTTTAACATATTTCTTGCCCAATGAGGAAATAGGGTAAAGAGAATAGGGTAAAGGGAATAGGGTAAAGGGAATAGGGTAAAGGGAATAGGGTAAAGGGAATAAGGTAAAGGGAATAGGGTAAAGGGAATAGGGTAAAGGGAATAGGGTAAAGGGAATAGAGTAAGGTAAAGTCAGGTAAGTGTGTAACCGCGTCAAGTGTGTAGATTGGCGATATTTATTTTTAACATTAAAATAAGGATGTCCACTGCTATATTACTAATGTACTAAACTTCATAATTTTACAAATAAAAATTCACATCTGCTCACCTGTAATAACTTAGATATCTTGTAAATTTATCATGCCTTATTAAAAAGGCATTAGCATAGTATTACACACTTGGCCGAATTAAAGGATAATGCTATTAATATATAAAATGCGGAACGATTACACACTTACCCCATTTTGCTGGGTAAGTGTGTAGTATTCACACTGTTTAAAATTTCTTTTTTTTTCTAGTAAACCGTTGATAGTTATAAAAAGCCTATCTATTTAAGGCTTACAACTGGGCATATATTACGTACTTCTAGGTATAAAATTTATCAAAATGTCTTATTATGTGAACAGTGTTACATTTCCTTTACACTATGCAATTTTTACTACACACTTACCTGACTTTACCTTAAAGGGAATAGGGTGAAGGGAATGGGGTAAAGGAAATGAAGTAAGGGAATAAAGTAAAAGGAATGGGGAAAAGGGAATAGGAAAAAGGGAATATGGAAAAAGGAACAGGGAAAAGAGGAAAGGGAGAATAGGAAATATGGAAAAGGGAATAGGTAGAAAGAAAAAGGGAAGAGCGAAAAGGCAAAAGATATGAGAGGGAAAATGGAAAGAAGGAAAGAAAGGAATTGGAGAAAACGGAACAGGGAAAAGACAATGGGGAATAGGGAAAAATTGAAAATTTAATATTAAAAATGATATTTACATTACCATTACAGAAAGAAAATAAAAGAAAAATGGAGGCGCATTCCACATTCTATAATGTACATTCTACGTGAATTCCCGTCTGATATCAGTTACTGCAAAAAACAAATTTTTAAAACATGGAGAAAAGGCTAGCTTCTTTTTAAATGAAAACTTAAATTGGAGCTCCTATCTGGACATATTGGTAAAAAAATTAAATCAATTCAATTATTGCATAACAATTCTAAGTAAATATTGTGAAAAATGTTTTAATTGCTATATACTATGGAGTTTTTATATCAAGACTGAAATTTGCTATCCTGTTATGGGGCAACGCTTCAGGTATTATTAGAGTTTTTCGAATTCAAAAACAAGTGTTACATATAATTTTTGGCCTTCCTTTGAGGGAATCGTGTCGTGAGAAATTTAAAACTAATAGGTTACTTACAGTTGTTGCGCTGTATATTTATGAGTGCTTAATTTTTAATTTCAAATATAAAGAAAAATACGAACATCTTCTGCCAGGCCATTGTCATAATACAAGATTTCAAACAAATTATAATTACCCGTTGCACACCATGTCTTTATTTGAAAAAGGTCCTTGCTACTCAAGTATAAAGTTTTTCAATAAACTTCCCCAACGAATTAAAAATATAAATAATTTGAAATTATTCAAGAAAGAAACCTTTAATTTGCTAATTAATTTGGAACCTTATGAATTTGAGGATTACTTTACTGTAGTTTCTGAGTTTGCTGCTAAGAAATATATTTACTTCTGGTTGTATTGTGACTTAATATTTAACTTTTAGTAATTACATAAGCTTTTTAGTTAATTTTTTTCTGATAATAATACTACCTTTTTTGAATCAATATGTAATAGCTATATGTTAATGTCACTTTTTTTTGATTTGTAAATTGTTTTGGATTTGTTTCAACCCACTTATGTTTTTTGTGGCTGTTTGAAATAAAATTATCTATAAATTATCTAAATCGGTAATTTATGAGACACTTGGGGTCGTTATTTACGTAGAAAAACAAAATGGCGCGTCCAATATAGTGGAAAATATTTGGAAGATACCGTAAATTAAAGAGATTTTGAAAATATTTTAAGAACAAAAAGCGTTTGAAAGAAAAATCGCTCATAAAAAAGGTAAAAAAATCGAAAAAAAATGCAAATAGGTAGAAAAGATGGAAAATTTCAAAAAAAAAAAGAAAATACGCAGCAAACTAGAAAAAAAAATGTACAAATTTAAAAAATAAATAAATGTTAAAAAGATGTAGAGAATTTGAAAGGAAATTAAAGCATTAAAAAAACAAAAGAAAACTTTCAGAGATGCATTGCATATTCTGTAAGAGGTGTCTTCAGCAAGAATGGACCAGCTTACTAATCCACGTTCTTTACCGGGCGTGTTCTGGAAGAACGCCCGACTTCTAGCGGTTCAAAATAAACTTTTTAAAACATACAAATGCCAAATATTCCAATTACACTTCTGAATAAAATGGTACCGATTTTAAGAGTATTTCAGGTTGTTTCTACAATGTATTGTTTTGTATTAGATGAGTAATTAAATCATCTATTAAAAGAAAATCTAAAAATTACAGATACTTGTTCAAGATACACATTGCTAATTTGAAATGAATATTTCAATTATACCTGACTAGATCAATACGATTAATTGATTCATCCTATTCTGAAGAAATATCCTCCTCGTCAATTTAATTCACAAATGAAAACAAGCAAACAGTAACACTAATTAAAATTAATACCACCAATCGCGATAAACGATCAAACTAATTATTTACTCCAACAATATTAACAGTAATTTTTTTTTTTACAACTCTAAACTAATTAAAAGAGATTTATTTTTAGTTAAACGTACCGTGCATTCTCTTGGCTTTGATTGCCACGAAAGTACGAGCTGTTGAAAATAAATTACATCCGATGATTCAACAGCTCGAGCGCTGATGCTGAAGTAGCAGCTTCCTTTTTTTGCCTATTTAGATAGTCTCCGCTGTAATTCCATCTAACATCGTCGTCGCTATCAAACAACAAGACGTAATTTTTTCGTCGTAAAAGATTAGATAATAAAAGAACATAGTCACGCTTAATTAACGACCGAATCGAAATGTATCCGACCATCTTAGACAGCAGTAAATACCTACTTTTATCCACGGAATTGACTTGACTACAATCCGGAGTTTTATAATTTGTCGCTATCGGTTACCTTTTATTCGAGTATCTGTACATGTTTGAAGCAAAAATACCGGATAATTTATTAATTAATCGACCGCGCTCGTGTTTTTAATTTACATAATAGATAACTGCATCACTATATCTGATGATGGTGTTTTTGGGTTTATTCACAGTAGTTTAGACTGTGAAAATGTAGCATCTGGTGTAACGGAACAGGTGCTGTTTCAGCGAGATGAATAGCCGGGTGATACGCGCTTTGCATTGGCACGTCGACAAAATGGGCTGATTGGTCGAATGGAGATTGATGACCCAATGAGTCACTGCAAGCGTTGTTATCATGATCGAAATGTTTTTAAACGTGCCGCGTTAGTATTATTTTTCTATTTACAGACGTGGAGGTATTAAACAATGAAATTGAATCAAGATAGATTCTGTTTTCTGAGTTTTTCGATTCACAGTTGAAAAACGAAAAGTTTCCAAGTTTATTTATATTAATTAATGAAGATAATTGTTCAGGCATAAGTACAATTTCTTAACAACAATTTAAACAGTCACCTCACAGCCACCATATCTTTTACATTCTTTTTTTTTTTATTGGAAATCTTTAATTTAACTACGCTATAATGAAGCGTAAAAAAATAACGTCATAATAAAAGGCAGAAAAAGTTTGAGTACCTACAGTGTCATTAATGATAGGATAGCTTAGAAAGTAAGAAATTCATTGAGAGAATGTTTTATGTTTAATAAATATCTTTTAACTTGTATAGTAAAACATCTAAAATTATTTATAGATTATCTTATTACGAGATTAGTGGAAAATCCAGATTTATGTTTGATATAAAGCATAATAATTCAAAGATGTATCTGTCAAAGGAAATTAGTAATTAATATTTAAATATCATAAAAGGAGTTACATAATTACAGGGTCTCAAGAATGACACAAATTATTTTCGAAAAACATAAACAATGGAATCGTTTAAACTTGCAAATGTTTTAAAACCTGGTTCATAGATGTTTTTTTTTGTTTTAAATATTGCACCAAAAAATACTCACTTGATTGGGTAAGTACTATATTTTCTTTTTAATTCTGCGGCACTATGTCTTGAAAATGAACGATGAATTACTGTTACAAAAAATTCCTTTTTAACCTGCTGTCTTATAAAAGAGCATGCAAAATTATAGCACTATACACTAGACACAAAATATATGCAATAAATAAATAAAATTGCACAAACAAGTCAAAAAAGAAAAAAAAAAAAATTGAATGAAACACTTACAAGGAGAACCATCAAATGGCCCCGTCAAAATTTTGTTAGTTGATAGTGGAAAACCCTAAAGTACTTGTAAAATATTAACCATAGAATAGCCAGACGTTAATTTTTTAGAGCCCAATTAAGCAATATTACTATATTACCAACAGTCATACATGTACGCAATTGCGAACCTTCTCAAATAAATTCTTGGTCATTGATGCCTGTTTATTTCCGGTTGTAAGCCTAGTTAAGATGCATCTTTTTGCACAATGGTAAAAAATATGCCTCACTATCAATCGCTCACTCGATCAAAATAAAAGACGAATATGGCATGGTAGCCTTGGTGTTAAAGAACATGAAGTATTCGTGAATATCAGAATATATTAGACTTTTTGGTGTAACATAAAGGCATATTTATCTAAAAACATATTAGTTCTTCTTGAATACCATTTCTTTTCTTCAATGCTTAATTATTCTAATATAAAGAGCATCGTACAAGCAAATTCATTCTTATTAATTCAAAAAAATATATGAAAAATACGTGAGGGTACCGATGGTTCGCTGCTTGCTTTTTTTCTGAAGGAATCTGTGCCATTCTTGAGACTAAATACCGTTAAATGGGGTTAAGTGAATCACTCGATGAATACCGGAAAATTTTGCGTCTCTAGCGATCTGTGAGACAAATCTACCAATAATAAATATTATTATTTCCATACGTTGCTTGTCTGCCAGGTAATACGACTAGGTACCGCATGCGTTGATCTTTCCTTCACGGAAGTACCAGATATATTAAACATGTTTAAATGCTTTGACTGATATTTTACAAATCGGTTAAACGTTTGATTGCACGCAGCACTAAGAATGATTTTCTGTCTATCAGCTGCTAGATATTGTTTCTCTAATCCTTTAGGAATAATGTGCACTACTAAAATACTGTTCTAGTTATTTAGAGCTGAACTTAACCACTATTTCTTAAAAAAAATAGTCAAAGTATGGGGTAAAGTGAATTATAATGAAAATTAATGAAAAATTGGTCAAACCATTGTTAATGATGTTGAAACTTCGTAATAAGTGCTATTTGACGATAAGTTAACATTTTAACATTTCCAATTTTTATTTTTATTTATTTTATGACTTTGGTTCCCTCTCTAAATGGATATTTCGTTATCCTCAAATATCTGAAATTGACGGCAGAGCAATTTTAACAAAGAGATGCAAATCAAGTCACTTAAAGGGGGACTACATATATATATTGCAATTAGTGAATGAGGATTTTTCGATATTAGCATAATTAGATCAGGCATTAGATTGCTTTAAGTTTTAGTTTATTTTTGTTGTTTTTTTTCTTTCTTTCGACTTTCTTTTCCCTCAGCACTACTTTTATGACATTTTTGGAAGAAAGTAAATAAAGAATAATAAGTTTATTTAAATACTTTACTTAATTTTCTTAAGATACCATTTTCTTTCGACTTTTTCGATAGAATTAACTTTTCTTGATTAAATCAGACTTTAAAAAACTTTTAATATGGTTCATTTTACCAAAAAAACCATCGAAAAATGAAAAGGATATAGTATTTATACATCTGATTCACGTTACTCCAATGTATGGGGTAAAATCAATCACTTTGGCAAAAAAATGGTAACATAATTTATTCTGTAGCAGTAACAAGTGCTCATTATATTGAGGCAATGATCAATAAACTCTTGATTATTTTTTAAAAATTAATCTCCCAAAGTTTATAAAAGTATTAACGAAAAACTTATATTTTTGATTCACTTAACCCCGTTTGGCGGTATATTTGTTATAATAGTTGATGGTATAAATAAAAATAATTTAAAAACGTTGGTGAGCGGATATACCAGATTCTCATCAATATTGAGGTCATGTAATATATTTTATTTCTGCTTAATAAAAAAAAAAAAATATAAAAATTTTCGTGGACGGATTGGCCCTTGCAGAGAAAGGAAATCATTTAAACTAACGAAGGATGCAATTCTTTTAAACATTTTTTTTTCGCTTACAATTCTCTGAAACAAAAAATATGTTTAAAGAAATGTACCTAATCCATAATTTAAAGAATGCTTTTTTTGACAAGGGACTATCGTCAACCGGTAAACTATAGTGCAAACTTCTCCTAGACTCATCACCACAAACCACACCAAACTGGACGTACGTTTCAATAGCAAAGCTATCATCATCAGCAGAAGCACTGAACTGCTGATGATGATAGGATTTAGCTATATGAAACGTGGCGTCAGTTTAGTACAGTTTGTGGTGAGGGATCTGGGAGAAGTTTGCAGTATTACCAGTGCCACAGTTTGGAGTATTTTTGTCATCAGTAAACTATAAACGCCTTGCACTATTTTTTTCTTTTCATTTCTTCGAATGAAATAAACTCTTTTTATGACTGCACTTAATCAAGACTACTCAGATAAATCCACATTTGTGTCGGACGAGCACATAAAGGAACGTAAGATTTAAACCATTCACGTTTTCGAAAAAAAAAATGTCATATTAATTTCGGTTCTACCTCCTCGTTTAAGAAAGCAATGAATGACGAAACTATATGAATATTCCACGGGTTATTCTAACAACCGCAACGGGGATATCTGAAATACACTTTTTTTACGACTTCATTTAACCATTCCGCTACTTTCGAGCTAACATACCCGAAACGGCGTGCCGAAATTAAACCGGAAGATTAAAAAGAGGCCCAACCCCATTCCACGCGAACATTACGGAGGGGCATAACGGTCGCCATCTAAGAAAGATAATGTTTCTGGAACGCAATTGGACATAAAATTCAAACTAATACAGCCGGTCCGAACGTACACTTCTGCAACCGAGGGAGTTTCCCGGCAACTTTCTCCCTTGTCTTTCCCATTTCCCGTTGCGACGCGGAGGGTGGAGGTTCGCCACCCCCGCGAACTAAGCAGCGAGTTTCCATTGGCGATTGTTAAGAATTCCCGGTTTAGAGATAAGGACGGGGCGCGCTGCCACTAGTTCCGTATATAGTCGAAACTGAGAGACGAAGGTTTTAATATAACTCCGATCCAAGAGCGCGCGAGAGAAACAAATTAGACGCATTAATCGGGTCGTTGTGGAAAAATTGTTAAATTTCGGGCGGCTATATAATTCTACTTTACCTATATCTTTAACGTCGGCGCCGGGAGAGTCGAGAAACGAAATGCGAAACTCACCTGAAATAAAACAGAATAGTTAGGACTCCATTTTGGCTTTCGTTGTTCGGGGCGCAGATGGAGGGAGAAGGAGGAAAGGAGGGGGTGGGCGCTTGGCTGGGGTGCGAGAGGTCGAAGGAAACGGGTAAGGCGATGTAATTTGCAGATAAATCTTAATTTCAGACTTGCATCGCACGAAATTACATGTGTTGGTATTCGTTTGTTGACAGCTTTATATCAATTAGCTTTAGGCTTACTTAGATTTATTACACACTGTATATGCATTCAATAACACAAGAGGATCATTTATTTCTTATATATGATGCTATAATAGGTATATGATCAATTCTACATCAAAACACACAAAGAACAAGAATAGTAAGGATACGGAATGATTGGGAAGAAACCTCCAATATTAAAGATATGAACATAAATGGAATACATAAATTATCAAAGAGGTTTAATAAAGATATTGCTCCATATCAACGATTACTGAGATACCATGACGAATGTTTCACTTATTTTTAGGAAGGTATTATGCATTTGATAATTTTATTTTGAATTTTAAGCCAAAACACACAAGTCCATTAAAAGAGTAGGAACAAATTTTTGTATTAGGCGGGTTTTCACATAAAAAAACTTCGTAACAAGTGAAGTTAGGTGCAAACAGCTTTCTAATTCAATAATAGATGACGTTGCATGAGCGGAATTTAGGTGAAAATTAAAAATTAAAGAAATATTTCAGCAGCAATTTTCGTAATATTATTTTCGAGATGGTGATTTAGTCAAATAATAGCCATTTTGTTTATTACTATTTAAATATAATAGTAATTATTAGCGTTTGCAGATTTTTTGTTTGTATCTTCAACAACTTCTTACGGCTCAATAGGTTTAACAATACGAAAATTAAAATTTCTTTGTAGATAATATTTATATATTTTTTGCATTTGCATTTATTTGGTTAAATACTTATAAAACACAATTTTTTTGTTTTGTTTTATATTCAACGCATATTATTTTCATAATATATGTAAATCCGCATAGAGCTAGTATTTTTGGTTGCCATATAATCTGCGTAAATATCATACAAATTATTTTCGTCTCATTTTAACATAGGATTTATCGGAGGTACGACGACATTATGTAGCAGACACCAAGTGAGCTTCTAGTGCTGACTCATTCTGAAATCTAAATTATATCAATTATATATAGAAATATAGAACATAATTCGGTTTTGTTGTCCTTGCGGCCTTGCTAAGTTCATCATTTCCGGGCGTTCTTATTGTATATGCCATTTGTTTTATTATTTATATCTATTTGAGTTTGTTTTTTTTTATTTTTTTATGTACATCAGTGATTATAAGATATTTATTCGTGGAAAGTTATAGCAGAGGTTATAGTAATTTTGTGTTTATTTTAGTGGAGGTTGCAGTTTCGAAAATATTCGAATTGGTGATTTATACGTTAATCAGAAAGAGGATGTCTTTCTTGGAGTCTAAAATGCATCCATACTTTTTTTTGACACATGAAAAGAAAGTACGCTCTTAGAAAAGTTCTGTTTCTAGGTTATCTACGAAGAATTTTTGACAGATTTAATTGGATAGTAGCTAGGAGTATGTATACACATCCTCCTTGATAGTAGCAATGTGGAAGGGAAAGTTACTAAAGGCCAGTTTTGCAAACGTAGGATAAGCAGAGGAATGATTATTCTCTAGATATAAACTTATAAATATAGCTTATATTGGTTAAACTCTAGAGCGATCCTATGCTTCCTTTATTCCAGGTGTGTCAAACCGAGCCTATTAGTGTTTTCGATTTACCACTCCATGAGCACTCTTGGAGCACTCGGGCTATAAAATATGTGTTCGGTTTGTCTAGCGACCTTGCTTCTACCACAATTAGCGTGTTCGATTATGTCTAATGCTCTGTTAAAAAGCACTCCGAAAATGCTCTGCAGCGATCTGATTCGTGAGACAAATCAACATTGAGTAATGTGTAAAACATAACCCATATCATTTAAAAGTAAATATGGGAGCAGAGTGTTTAGCGGTGCTATAAATTCTATCATCTGGTGACAATGATATTTGAAAATGTCTTTTGTGGAGCTGATCGCCAAGTAGGGGCTAGAAGCAATTTGAATAAGGAGTGTATTCAAAATAAAAAATAAAATAAAGTGTCACTTTAAATAAAAATATTGATCAAGTGTTGTGTTTTTTTTATATAACTGAATTCAACCGTCGTGGAAAAGCAGATCACTGTTTCGCATGTTACACATTTACTTCTATTACTATAGCATTGTTCCATTCATTCCGTTTCAGATAGCATGAGTTTAATGTGTACAAAAGTTGGCTAGTACAATTTATCTTAAATTTTAAAAATAATTTGATGCGCTTTAAAAAAAAAAGCACAATTTTTAGACTCCAAGTGAGAAAAATGTAGACCAATATTAATCTAAACTTCTATGAATGGTGTACGCACCTAAACTTATTTTTTTTTGCGTTTACTATATGGCACGTCGCATATATTCCAATATCCTGGTAATAAAATTTCTGACGAATTTAACCTTTATTTTGCCAGGCAACCCAATATGCAAACAAAGCATACAGCTTCATCAGTAAACAAGATGTATTTGTAAAGTCTAAGATTTCTGTTTACCCAGTTGCCAAAATTCAAGCATTATCACCATCCTGAAGATTTTGGACGCGCCGGATATGGAAAGGTTTTAATCCATTTTTGCCATAATTTTTATTAATTTGAAGAAGGCTTGCAATACTTGTACTTATACCTAGACTACATTCAACCATATTGATAATATCTTCTTCCACTGCAAGACCAAGACCATCTGGCTTCTCAGATGTAATTCTCGCGCTTGGAAACATTCCACTTTCACACACGCATCTCTGAAAACTCTCTGGAATACATATCTATCTGGCATTCTTCTGTAAAGAATGCGACGCTGATATTCAACAACTGCACGATTAGTATTACCCATAAATAAATATCAATCATAACAAAATAAATGTGACGACCAGGAAACAACGACTAATCGCTCATGTGTTTTGCTTAGAATCCATGACCTGCTGAAAACAAAATATCAAATAATTACAGTTTCGTAAAAACACGCAATGAAAATACTGTCATTGATATCTCAGTAAACGTTGATATTCGAACATATGTTTATTAAACTTTTTTTACGATTTATTGTTCCTATAAAACACCCTGAATATTGGGCCTCTTCCCAAGCACTATGTTTATTAACTTTGCTTTTAATAAGGAGTAGCCTGGCCTTATATGTTAATAGTTTAGCAGCGCCATCTTTGATAGGATAGAAGAAATCAAATATTAAGTTCTATTTTTTATGCTTTCATTTTGATTTCAATATGCCCATTGCGAGATTCCCCTTACCAAAACATTTGCAATATTTTACAATTTCATTAAAATAGAATATCTAAGTTTCTCCACAAGGGTGTCTGAAGTTCTGTTCGTTGCCAAATGTGGAAGATAAAGTACTGTATGCATCTTCCGTCAGGACTAAAAAATTACCAGGGCATCCACTGTAGCAAGTTGATGAAAGAAAAAAAACGAAAAGAAGTGTGAAATAAATAGCATACCACAGCTTAATGCGTTATTGTAAGCATACTTCACAGTTAAACGTACAAATACCTCACCAGTAAAAACACCTCAACTTACGAATCTATGTTAATTGCCATAGCTAACGACAAACAACAGTTAGGAGTGCAATACGTCTACGGGAGCATCTAATTTATCCAGAGGTGAAAGATCGGTAACTGTTTGTTGTAGACAAACCACGGTAGGATATAGTCGAAATATATACATGTTCCATATACGTATGACGCACAGCAAAACGGATGACGATTGCGGTATGGTGGGTCAAAGACAGGACGGCTTTCCAAAAATACATTAACCTGAGCATTTAAAATAGGCAAAAAACTTTCTCGTGTTCTCTTTTTTTTATTATTATTTTCGTTTCTGCTTAATTCTGAATTCAGCAGAAAAGGAAGCGACTTCTACACAATCGCTTATGTTAAGTGTGAGGTAAGGAAATGTCAATTTTTGTTAGGTTAAATTGAGGAAATCTGTTGTTCTAATGCAATTTGAATTTTATTGGATTGTATGTTTCCGTTTATATAATCACAGTGATTTAATGCTGACTATTATATGTAGATGAAGTTGTTAAACATGCCTAATATACCTAGAACAAATTAAATAAAATGCCATAGATATTTTTTATATACAGGGTGACCTTTCAAGTAATAAAAATATGTCATTTAATTAAAAAAATAAACTATCTGACTATATAACTAAGCTACTTGTTTGTATATATTTATTGTACAGAAACTTGAGAATATTTTCTCTCATCAATTCGTTTGGCATTTTTTTAAACATATGTCTAGTTTAAAAATATGACTGTCTTTTTCACTTAATTTATTCCTACGTAACCAGAAATACAAATAATCATAATTTAAAAAGAATACTTATAAAAATATACGTATAAAAACCACAGCAAATCATGGGGCACAACAAATATTTGCATATTTCACAGCTAAAGGATAGTGTGTGAGACTGCTGCATAAAAGAACTTTGTAACATTAAACAATTTGCTGCTAAGCAATTTATTATAAATTTTCATTCCTACAAATGTTCAATTTTTTGGGTAGCGCACTACTCTGAGAAAACGCTTTCAGAAATTTCTATCTTGGATGTTTTAAACCTTGTTAGTGTGGTGGGTGGTGCCATACCCCAGATGTTTTGTCTATGATTTTTTTGGACAGAATATATTTCGTTTTGAATTAATATATAATAATTTAAAATAAAGAGATTAAGAAGCCAATTAGTTTTTTAATAAATAATAGATACAGAATACATTTTACTAATGAAACATTCGGTATTCCAAATCTTCTCATCCTGAGTAAAAATTTTAATTTGGGTATGACATACCCTAGAATACCAAACCACGTAATTTTTTTTCCCCACACACTAACGACAAGTTAAAAGTTAAAATTAGCTTGGTTCCAGGTCGTTACATATATAGCAAATAGTAGAGGTCCCAACATATATCCTTGAGGACTCGCAATCATTATGGTTCATTGCTGGCTATATGAGACTCCACTTGAACATATCGCCGCCTTTCTTGAAAAGTATGATTCAAGTAACTTATAGTATATTCCTTCATGCTATAATAATACAGTTTTTTTCAGCATACAATATATCAGACTGCGTCGGTGTGCGACTTCGACCACAGGAGTTAGGTGTACGTCCTCCTCATATCTAGACATTTAATAAGAACGATTGTTATTACTGTAAGGCCAGGCGCATAAACTAAAAATGGAAATGGAGCAGAGAAAATCCAGTTATTGGAAAATCTCCAGGATGAGGCAAAGTAAAATTACTTCTGGGAACTTATAACCAGAAGAGGTTACAGAATGCATCAACCTGATAAGAACAATCGTCGCATCTTAACAGGAATACTTTCAGGCCATTGTAGACTGAAAGACACTGAGTAAGAACAGGTGAAACAAACATCCACCTCCTCTCAAACTGCGTGCACTGTGCAACCGAGGGCATTGTACCTGCGTGATGTGAAATGAAGAGGGAGACTTACAGCTGGGGCCCTCGGCATCCTACACTTTCTAAAAGGAATAGGAATTGGAAGGCCAGCTGTAAAGCAGCACAATAGGGGCAACAATAGATCTTTAAGTCCGTGTAACACCACCCTTCTTACATACAAGGCAGTGCAATACACCACCTTGACGAAAACCATATTTTCATTACGAAAGTTAATTATTTTGTTCGCGTAATTAAATCCTGCAGAGAACATGGTAGTCTCATACCTTTAATATCTGATTGTGGATATTGTTGAACTTTAAATTCTTATGCTCTACTCCTTCCAAAGAAGAAACTACCAATATAGTTTTGGGCGATTAACAATGCTTAAGAAATGTTTCAATATTAGTAGAGAACCTACAATCTTACTTAATTCGATTTTTGCAATGTTCTTTCTTCAGCTCATCATCCAGATTATTAGCGCAAGGTAACACGATGTGAGTTCAACGTAGGGAGTATCAGCGACTGCTTTATGTACTGGGCATAAAGCTGTATTATTAATATTTTTCTATATTTTTTTATGCTAAAGATATTATCTTTCAGATCTATTGAAAACGATAAGTTTATCTGAAATTCTAAAAAGAGAAGATGCTCAAGATATTACAACCCACTTCCAACTCTATTAACTTTCCATACACTTTCTGATCGACAACCAAAAAGACTGCAAAATTGCCTCCTTAGCGGACAAGTTACGAATTTAGAGACCAAAATCAATTTAATCCCCATTCGAACGAGGGAATTGAACTTTGTATATCAACGAGAGCAATGACGTTGATTATACCCGCCACTTTTGCTCCTATCATTTAAAACCCACCACAGCGCCGAAATAATAAGCGAGAACGCCAAGGCGAAGGAGGAATTGACAGTAATAAACAGAACCGTCATCTCGAACGTGATATACTAGACAACCCTGCTGAGGCACTAACCAACATTTTCAATCTCCTTTTTTCTTTTGAACGAATTGCATATAGATATCCCCCGCCGCCCGTCGCCAACGCCACTCGCCATCCACCCGATTCAACGGTGCACATCGGGATATCGTTTATGGAGAATTGATCTCATATTGTCGCATCGCCCGCTCCATTTGACGTTGGCTGTCTTATTCCAGCTCCCAGTTGTAAAATCCTTAATAAAATCCCCACCCTCGCGCGAATGCTTCGATTCCTGGAAATCGGTGGGAAGAAAAGTCATCGATAAACGAAAAGAAACAATGAGGCGAGAAACTCTGCAGCTTAATGCACATATAGAACTCGTAATAATAAAAAAAATATTCAGGAGAATACTTACTCTTAATCCCGCGGTTTAAAGTTCAATACTTACTACAGATACTTGATTTTAAACAAAGAATTTATCAAATTAATGCAACAGTAAAATTCCAAAAAATAATAAGGAAAATATTATATTATTATATCCTCCTGTTATCCAAATGTTATAACCAATGTTAAAACCAGTTCTGCTTTTGTCTTTGAGCTAACAAACACGACTAAACTAGCTAAATACGCATTTCAACTTGTAAACTGCTATAACTCGTCACACCAAAGGACGAGCGCGAATGTAAAGTGTAATGCAAGCGAATGTAATAGGGGATCCAATCCTACGATATACTTTCGGGCATACGTCCACACCAGAATTGCCGTACAATTCCGTCCACACTATAACAAATCGTTCCTTTGGTATCCGCGTCGGAAAACTGATATATAAGTAAGAAATACAAGTTCACACCGATTACATTCGCCTTACACTATACATTGCTTTCGTTCTCGTCTTCGGTGCGTACGAGTCTTATTCACTGCTAAGGTATTAAACTGGAACGAAAAATATGCCAGGCATCCAAGTAAAGGACAACAAATTGTATAACAGAAACATCGAAGGATGAGATATACTTTTTAGTTATTGTATTTAATTAAGCTTAACCGATTGCTTGTTAAATGCGATACAAATATGCAAAAGTCTACGAGCGTATGCTTCATTTTAGAAAGATGTATGTACATCATTTGCGTAGGGATATTACACTAATAGAAAAGTCTCTTTGATTCAAAGCAATATATTTTAGATAATCAAAATGAATGTGTTTCATCATAAAGAAAAACGAGTAAATACTATTGGTAAATGAGAATTTGCTTCATTCGAATATATAATAGATAATTCTTGTGTGATAAAATATCTTTAGTCCAAACAGAAAAAAAAATCATTATATTTATAAAAAATAAATGTAAACAAACTTTTACTTCATTCAAGGTAAATCATATTTTACCTGATATTTCTTCCAATATTGCTAAGAGTTTTGAACGTAATTACATTTTTCTTAGAGAAGATAGAAGAAACTAGTCAGAATAAATATACTTGTCATCGAAAAATATATATTTGGTAATTAGGGGTGGAAGATAAAATTATTATACAAAAGCAGTTGCCAGTCTTTATTATGAGAACCTTGTGCTGCCACCTATGTGTTTACTCAAAAAATGATTAGAGATACGTCTGTATTGATCTTTCTATTTCTTGTTGTTATATTTACTTCTTTAGTGCGCCAAGGAAATGAGGCGAACAAAATTGTTAAGTATTTACCCCAACATACATGTGGATTTTAATTATCGTGTTATTCTGTTAATATATTTTCTTTTCTGTTTTGGTTTGACTAATCCAGGGTACTCCAGTCCTTTAATACCAATAGAAACCAGTATTTTTACATAAACACATCTTATACAACGACTAACACTAACTGGCATTAGAGTGATGATGACGATATTAAATTGCTATAATGTATCTTGCCCAAATCTACTTGAATAAAAATAAAACTAAAAATAGTGACAACTGACAATAACGTAGAAGCTTTATTTATATCTCCTTACCCTAACAACCTATGGAACATCTGGTAATCGATAAGACTCAAAGGTGAATTTCCCATAAATTATGTAACTTCCTTTCGCAATTTAGGAAACATAAAAAAAGGAGAGTCGTCTTGTACCAAGGGACAACTACATCATTGTTTAATATGATCTGATTTGAATTGTGAAACATTTTGACGCGAAAACGTCTTTAGAAACGATGAATGAGCAATAGATTTTGTTGAAATACACACAATAAGTGCTTCGACTTTGTTTTGGGAGATTACCAAACGGTTTTAAAAAAAGCAAGTCAACAGTCGATTCAATAGATATTTTAAGACAAGTCGTTGAAAAACATTTATGAATGCACATATTGTTTATTGATTTTTAAACAGGTTATTCTGATGAAGCAAACTGAGGTGAACTAAATGAAAAATTTAAAGAAGACACAAATACCAATAAAAATCCGAAAAACTATGAAAAGTGGACAATGGAAGATCCCATACAGTGATAGATAAACAAGTAAGAAGACAAAACAACAAAACAAATACAAATAAAAACAAGATGTTTTGTCAGCGTTGCTGTTCGGAGTATGTATGCTGTTAATCTAAAGTGCTTGTGCTTCTGTTATCTGGATTATTTTAGAGCAATAGCAATTATGTAATTCAGGATTCTAAATTTAGTTCGTCTACTATGCATAGGTATTCCCCAGAAACTATGTAGCCATTTCCTAATGTTATTACATCTTGCATGTTCAGTTCAGTTTTAGCGTCACGTAAGAAAGCGTTATTGTAGAAGGATAGGAAAGTTATCGTGAAATCTAAATATCGAAGGTTGACACAATGGCACCTCCGTAGTAAAAGGACGTTATTAAAGTAATATCAAAAAACGTGAGATATTACAAAATAAGTAAGTGGCAAGGTATTAACCAAAATTGTACAGCCTCGGAATATCAATAATCTCCGGCTTAAAAGAATGAAAAAGAAAATTATAGGGTCAATTTAATTTATATTTTGTTTATTGTACAATTCTTAGCAATTTATGCGATTTTTTGTAGTTTTGCTGCAAAGCACGTTTTCTAATCTGCCGAGAGATACCTACTACTAAGAAATGAAAGCAGAACTGTTTCAATAGTTTGTACAACAAAAAAGTAAACGCGTTCTAATTTCTTCCAGAGGTTTAGCTGAAGAAACTAAAAACTAAATAGGTGAAAGAACAGGTGGAAGGTGATTAGTTTATCTTGAGAAACAAACTGGAAGAAGAAAATAAGAAACAAAGAAATGGAGGAAAACTGTGTGCTAAGATAAAATATACTATAGTGTGAGAGGAGAAAGAAAAGCAGACAATACGCGCAAACTCCCCTCTACTTAAGTGCATACACAGTTCTGGACAAGGAAAACCTAAAAATTTCAGAGAGCATTCACAGAAATAAAACCTTTTAGTCATGAGTGGACGCTATTGATCCAGTTAAAAGCAAAGTGACGCAAATGCTAACAGTTGAAGGTTCTTCAGATGCGTTTTTATGTCAGTGCAATCCGTGATCCGCTTTTTAAATGCAGAAAACGCCTTCCAAGCGAATTTATTGCAGATTACTGAAGTGTATGGTGTACGCGCTGAGTTCAAAATATCGAGGAAGGCAGAAGGAGAAGTGATCCGAGTCATGCGTTCTTTACCACCGACAATTTTGAAAAACAAAAATTATGTTTTCATCTGCGCAGACTTAGCAGTCGCGCACTGAAATGGCGTGGGAGTGGCGTGAAGGTGACGTAGCAGGGAGCGTGGTAAGTGGTGTCACCTAAGCACATGAAAACCAATTGGCTTGTTCAAGATACCACACTACCACTACATCACATTGGTGCGCGCTAGTCAATTGGTTTTCATGTGCTTAGGTGACACCACTTACCACGCCACTGCTACGTCACCTTCACGCCACCCCCACGCCATTTCGGTGCGCGTCTTGCCTATGAGAGAAATGAGTGAGCAGTTCCTGAAATTCACAATCATTGCTGCATGGAAATCGTCACGGATCACTGGAATTACAGAAACATTTGCGCAAGCTGAGTGGTGACGAAGACAAGAGCACCGCATGAGTGCAGCGTTGACGTTTTGCCCTCTTGCTACCAGCAACAGGGCGATGCATTCCTTGACCAAATTGTTACTGGGCATGAAATCTGGGTGTGCTATTCCACACCTGAGACAAAACGCAAGTCCATAGAGTGGCACCATCCACGTTCTCCAACAAGGGTGCGCAAGTTTAAGCAATTATTTTCCGCGAAAAGAGGTTATGGCCTCAATGTTCTGGGACCGAAAAGGTTTGTTATTGGTTGGTTTCCCACCCCAAGAGACAAGCATCTATGCGGACAGATATTGTGAAATACTCCAATTGCAGCAAGTTACGTAAGGCCATTTACAGCAAGAAGTAGGAAATGCTGACAAGTGGCATTGTTCTTTTTGCATGACAGTGCTTGTCTCCACGTGGCTCGAAAGACCAGTGACTTCTTCGGAAATTCAAACGGGAGCTTGCTAACCACCCTGCACTTCACTCCGAGTGATTATCATTTGTGCAGTAAACTGTTGAAAATAAACGTAATACCATCCTTTTGTCTTCTTTAAAAGAAGAAAACATGAAAATTTGTGCCAGCGCAATTGTTTCCAAGCGAAGCAATTGCTCTAAAAAAAGCAGATACTTCCAGGAACCAACGTAAAATCTGTTCGGGCTCGGACAATTAGAATCACCTTTAGAAAACATCCTTTGACTCTTTGAAATCGACGCCATGAAAAAGTCAAATAAAACCGGGTGACTTCATTCCCCCACCGACAGCGGTTCGTTGCGTTACGAAGTCCCCCCCAAATACGTGGTGACCGTATTCGCACGCGTTGCGTTAAACGAAGCGCCCTGGCTTTAATTTCCACCACGCAAAAGAGGCGCTATAAGCGCCACGGTTTTAACACACATACACTGGAACAGGGTATACATTTTAATGATAAATAGCTGGAGAATCCGCATTCGACAACGATCAAAGTCGCTCACAAAGTCGAGAGTACATCGGCCACCGCGCGTTCGACCCATACAAAACGCCCAGATTCCTTTGATCTTTGCGTCTTTTCAAAGAGTAGCGGTGGTGAAAATAAAAAAAATCAAAAAAACGAGGAGAAATTGAAGAAAGACAGAGACACGCGGGCTTTTCGTACAGTACGCAAAGTATCGCTTCGCCATTAGAAGCCGAATATCGCAAAATTCAATAAACTAGCGGTGTGTAGGTATAAGGTGCAAGGCGCACTTTTGTATGTACGTTACGTGTCGGAGGATGAAAGGGAACCGTGTAGAGAGCCAGAACTTCTTCGGACGAAGTAGAGGATACAAAAGGGGGACTTGGAACGGTATTGAGGTAAGGAATAAGATTAAAAAACATTTGATATATTGTGAGACGTATAACGAAATTTTGTATCAGCGTGTCGGCATTTTTGCTCATTGATATTCAGCGAACGTTCGTAGAACGTTCTGCCTGGGCTTCTTCGTTCGCAGTGTGTGCCGCTTTTGCGTAGGGAGACTGGTATTCTGGATCGGTGATGGATGTTCCCTTCACTGCTCGAAATTGCTAAAATGCAATGTTCGACGTGCCTGGTTGGTTAATGCATGCCCGAAAGTATCCTCACAATAAACATATGTTCACAAATTGATTTTGGATAAAACTAACTTCTGTGGATCTTACCCGATATCATACTTCGAGTATTAATTGAAAATGCAACTGATTAATTAATGAAGAAGTAAAATTGCAAACAATAGAAGAACAACAAGCAACATGAAGCAAAGATTCCAAGAGGTAGGCGTAAAAAGACATCTGAGCAGGAAATAAATCAGTTCAGGGGGGCTCTGAGGTATATAAAAGCTGCAAAGAAATGATGAAGTGTGGAGCTAAGCACACAAACCAATGTTAATTACCGTCTTCAATTGCAAGGCAAGCTTCTATTCTCCGTTGCAATGACTGGTGAATGCGTTTAAGAAAGTGTTCCGAATTGTGTCAAATGCTGCAACAACACGATTTCTCGATTCAACAATATTTTCAATGGAAGTTGTATAAACTAGTAATTTAAGGTGACCCCAAAGAACAAAATCTGGAGAATTTAAGTCTGGAGAACTAGAAGGCCATGATTGTAGGCTTCTCCTTGCCCTATCCAGGAATTTGAATTCGCATAGTCCAAAAATTCATGAGCAACTAAACTGGACCACCATCGTACATAATATAAATTTCTAATCTTAATTGCAACGGAACTTCTTCCATTGCTGGTAGGGTTCCTCTTCAAGCAAGGCAAAGCCAATAACTTCTCCATTTAACCTTATCGGCAAAAAAAATGGCTTATCAAATGATCTGCAACAATTCTGGCCCACACATTGAGTGATGTTGATGACGGGCTTCTAATATTTAGTGTGGGTCTTCTTCGGCTCACATGTGATTATTATGTAGTGTAGAATATTTAAGGCAAAAATTGACACCACAGTTGATTTTTCAATATCCTCCAAGTTGTGGATTCACTTATGTTTAACGCAGAGACGATTTTTCTTGTGTTTATAGGAGGATGTTTCATGTATGTAATACCATTTCCTCCACTCGTGTTTTCTAAAAGTTTCCGTTTATCGTCCTTCATAAAGATGTCTAACTGCACTTGAATTACCATTGCAAGACTGTAAACAAAATGATATGGCACAACCAGCGTTCGTGTATTCATTTTAGAATGCTTTGACATAATAATATTTGAAATGACACAAAATATAAATGTCTTTCTCTTGAAAACCAAAGGTTTTGCTCAGCAAGGTATAATATTAAATCTTATTAATTATGCTAGAGTAGCATAGGGTGTGTCTTTAGTGCTGAATCTCAATTCTGTTCAGGAATGCATGATGGACACGTATGAGGGTCAGACGAAGGACTTGGGAAAACCTCGCAATGTTGAGTTTCTGTCACGAAGCATTATGGTATGGGGTGCTACAACTTATGGAAGTAGATCTCGTTTGATATTCGCCCGAGGCATGATGAGGTGGAACGGTGGTAGACCCTATGTTCTTCCATGTTCTTCCGCAATTGGAAAACCCACTTTTTCAGCAAGATGGGGACAGGCATCCCCTATTGCAAGACGATCTATGGACCGCTTTGCAGAGACGTGGGGAACCTCGCAATGTTGAATTTTCTGTTACGAAGCATGATGGTAGGATTATGGTATGGGGTGGTATAACTTATGGAGTAGATCTCGTTTGATATTCGTCCGAGGCATGATGAGGTGGATGAAGTGGTAGAACCCTATGTTCTTCTATTTTTTTTTCCGCAATTGGAAGACCCACTTTTTCAGCAAGATGAAACGGGCATCACCATAATTGCAAGAACGATCTATGGACCACTTTGCAGAAGCGTCATGTCAATCTCTTGCGATGGATCACAACCCGATCTCCAGATCTTTCGCTCATCGAAGCATGTTTGGGATATTATGTAAAGACTAAGGAACTTGCAGACGCTGCAAAACTCTTCAAGCACGAATTAATTAAGATGCTTGGAACACGATACCTCAAGAGGAAATGTGGCAGAATCGATGCCGCCTAGAGTGGCCAGAGTGTATAACAATTTGGGGGCACTCCCTGTTATTAATAAAAATTATGTTATGTTTATATTTTGTACTTTTTCTTTGCAACTTTAATCAATTGCCACTACTTAGTAGTTTAAACGTTTCTGCCAAATTTGATTCGAAAATCTTCTGGGTGTTGCGATTTCTACGTCACAAAGTATGGTTTAGAAGCCAGGTAAAATTTTTTGCACATTTATTTTTAATATCTTTTTAGTAGCACCCAGCCATCTTCGCATTACTTGCAATTTTCCGCATTCATTTGCATGTTACACTAATCATTCTGCAATTTTCTTCACGCTCCAGCTGTCACTTTTCTTCCTTCCGCAGTCTTCATACAGCTTCGCAGATTACGCGCGAATACACCTAAACACCTTCTAATAACATAATTTTAGTAGCAGTTTTGACTGTTTTTTCATCTATCTGGATCCATAAGTAAACGATCTATCGACCGTTTGTATCGAAATACACGTTTTCCTCTGATGGAACGAGTCACCCGAATTGCTGTAAGCCAGCGCACTGATTTATCACGCGTTCCTTCCAACTCTCTCGCACAGGTACACGTGCTAAGATACGCGCGCCCATGTCGTGTAGATAGCGCGCGCAACTCGCTGCATCCACGCAGCCTTATTCGCCGCATATGCATAATGCCGGTTTCCTAGTGTAAAACCCATCTTCTCGTTCCTCTGCGATGAGAAGCAACCAGCGCCTCGAAATAAAATTTCATTCTATATACTCTCCTGACGTATCTATTAATCATATGTTGTCCGAACCGGCCAAAACGGTTCCAGCGAAATATTAGTATAAATTTGGGCAAGTTTTTATACGATGTGGAAGATGTTCGGCACACATCGTGGTTTATGGCATTTAGTGTATCTTATTTTGATATAATTGGTGGCGGAGCTGAGTGCAGGAGCTGATGAAGATGTTGTGTAGATAATGAATTTATTAAGTAGACAACAAATTGTCATTAATTGTCACAGTTATCCACATAAACCAATGTTATAAAGTTAATAAAACACTCAAGTTCTCATTAATCTACCATCACTGCTAGAGGGTCTAAGAAAGCGTGTGCACAATCACCGCATTACAATAGGATTAGGGGTGCCCTTCNAATTGATCTAAGCTCAAAAAAACTAATTGTAAATCTGAAATGAATATTCATATACTACCTAAATCAACACGATAAATGATTCATACCTATTCTGAAGAATATCCTCCAGTCAATTTAATTCGCAAATGAAACAAGCAAACAGAACACTAATTAAAATATACACCAATCGCGATAAACGATCAAAACTAATTATTTACGTCCAACAAATAATAACATATTTTTTTTTTACAACCTCTAAACTAATTAAAAGAGATTTATTTTGTTTAACGTCCGCTGCATTCTTTGCTTTTGTATTACCACCGAAAGACAGCTGTTGAAATAAATTACATCCGATGATCAACAGCTCGAGCGCTGATGCGAAGTAGCAGCTTCCTTTTTTGCCTATTTAGATAGTCTCCGCTGTAATTCATTAACATCGTAGTTCGCTATACAAACAACAAACGTATTTTTTCTGTAAAAGATTAGATAACTAAAAGAACATAGTCACGCTGGGTTGAATTAACGACAGCAATCGAAAGTATCCGACCATTTAGACAGCAGTAATACCTACTTTTATCCTGGAATTGACTGACACAATCCGGATTTTATAATTGTCCGATCGGTTAACTTTATTCGAGTATCTGTACATGTTTGAAGCAAAATACCGATAATTATTAATTTAATCGACCGCGTCGCGTTTTTTAATTTACATTAATAGATTAACGCATACTATAATCTGATATGTGTTTGGGTTATCACAGTAGTTTAGACTGTGGAAATGTAGCATCTGGTGTAACGGAACAGGTGCTGTTTCAGCGAGATGAATAGCCGTGTGATACGCGCTTTGCATTGGCACGTCGACAAAACGGGCTGATTGGTCGAATGGAGATTGATGACCCAATGAGTCACTGCAAGCGTTGTTATCATGATCGAAATGTTTTTAAACGTGGAGCGTTAGTATTATTTTTTTTACAGGGGTGGAGGTATTAAACAATGAAACTGAATCAAGATAGATTCTGTTGTCTGAGCTTTTCGATTCACAGTTGAAAAACGAAAGGTTCCCAAGTTTATTAATAATAATTAATGAAGATAATTGTTTAGTCTTAAGTACAATTTGTCAACAACAATTTAAACAGTCACCTTACAGCCACCATATCTTTTACAATCTTTGAAATTGGCGCAGACCAATTTTATTTTACAAAGCGGTACAAATCAAGTCACTTAAAAGGGGACTGCAAATATATATTTGCAATTGTACACTGAAGAAGATTTTTCGATAAGTTTTAGTTTATGTTTTTTTTTTTTGTTTCTTTCCGACTTCTTTTCCCTCAGCACTGCTTTTATGAGCATTTTTGAAAAAATATTCAGTTAAATGTTTCTTGAAAAAGATATGAAACTAAATAAAGATTTTTTTTAATACGTTACTTCTTTTTCTTTTCACGTTTTTTCGATGAAATTAACTTTTCCTGACTAAATCAGATTTTAAAAAACTTTTAACATGGTTCATTTTAACCAGAACCATCCAAAAGTGAAAAAGATGTAATATTTATATATCTGATTCACTTTACCCCAATGTATGAGGTAAAATCAATCACACTTTGGCAAAAAAAAAAATGATAACATAATTTATTCTGTAGCAGTAACAAGTGCTGATTATGTTGAGTAAATGATCAATAAACTCTTGAAGTTTATAAGAGTATCAACGAAAAATTTATATTTTTGATTCACTTAACCCCGTTTGATGGAATATTTGTTATGGTTGATGATATAAATAAAAATAACTCAAAAACGTTGGTGAGCGGTGATACCAGATTCTCATCAATATTGAGGTCATGTAATATATTTTATATAATATAATATAATATATAAATATATTAATTATAAAAAATATCGGGATGGGTTACCATCTCCCCATACTGCTTCCTTCGATCGAAAATAATTCACACCGTCTTTGAAAAAGTAACACACTTCAAATTATCTTAATTAAGAAGAAGAAAATATTTATTACAATTTCCCAGATCCTTACAAAAATTTAGAAGTCTCGCAGATCTTTGCAGGACGCCCGTAATTACATCATTCAGTAAGTAAAAGAATTGTGTCGTTTTATGCCAAGCTAGTTTTTCGGTTCTTATAGTTTCATCAAAATTAAAATTTATTGGTTGACGGTGGAACCTTGCCAGAGAAAGGAATCTTTAAACTAAGAATGCAATTCTTTTAAACATATTTATTTTTCGCTTTAAAGAATTATTGTTTACACTATAAATAAAATTCTTTAGTGTAAACAATAATTCTCTGAAACAAAAAAAATATGTTTAAATAAATGTAATCCATTATTTAAAGAATGCCTTTTTTGATAAGGAACTATCGTCAATCGGTAAACTATAGTGCAAGCTTCTCCTATACCCCTCACCACAAAGTGCACTAAATTGGAGGTACTGCTGTGGTTTGGATAAACCATTTATCGCTGAGTGTATTTTAAGTTGCATATTAATGTTTTGATTTCTTTGTTTGAACAGCTGATTTTCAATTTACCGAGAATTTTCACAATTTTGTTTTGTTTTGAATAATTTTAGTTTAACACTGCGTAGGCTTTCACGGCCGGTGTAACTATAACTAACAGCTTCTTGCGGGTTTCGCCGTGTGTCAAAACTTTCGCTCGACGTTTCGCTGTTCTACTGACAGCTTCTTCAGGATAACTGAACTGAGTTCAGTTATCCCGCAAGAAGCTGTAAGTTATAATTTTAGTTTAAGTTTTATTTCTAAGATTATTGCATGATTTTAATTCATGTAGTGTTAAGATTTTTTTTTAATCAATCCAGTCATTCAAATATCTATTGTTTTTTTTATTGCGTTTTTATGCGTATTCTATTTAATATTGTCGTTGTGATTGTTCTACGTCTGCGTTATACGAATTTTGAAAGAGGGATTTTTGTAAGAAAAACAATTGTAGGATTTTGTTAAGGAGTTCCTTGTTCGACTATTGACGTGAGTAGACGTATTTCTTTAATATTTGCTGCCTTTTTGTAATTCATTTTATATTGAAAAAAATAACTTTTCTTCTTTAATTATAGTCAATCAAGGAATAATTTTTGTAATAATTGTTAATGTATTAAAGTGTGCACTTTATAGATATAAGTTCAATTATTATTTTTTTGTTTAGGAAGATTTATTTTAGTTCTTTTCTCTCATTATATTTTTAAAGAGTTAATTTTTGATGTTTATCTTTTTTGCTGCATCATTTTTACTTTTCAATCACCTTTGGGTGAGTAGAAGCATTTTTCTATCTTTTAGTTTTTATTTTTCATTTTTGTAAATTTCTAACATTTGTCCACGCTTAGATTATTTTAATTTGTGAAACCACGTGGATAGAAGTTCAAAGATATTGAATAGTCTTCCTGAACAAATAAAACCTTCCTTTATTGCTTTGCATAGGAAATAGCATTGTCCTATTTTAAATCAGAGTCTAGTGCAGTTTTTATTTTAGGCCAGAACCTTCAGTTCAAGGTTTTTTTTTTTCTGCACAATTGTGATTTAACCCGTTTTGTTAAATTAAAGTGATTGTTTGATAGCTTCACTGGGTTAAAAATTCTGTTGTTTGATTTAATATTAAACCTTTACAATTTTTCGTGTAATTAAGAAAGTCTGATTTCATTCACTTACAATTTACTTTTTGTGGTTAGATTAAAGTTTTAATTCACGAGGGTAACTCTGAGATTAATAGTTCTTTTGTTTCATTAAACAAACAACTTTCCCGTTGAGCTAGCTAATATTTTTTCTTTTTCATTTTTAAAAATCAGTTTAGTATTCTTATTTACTTCATTTAATACAAAGCAGTACGTTTCAATAGGAAAGTTATCATCATTAGCAGAAACACTGAACTGCTGATAATGATATCTTTACTATTGAAACGTACGTCTAGTTTAGTGCAGTTTGTGGTGAGATGTCTGGGGGAAGTTTGCAGTATTACCAGTGCCACAATTTGGAGTATTTTTGTCATCGGTAAACTATAAGCACCTTACATTATTTTTTTCTTTTAATTTCTTCGAATGAAATAAACTCTTTTTATCACTGCACTTAATCAAGATTACTCAGATAAATCCACATTTGTGGCGGACGAGCACATAAAGGAACGTAAGATTTAAATCATTCACGTTTTCGAGAAAAAAAAAAATGTCATATTAATTTCGGTTCTACTTCCTCGTTTAAGAAAGCAATGAATGACGAAACTATATGAATATTCCACGGGTTATTTTAACAACCGCAACGGAGATATCTGAAATACAGTTTTTTTACGAGTTCATTTAACCATTCCGCTACTTTCAAGCTAACATACCCGAAACGGCGTGCCGAAATTAAACCGGAAGATTAAAAAGAGGCCCAACCCCATTCCCACGCGAACATTACGGAGGGGCATAACGGTCGCCATCTAAGAAAGATAATGTTTCTGGAACGCAATTGGACATAAAATTCAAACTAATACAGCGGTTCCGAACGTACACTTCTCCAACCGAGGAGTTTTCCCCGGCAACTTTCTCCCTTTCTTTCCCATTTCCCGTTGCGACGCGGAGGGTGGAGGTTCGCCACCCCCGCGAACTAAGCAGCGAGTTTCTATTGGCGATTGTCAAGAATTCCCGGTTTTGAGATAAGGACGGGGCGCGCTGCCACTAGTTCCGTATATAGTCGAAACTGAGAGACGAAGGTTTTAATATAACTCCGATCCAAGAGCGCGGCGAGAGAAACAAATTAGACGCATTTAATCGGGTCGTTGTGGAAAATTGGTTAAATTTTCGGGCGGCTATAAATTCTACTTTACCTTATCTTAACGTCGGCGCCGGGGAGAGTCGAGAAAACGAACTGCGAAACTCACCTGAAATAAAACAGAATACGTTAGGACTCCATTTTGGGCTTTCGTTGTTCGGGGGCGCAGATGGAGGGAGATGGGAGGAAAGGGAGGGGGTGGGCGCTTGGCTGGGGTGCGAGAGGTCGAAGGGAAACGGGTAAGGCGATGTAATTTGCAGATAAATTCTTAATTCAGACTCGGCATCGCACGAAATTACATGTGTTGGTATTCGTTTGTTGACAGCTTTATATCAATTAGTTTTAGGCTTACTTAGATTTATTACACACTGTATATGCATTAAATAACACAAGAGGATCATTTATTTCTTATATAATGATGCTATATAGGTATATGATCAATTCTACCATCAAACCCACAAAGAACAAAGAATAGTAAGGATACAGGATGATTGGGAAGAAACCTCCAATATTAAGATATGAACATAAATGGATACATAAATTATCAAAGAGGTTTAATAAAGATATGCTCCAATATCAACGATTACTGAGATACCATGACAATGTTTTCATTATTTTTAGGAAGGTATTATCATTTGATAATTTTATTTGAATTTTAAGCAAAACACACAAGTCATAAAAGAGTAGGAAACAATATTTTGTATTAAGGCTGGGTTTTCACATAAAAAATCTCGTAACAAGTGAAGTTAGGTGCAAACAGCTTTCTATTCAATAATAGATGACGTTGCATGAGCGGAATTAGGTGAAAATTAAAAATTAAAGAAATATTTCAGCGTAATATTATTTTCGAGATGCTGATTAGTCACATATAGCCATTTTGTTTATTACTATTTAAATATAATAGTAATTATTAGCGTGTGCAGATTTTTTGTTTGTATCTTCAACAACTTCTTACGATCCAATAGGTTTAACAATACGAAAATTAAAATTTCTTTGTAGATAATATTTATATATTTTTTGCATTTGCATTTATTTGGTTAAATACTTATAAAACACAATTTTTTGTTTTGTTTTATATTCAACGCTTATTATTTTCATAATATATGTAAATCCGTATAGAGCTAGTATTTTTGGTTGCCTAATCATGCGTAAATATCATGCAAATATATTTTCGTCTCATTTTAACATAGGATTTATCGATACGACCATTACGTAGCAAGCACCAAGTGAGCTTCTAGCGCTGACTCATTCTGAAAATCTGAATTATATCAATTATATATAGGAATATAGAACATAATTCGGTTTTGTTGTCCTTGCGGCCTTGCTAAGTTCATCATTTCCGGGCGTTCTTATTGTATATGCCATTTGTTTTATTGTTTATATCTATTTGAGTTTGTTTTTTTTATTTTTTATGTACATCAGTGATTATAAGATATTTATTCGTGGAAAGTTATAGCAGAGGTTATAGTAATTTTGTGCTTAGTTTTAGTGGAGGTTGTAGTTTCGAAATATTCCGAATTGTGATTTATACGTATCAGAAAGAGGATGTCTTCTTGAGTCTAAAATGCCCATACATTTTTTTGAACAAATGAAAAGAAAGTACGCTCTTAGAAAAGTTCTGTTTCTAGGTTATCTGGGAAGAATTTTTGACAGATTTAACTGGATAGTAGCTAGGAGTATGTATACACATCCTCCTTGATAGTAGCAATGTAGAAGGGAAAGTTACTAAAGGCCAGTTTTGCAAACGTAGAATAAGCAGAGGAATGATTATTCTCTAGATATCTGTAACTTATAAATATAGCTTATACTGGTTTAAACTCTAGAGCGATGCTATGCCTTCTTTATTCCAGGTGTGTCAAACCGAGCCTAATAGTGTTTTCGATTTACCACTCCAGAGCACTCTTGGAGCACTCGGGCTATACAATATGTGTTCAGTTTGCCTAGCGACCTTGCTTCTACCACAATTAGCGTGTTCGATTATGTCTAATGCTCTGTTAAAAAGCTCTCCGAAAGTGCTCTGCAGCGATCTGATTCGTGAGACAAATCAACATTGAGTAATGTGTAAAACATAACCCATATCATTTAAAAGTAAATATGGGAGCAGAGTGTTTGGCGGTGCTATAAATTCTATCATTTGGTGACAATGATATTTGAAAATGTCTTTTTGGAGTGATCGCAGTAGGGGCTAGAAGCAATTTGGAATAAGGAGTATATTCAAAATAAAAATAAAATAAAGTTGTCACTTTAATAAAAATTTGATCAAGTTGTGTGTTTTTTTTTTATGCCGAATTCAATCGTTGTGGAAAAGCAGATCTCTTCGTATGTTACACATTTGCTTCTATTAATAAATTATTGTAGTCATTCATTGCATTTCGGTTAGCATGAGTTTAATGCGTACATAAGTTGGCTAGTACAATTTATCTTAAATTTTAAAAATAATTTGATGCGCTTTAAAAAAAAAAAAGCAACAATTTTTAGACGCCAAGTGAGAAAAATGTAGACCAATATTAATCTAACCTTCTATGAATGGTGTACGCACCTAAACTTATTTTTTTTGCGTTTACTATATGGCACGTCGCATATATTCCAATATCCTGGTAATAAAATTTCTGACGAATTTAACCTTTATTTTGCCAGGCAACCCAATATGCAAACAAAGCATACAGCTTCATCAGTAAACAAGATGTATTTGTAAAGTCTACGATTTCTGTTTACCCAGTTGCAAAAATTCAAGCATTATCACCATCCTGAAGATTTTGGACGCGTCGGATATGGAAAGGTTTTAATCCATTTTTGCCATAGTTTTTATTAATTTGAAGAAGGCTTGCAATACTTGTACTTATACCTGGACTACGTTCTACCATATTGAGAATATCTTCTCCCACCGCAAGACAAGGACCATCTGGTTTCTCAGATGTAATTCTCGCGCTTGGAAACATCCTACTTTCACACGCATCTCTGAAAACTCTCTGGAATACATATCTATCTGGCATTCTTCTGTAAGGAATGCGACGCTGATATTCAACAACTGCACGATTAGCATTACCCATAAACAAATATCATATCATAACAAAATAAATGTGACAACCAGGAAACAACGACTAATCGCTCATGTGTTTTGCTTAGAATCCATGATCTGCTAAAAACAAAATATCAAATAATTACAGTTTCGTAAAAACACAACAATGAAAATACTGTCATTGATATCTCAGTAAACGTTGATATTCGAACATATGTTTATTAAACTTTTTTTTACGATTTATTTATGTTCCTATAAAACCCCTGAATATTGGGCCTCTTCCCCAAGCACTATGTTTATTAACTTTGCTTTTAATAGAGGAGTAGCCTGGCTTATATGTAATAGTTTAGCAGCGCCATCTTTGATAGGATAGAAGAAATCAAATATTAAGTTCTATTTTTATGCTTTCATTTTGATTTCAATATGCCCATTGCGATGATTCCCCTACCAAAACATTTGCAATATTTTACAATTTCATTAAAATAGAATATCTAACGTTTCTCCACAAGGGGTGGTCTGAAGTTTCTGTTCGTTGCCAAATATGGAAGATAAGTACTGTATTGCATCTTCCAGTCAGGACTAAAAAATTACCAGGGGCATCCACTGTAGCAATTGATGAAGAAAACAAAACGAAAAGAGTGTGAGAATAAATAGCATACCACAGCTTAATGGTTATGTAAGCATATTTCACAAGTTTAAAACGTACAAATACCTCAGTAAAAACACCTCAACTTACGAATCTATGTTAATTGCCATAGCAACGACAAACAACAGTTAGGAGTGCAATACGTCTGACGGGGCATCTAAATTTATCCAAGGTGAAAGATCGGTAACTGTTTGTTGTAGACAAAACCACGGTAGGATATAGTCGAAATATACATGTTCCATATACGTATGACGCAAGCAAAACGGATGACGATGCGGTATGGTGGGCTTAAAGCAAGCGGCTTCCTAAAATACATTAACCTTGAGCATTTAAATTAGGCAAAAACTTTCTCGTGTTCTCCTTTTTTTTATTATTATTTTCGTTTCTGCTTAATTCTGAATTGAACTGAAAAGGAAGCGACTTCTACACAATCGTTTATGTTAAGTGTAAGGTAAGGAAATGTCAATTTTCGTTAGGTTAAATTGAGGAAATCTGTTGTTCTAATGCAATTGGAATTTTATTGGATTGTATGTTTCCGTTTATGTAATCACAGTGATTTAATGCTGACTATTATATGTAGATGAAGTTGTTAAAATTGCCTAATATGCCTAGAACAAATTAAATAAAATGCGATAGAATTTTTTTTTATATACAGGGTGACCTTTCAAGTAATAAAAAATGTCATTTAATTGAAAAAATAAACTATCTAACTATGTAATTAGCAACTTGTTTGTATATATTTATTGTACAGAAACTTGAGAATATTTTCTCTCATCAATTCGTTTGGCATTTTTTTAAACATATGTCTAGTTTAAAATATGACTGTCTTTTTCACTTAATTTATTCTTACAGTACCAGAAATACAAATAATCATAATTTAAAAGGAATACTTATAAAATATACTTATAAAACCACAGCAAATCATGTGCATAACAAATATTTGCATTATTTCACAGCTAAAGATAGTGTAGTGTGAGACTGCTGCATAAAAGAACTTTTGTAACATTAACAATTTGCTGCTAAGCAATTTATTATAAATTTTCATTCCCTACAAATGTTCAATTTTTTGGGTAGCGCACTCTCTGAGAAAACGCTTTCAGAAATTTCTATCTTTGGATGTTTTAACCCTTTGTTAGTGTGGTGGGGTGTGCCATACCCCAGCATGTTTGTCTATGGTTTTTTTTGACCAGAATATATTTCGTTTTGAACTAATATGTATTATTTAAAATAAAGAGAATAGAAGCAATTATTTTTTTAATATATAATAGATAGAAAATCACATTTTGCTAATGAAACATTCGGTATTCCAAATCTTCTGCATCCTGAGTAAATTTTAATTTGGGGTATGACATACCCTAGAATACCAACCACGTAATTTTTTTTTTCGACACACTAACGACAGGTTAAAAGTTAAAATTAGCTTGGTTCCAGGTCGTTAACATATATAGCAAATAGTAGAGGTCCCAACATATATCCTTGAGGGACTCCGCACTCATTATGGTTCATTGCTGGCTATATGAGACTCCACTTGAACATATCGCCGCCTTTCTGAAAAGTATGATTCAAGTAACTTATAGGTATTTCCTCTCATGCTATAATAATACAGTTTTTTTTTCGCAGCAATATTCGACTGCGTCGGATGTGCGACTTCAGCCACAGGAAGTTAGGTGTACGTCTTCCTCATTATCTAGTACTTTTAATAGAACGATTGTTATTTCTGTAAGGCCAGTGGATAAACTAAAAATGGAAATGGAGCAGAGAAACTCCAGTTATTGGGAAAATCTCCAGGGAATGAGGCAAAGTAAAATTCTTCTGGGAACTTATAACCAGAAGAGGTTTACAGAATGCATCAACCTGAGTAAGAACAATGTTCGCATCTTAACAGGAATACTTTCAGGCCATTGTAGACTGAAAGGACACCTGAGTAAGAACAGGATGAAACACCCATCCACCTCCTCTCAAACTGCGTAGCACTGTGCAACCCGAGGGCATTGTACCTGGGTGCATGTGAAATCGAAGAGGGAGACTTACCTAGACTGGGGCCCTCTGGCGTCCTACACTTTCTAAAAGGAATAGGATTGGAAGGCCAGCTGTAAAGCAGCAAGAATAGGGGGCACAATAGATCTTTTAGGTCGCAGTGTAACACCACCCTTCTATTACATACAAGGCCAGTGGCAATACACCAACCTTGACGAAAACCATATTGTTTTCATTACGAAAGTTAATTAATTTGTTCGCGATAATTCAAATCCTTCAGAGAACATTGGTAGCATCGTCATTTACCTTTAATTATCTGGATTGTTGATATTGTTGAACTTTAAATTCTTTATGCTCTACTCCTTCCAAAGAAGCAAACTATCAATAATAGTTTTGGGCGAATTAACAATGCTTAAAGCAATTGCTTTCAATAATTTAGTGGAGAACCTATACTAATCTTTACTTTATTCGATTTTTGCAATGTTCTTTCTTCAGCTCATCATCACAGATTATTAGCGCAAGGTAACACGAATTGTTGAGTTCAATTAGGTGGAGTGACATCAAGCGACTGCTTTATTGTACTGGGCCAATAAAGTCTTTATTATTAATATTTTTCTATATTTTTTTTGATGCTAAAGATATTATCTTTCATGATCTATTGTGAAAACAGATAAGTTTTATCTGAATTATCTACACAAATGAGTAGATGCTCAAAGTATTACAACCCACTTTCCAACATCTATTAACCTTTCCATTACACTTTTCTGGATCGACGAACCAAAATACTGGCAAAATCTGCCCGTCCTCTTAGCGGACAAGTCTACGGAAATTTAGAGACCCAAATCAAATCTTAATGCCCCATTCGAAACGAGGGGAAATTGAAACTTTGTTATATCGAACGGATAGCAATGACGTTGATTTATATCCCGGCCAAACTTTTGCTCCTATCAATTTAAAATCCCCACCACTGCGCCGGAAAGTAATAAGCGAGAACGCCAAGGCGGAAGGAGGGAAATTGCACAGTTATAAGCTGCACCGTCCATCTCGACCGTTGATACTACTAGACAACCCCCCTGCTGAAGGCACTAACCAACCATTTTCAATCTTCCTTTTTTTTCTTTTGAACGAATTGCGATATAACGATGATCCCCGCCCGCCCCGTCGCTACGCCACTGGCGCCATCGTCGATTTCAACGGTGGCACATCGGGGATTACTCGTTTAATTGAGAATTGATCTCATTATTTGCTTCGCATCGCCCGCCTCCATTTGACGTTGGCTGGTGCTTTTTCACAGCTCCCAGTTGTAAAATCGCTTAATAAAATCCCCACCCTCGGCGCGATGCTTCGATTCCCTGTGAATCGGATGGGAATAAGAAACGTCAGTCGATAAAATCGAAAAGAACAATGAGGCGAGAATAACTCTGCAGCTTAATGCACGATATAGAACTCGTAATAACTAAAAAAAATTATTTGAGAATACTTACTCTTAATCCCGCGGTAGTTCAATACTTACTACAGATACTTGATTTTAAAATAAGAATTTTATCAATTAATGCAACTGTAGAATTTCCAAAAATTAATAAGGAAAATATTTTATATTAATCCTCCTGTTATCCAAAATGTGTATAAACCAATGTTAAAACCAGTTCTGTTTGTTCTTTGAGCTAACAAACACGACCTAAACTAGCTAAATACGCATTCAACTTCGTAAACTGCTATAAGCTCGTCCACACCAAAGGACGAGCGCGAATGTAAAGTGTAATGCGAGCGAATGTAATAGGGGATCCAATCCTACGATATACTTTCGGGCATACGTCCACACCAGAATTGCCGTACAATTCCCGTCCACACTATAACAAATCGTTCCTTTGGTATCGCGTCGGAAACTGATATATAAGTAAGCAAATACAAGTTCACACCGATTACATTCGCCTTACACTATACATTGCTTTCGTTCTCGTCTTCTGGTGCGTACGAGTCTTATCACTGCTAAGGTATTAACTGGAACGAAAAATATGCCAGGCATCCAAGTAAAGGACAACAAAATTGTATAACAGAAACATCGAAGGATGAGTATACTTTTAGTTATTGTATTTAATTAAGCTTAACCGATTGCTTATTAAATGCGATACAAATATGCAAAAGTCTACGAGCGTATGCTTCATTTTAGAAAGATGTATGTACATCATTTGCGTAGGGATATTACACTAATAGAAAAGTCTCTTTGATTCAAAGCAATATATTTTAGATAAATGAAATGATGGTTTTCAATAAAGAGAAAACGAGTAAATACTATTGGTAAATGAGAATTTGCTTCATTCGAAATATAATAGATATTCTTGTTGATAAATACTTTCTAGTCCAAACAGAAAAAAAATCATTTATTTATAAAAAAATAATTGTAAACAAGCTTTTTACTTCATTCAAAGGTAAATCATATTTTACCTGATATTTCTTCCAATATTGCTAAGAGTTTTGAACGTAATTACTTTTTCTTAGAGAAGATAGAAGAAACTAGTCAGAAATAAATATACTTGTCATCGAAAAATATATATTTTTAATTTAGGGGTGGAAGTATAAAATTATATACAAAAGCAGTTGCCAGTTCTTTGTTATGAGAACCTTGTGCTGCCACCTATGTGTTTACTCAAAAATGATTAGGATAGTGTACTGATCTTTTCTATTTCTTGTTGTTATATTTACTTCTTTAGTGGCCAAGGAAATGAGGCGAACAAAATTGTTAAGTATTTACCCCAACATACATGTGGATTTTAATTATCGTGGTTATTCTTGTTAATATATTTCTTTTCTGTTTTGTTTTGACTAATCCAGGTACTCCAGTCCTTTAATACAAATAGAAACAGTATTTTTACATTAACACATCTTATACAACGCCTACACTAACTGGCATTAGAGTGATGATGACGATATTAAATTGCTATATGTAATACTTGCCCAAAATCTACTTGAATAAAAATAAACTAAAATAGTGACAACTGACAAACGTAGAAGCTTTATTTATATCTCCTACCTAACACCTATGGAACATCTGGTAATCGATAAGACTCAAAAGGTGAATTTTCCCATAAATTATGTAACTTCCTTTCGCAATTTAGGAAACATAAAAAAGGAGATGTCTTGGTGACAAGGACAACTACATCATTTTTAATATGATCTGATTTGAATTGTGAAACATTTTGACGCGAAAACGTCTTTAGAAACGATGAATGAGCAATAGATTTTGTTGAAATAATACACATAATTAGCTTCGACTTTGTTTTGGGAGATTACCAAAACGGTTTTAAAAAAAAGCAAGTCAACAGTCGATTCAATAGATATTTTAAGACAAGTCGTTGAAAAACATTATGAATGCACATATTGTTTATTGATTTTAAACAGGTTATTCGATGAAGCAAACTGAGGTGAACTAATGAAAAATTTAAAAGAGACACAAATACCAATAAAAATCCGAAAAACTATGAAAGTGACAATGGAAGATCCGATACAGTGATAGTAAACAAGTAGAAGACAACAAACAACAAAACAAATACAAATAAAAACAAGATGTTTTGTCAGCGTTGCTGTTCGGAGTATGTATGCTGTTAATCTAAGTGCTTGTGCTTCTGTTATCTGGATTATTGTAGAGCATATGCAATTATGTAATTCAGGATTCTAAATTTAGTTCGTCTACTTATGCATAGGTATTCCCCAGAAACTATGTAGCATTTTCCTACATGTTATTTACATCTTGCATGTTCAGTTCAGTTTTAGCGTCACGTAAGAAAGGTTATTGTAGAAGGATTGGAAAGTTATCGTGAAATCTAAATATCGAAGGTTGACTACAATGGCACCTCGTAGTAAAAGGACGTTATTAAAGTAATATCAAAAAAGTGAGATATTACAAAATAAGTAAGTGGCAAGGTATTAACCAAAATTGTACAGCCTCGGAATATCAATAATCTCCGGCTTAAAAAAGAATGAAAAGAAAATTATAGGGTCAATTTAATTTATATTTTGTTTATTGTACAATTCTTAGCAATTTATGCGATTTTTTGTAGTTTTGCTCAAAGCACGTTTTCTAGATCTGGCGAGAGAATAACCTTACTACTAAGAAATGAAAGCAGAACTGTTTCAATAGTTTGTACAACAAAAAAGTAAACGCGTTCTAATTTCTTCCAGAGGTTTAGCTGAAGAAACTAAGAAACTAAATAGGTGAAAAGAACAGGTGGAAGGTATTATTTTATCTTGAGAAACAAAACTGGAAGAAGAAAATAAGGAACAGAAAGAAATGGAGGAAAACTGTGTGCTAAGATAAAATATACTATAGTGTGAGAGGAGAAAGAAAAGCAAGCAATACGATCCAATCCACCTCTTTTAAGTGGATACAACGAGTTCTGGACAAGGGAACAGCTAAAATTTCAGAGAGCATTCCAGAAAATAAGACCCTTTTAGTCATGCAGTTGGCGCTATTGATCCAGTTAAAAGCAAAGTGACGCAAATGTTAACAGTTGAAGTTCTTCAGATGCGTTTTATGTTCAGTGCAATCCGTGATCCGCTTTTTAAATGCAGAAAACGCCTGTCCAAGCGAAATTTATTGCAGGATTACTGAAGTGTATGGTGTAACGCGCTGGGTTCGAAATCTCGAGGAAGGCAGAAGTGTGCACGAGCAAGAGTGGTCAAGTCATGCGTTCTTTACCACCGACAATTTGAAAAACAAAATTATGTTTTCATCTGCGCAGACTTAGCCAAGGCGCGCACTGAAATGGCGTGGGAGTGGCGTGAAGGTGACGTAGCAGTGGCGTGGTAAGTGGTGTCACCTAAGCACATGAAAACCAATTGGCTTGTTCAAGATACCACACTACCACTACATCACATTGGTGCGCGCTAGTCAATTGGTTTTCATGTGCTTAGGTGACACCACTTACCACGCCACTGCTACGTCACCTTCACGCACCCCCACGCCATTTCGGTGCGCGTCTTGCCTATGAGAGAAATGAGTGAGCAGTTTCCTGAAATTTCACAATCATTGCTGCATGAAATCGTCACGGATCATCTGAATTACAGAAACATTTGCGCAAGCTGAGTGGTGACGAAGACAAGAGCAACCGCATGAGTGCAGCGTTGACGTTTTGCCCTCTTGCTACCAGCAACAGGGCGATGCATTCCTTGACCAAATTGTTACTGGGCATGAAATCTGGGTGTGCTATTCCACACCTGAGACAAAACGCAAGTCCATAGAGTGGCACCATCCACGTTCTCCAACAAGGGTGCGCAAGTTTAAGCAATTATTTTCCGCGAAAAGAGGTTATGGCCTCAATGTTCTGGGACCGAAAAGGTCTGTTATTGGTTGGTTTCCCACCCCAAGGGACAACCATCTATGCGGACTGATATTGTGAAATACTCCAATTGCAGCAAGTTACGTAAGGCCATTTACAACAAGAAGTAGGAAATGCTGACAAGTGGCATTGTTCTTTTTGCATGACAGTGCTTGTCTCCACGTGGCTCGAAAGACCAGTGACTTCTTCGGAAATTCAAACGGGAGCTTGCTAACCACCCTGCACTTCACTCCGAGTGATTATCATTTGTGCAGTAAACTGTGAAAATAAACGTAATACCATCCTTGGTCTTCTTTAAAAGAAGAAACATGAAAATTTGTGCCACGCGCAAATTGTTCCAAGCGAAGCAAGTGCTCTAAAAAAAGCAGATACTTCCAGACCAACGTAAAATCTGTTCGGGCTCGACAATTAGAATCACCTTTAGAGAAACATCCTTTGACTCTTTGAAATCGACGCCAGAAAAGTCAAATAAACCGGGTGACTTCATTCCCCCACCGACAGCGGTTCGTTGCGTTACGAAGTCCCCCCCAAATACGTGGTTGACCGTATTCGCACGCGTTGCGTTAAACGAAGCGCCCTGGCTTTAATTTCCACCACGCACAAAGAGGGCGCTATAAGCGCCACGGGGTTTTAACACACATACACTGGAACAGGGGATACATTTTAAATGATAAATAGCTGGAGAATCCGCATTCGACAACGATCAAAGTCGCTCACAAAGTCGAGAGTACATCGGGCCACGCGCGTTCGACCCATACAAAAACGCCCAGATTCCTTTGATCTTTGCGTCTTTTCAAAGTAGCGGTGGTGAAATAAAAAAAATCAAAAAAACGAGGAGAAATTGAAGAAAGAGAGAGACACGCGGGCTTTTCGTACAGTACGCAAAGTATCGCTTCGCCATTAGAAGCCGAATATCGCAAATTCAATAAACTAGCGGTGTGTAGGTATAAGGTGCAAGGCGCACTTTGTATGTACGTTACGTGTCGGAGGATGAAAGGGAACCGTGTAGGAGCCAGAACTTCTTTCGGAACGAAGTAGAGGATAAAAAGGGGGACGTTGGAAAGGTATTAGGTAAAGGAATAAGATCATTTGATATATTGTGAGACGTATAAACGAAATTTTGTATCAGCGTGTCGGCATTTTGCTCATTGATATTCAGCGAACGTTCGTAGAACGTTCTGCCTGGGCTTCTTCGTTCGCAGTGTGTGCCGCTTTTGCGTAGGGAGACTGGTATTCTGGATCGGTGATGGATGTTCCCTTCACTGCTCGAAATTGCTAAAATGCAATGTTCGACGTGCCTGGTTGGTTAATGCATGCCCGAAAGTATCCTCACAATAAAAATAATGTATCACAAATGATTTTGATAAAACTAACTTCTGTGGATTTTATCCGACATCATACTTCGAGTATTAATTGAAAATGCTGAAAACTGATTAATGAAGAAGTAAAATTGCTAACAATAGAAGAATAACAACAAGCAACATGAAGCAAAGATTCCAAGTGGTAGGCGTAAAAAAAGACATCTGAGCAGGAAATAAATCAGTTCAGAGGCTCTGAGGTATGTAAGAAGAGCTGCAAAGAAATGATGAAGAGTGTGGAGCTAAGCACCCAAACCAATTAATTAATTATCGTCTTCAATTGCAACGCAAGCTTCTATTCTCCGTTGCAATGACTGGTGAATGCGTTTAAGAAAGTGTTCCGAATTGTGTCAAATGCTGCAACAACACGATTTCTCGATTCAACAATATTTTCAATGGAAGTTGTATAAACTAGTAATTTAAGGTGACCCCAAAGAACAAAATCTGGAGAATTTAAGTCTGGAGAACTAGAAGGCCATGATTGTAGGCTTCTCCTTGCCCTATCCAGGAATTTGAATTCGCATAGTCCAAAATTCATGAGCAACTAACTGGACCACCATCGTACATAATATAAATTTCTAATCTTAATTGCAACGGAACTTCTTCCATTGCTGGTAGTTCCTCTTCAAGCAAGCGGCAATAACTTCTCCATTTAACCTTATCGGCAAAAAAAAACATGGACTTATAAATGATCTGCAACAATTCTGGCCCACACATTGAGTGATGTTGATGACGGGCTTCTAATATTTAGTGTGGGTCTTCTTCGGCTCACATGTGATTATTATGTAGTGTAGAATATTTAAGGCAAAAATTGACACCACAGTTGATTTTTCAATATCCTCCAAGTTGTGGATTCACTTATGTTTAACGCAGAGACAATTTTTCTTGTGTTTATAGGAGGATGTTTCATGTATGTAATACCATTTCCTCCACTCGTGTTTTCTAAAAGTTCCGTTTATCGTCCTTCATAAAGATGTCTAACTGCACTTGAATAACCATTGGCAAGACTGTAAACAAAATGCATATGGCACAACCCAGCGTTCGTGTAATTCATTTTAGAATGCTTTGACATAATAATATTGAAATGACAAATAAATGTCTTCTCTTGAAAACCAAAGGTTTTGCTCAGCAAGGTATAATATTAAATCTTATTAATTATGCTAGAGTAGCATAGGGTGGTCTTTAGTGCTGAATCTCAATTCTGTTCAGGAATGCATGATGGACGTATGAGGGTCAGACGAAGGCGTGGGAAACCTCGCAATGTTGAGTTTTCTGTCACGAAGCATTATGGTATGGGGTGCTACAACTTATGGAGTAGATCTCGTTTGATATTCGCCCGAGGCATGATGAGGTGGATAAGGTGGTAGAACCCTATGTTCTTCCAGTTCTTCCGCAATTGGAAAACCCACTTTTTCAGCAAGATGGGACAGGCATCCCCATATTGCAAGACGATCTATGGACCGCTTTGCAGAGACGTGGGGAACCTCGCAATGTTGAATTTTCTGTTACGAAGCATGATGGTAGGATTATGGTATGGGGTGGTATAACTTATGGAGTAGATCTCGTTTGATATTCGTCCGAGGCATGATGAGGTGGATGAAGTGGTAGAACCTATGTTCTTCTATTTTTTTTTCCGCAATTGGAAGACCCACTTTTTCAGCAAGATGAAACGGGCATCACCATATTGCAAGACGATCTATGGACCACTTTGCAGAAGCGTCATGTCAATCTCTTGCGATGATCACACCGATCTCCAGATCTTTCGCTCATCGAGCATGTTTGGGATATTATAGTAAAACGACTAAGGAACTGCAGACGCTGCAAACTCTTCAGCACGATAATTAAGATGCTTGGAACACGATACCTCAAGAGGAAATGTGGCAGAATCGATGCCGCCTAGAGTGCAGCAGAGTGTATAACCAATTGGGGGGCACTACCCTGTTATTAATAAAAATTATGTTAATGTTTATATTTTGTACTTTTTCTTTGCAACTTTAATCAATTGCCACTACTTAGTAGTTAAACGTTTCTGCCAAATTTGATCGAAAATCTTCTGGGTGTTGCGATTTCTACGTCACAAAGTATGTTTAGAAGCAGGTAAAAATTTTTTGCACATTTATTTTAATATCTTTTTAGTAGCACCTAGCCATCTTCGCAATTACTTGCAATTTTCCGCATTCATTTGCATGTTACACTAATCATTCTGCAATTTTCTTCACGCTCCAGCTGTACTTTTCTCCTTCCGCAGTCTTCACACAGCTTCGCAGGATTACGCGCGAATACACCTAAACACCTTCTAATAACATAATTTATACAGCATTTGACGTTTTTCTCATCTATCTGGATCCATAAGTAAACGATCTATCGACCGTTGCTATCGAAATAACACGTTTTCCCTCTGATGGCAACGAGTCTACACCGAGATCTGGCACGTTAAGCCCGTGCCACTGATTTATCAACGGCGTTCCAACTCTTCTCGCACAGGTACACGTAGCGTAGAGATATCGGCGCGCACCCATGTCGATGTAGATAGCGCGCGCAGACTTCGCTGCATCCGACGCCAGCCGTATTACGACCGCAATATGCATAAATTGCCGGTTTCCTAGACGTAAAACCCATCTTTCTCGTTCCCTCTGTCGATGCGAGGAAGGCAACGCAAGCCGCCTAAGCGAAATAAAATATTCATTACTATATACCTCTCCTCGACGGTATGCTATATAATTCATATGGTTGTTTCCGAACGCGGCCAAAACGGTGTTCCAGCGAAATATATTAGTATAAATAAGTGGGCAAGTATTTTATACGGATGTTGGAATAGATGTTCGGCATACTGTCGTGTGTTTCATGCATTTAGGTGTATCTAATTTTGATATAAATTGGTGGAGGAGCTGAGTGAAGGAGCTGATGAAGATTTTGTTGTGTAGATTAATGATTTATTAATGTAGACAACAAAATTTTCATTAATTTTCACGGTTGATCCACAAGAAACCCGTTGTTTAAAGCAATAAAACGCTCAAGTTTATAATCGGGGGTTTCTTAATGTTGCCAGTGAAATCTGAGACAATGCCCTAAGTTATTAAACAATAATATTGGACACATTGAAGCACAAATTAATTAACCTACATCACTGCTTAGAGGTCCTAAAAAGCGTGTACACCAATCACCGCATACAATAGGAGTTAGGGATGCCCTTCGCTCATAAACTTCGTAGTATTACGAAGTTTATGAGCGGAGGGCATCACCCTCCACTATGTATTTCTCTTATCTCCCTAAAAAAAAACATTTCTGATTAAATATTTGGATAAGTTTATTTCCATCTGTAAAGAAGAAAAATACAACACAATCGAAACAGTATTTATTCACTTGAGAAAGAACAAATAATTAAAATATTAGGCAAAATACCCCAGTGACAAAACACTTGACAATTATATTCTAGTAGGTATATTTTTTTTTTCTAATAGCTAATTTTTCACAGCTAGTTCGTCTAGTTCAAGTGAGACGATACTGTGTTATGTTACACATCCCCTTTGTACTAATTATAAAGTACTATCAAATATTATACTGGTATACATATGGTCAAAGAAATGTTCCATTGGTAAAATATAGATGACACCACGGGTATTCTGCTATGGAAATATACTCCACTAAAAATGCACAACAATAGAAAATGCTAATGGTGCCATCTATATTTCACCAATAGAACAGTTCTTTGACCATATGTACACTAGTATAATATTTGGTACTGTGAAGGTTATTATAACCAGAAATCAGGTTGCAGAGAATTCCTTCTTGGCAATAAGTCTCAATTGAACATATTATGTGAAGCATAATTTCAGACTTACGTGTTGATACCAAACACATATAATGATACCATGTACAATATTTAATATGTAACATCTCCAACCGAGTAGGTCATCTGACACATTGGCACAACAAACGAAACAAATTATAGGATCAAATAAATAAAAATGTAAAATATTTAAATTAAAAATAAAAAAAAGAAATAAGAAATTGATAGAAAGTGCCTTTTTAGGGCCAGATAGTTGTCGTTTTTTCTTCTAGTCTTCCCAAAATTGAAGTTAAAGCATTTGCCCGATTTTGCTTTAAATCCATTTAAGTTTTGTATCATTAATTAATTAAATAATTTTCCACCATATGCTTATTCAACGTTTCATCGATTTAGATCATTAATAGTTTTCGAGTAAATAGTAAGCAAATAAATTTAGTTCTTTTTGCTTCAAAATATACTTGCAACTAGTTTTATATAGCCGCCCAATTCTAATCCAAACTACGTGCACGTAATCTATGCTAATTTTTATATAAATTCTTAACATTGCAAAACTGATTTTCTTCTTTATATATACCAGTCAAACAATTACATTGTTTGATATAGTTCGTTTTGCTAAGTCTTCTCCTCTAATTACATTGAAAGTCTCTTCATTCATACCAGATATATTTCAACTTTTTTTTTGATGCACCACCATGATGTCTACTGCTTGGGCTTATCGACTTTTAAATAATATTGTTTTAGATTTAGACGCTTTTTTTTTAGTTTATGAGTGAAAACAGAATATTTTAAATGCCTTGAAGAACTAGTTTATATTGCAAGTCGTCCAGAAAATACAACTGCTGGAAACTACGAAATAAAATGCTGTTATAACAGTAGACCCCAATTATTTGATGAAGTACATGTCCATCATCAATGTGTAAAAGACGAATGGATGATGATTCTATAGTAGTGTGATTTCTCGCAACATTTGTAAAAGGAACGCTACAAAGCAGAAATCTCAGTTCAGCTCACCTCAATTCAGTTTTCTGCGTTAAACTGCGAGTTACTTATTACGAATGACGCAACCTGGCAACAAAATCAGTTTGATATGAGCAGTTCGTAACTTAACGCACAAAACTGAAGTGAGGTGAGTCAAGCGTTAAATGGAAAGCACATGTGTGATGTATTGGACAAACTTAAGGAACTAATATTAGTGGCTAATGAAATAGAATAGGTGGGTTTAGTTGACAAACAAGATTTACAACACGTATTAAGAACAATTATCGAAGCAGGACAATAAGAACTGCTGAGTCACCCGTAACCACTACTTACATAGTATGCGCAACATTGATACTCAACAGAGTTAGAATACAGTCCATTGTTATTGCGTTAATATTCTTAAAAGTGCAGTGCATCGTTCTTTAAAATAAAAACATGCAAAACTCAGATAAAAGTAAGACAATGAGAACTGCTGAGTCATCCGTAACAACTATTTACATAGCATACGCAGTAACTCGCAACAATGATACTGAATAGAGTTAGAATACAGCCCATTGTTATTGAGTTTAATATTTTAACAGTGCAATGCATCGTTCCTTTTAAAAAAAAAAGGTTTACAACTCAGATAAAAGTCTTAATTGTCACCTTACCGAATTATACGCAAGTACAACTTGATTACAACGTAGGGTTTGATGATAATTTGTGCTTCACTAAATAATTGAAATGTTGTACATACGTAGGATATAAAAATAATGATAAGTGAAGACCAATCAAATCAAAACCGCAGTTCCCTAATGATAACATGAACTTTTTACTTGATATTCTTTATGTATTCAGATAATAAATTCAAAGGCAATCTTGTTTTAGTAATAGATATACGAATGCCGTCAAATTTGCGTCGATATCCGTCGTATTTCGTAGTATGTAAACAAAGCGTAACTGTCCAAAAATAACTAAATATTGATCTAACATCCGTAGATAAATCAAGTTTATATAAACTCGGTGTAACCTTAAAGCCCGCCCAGACATATTCATTTTGCACGGCTTAACTAGAAATAATAAACTGCGTCTGTTGTATATTCAAACAACTAATTATTGGGCTGTTAGATACTAGAACACTTCTTATATTCCAATAGGAAACCAGATATATTTTCTTAATTAATTGTGTCTTGGCTGATTATAGATTTAAGCATATGCTTAATTAGTTCTTGTTGTCTTGGTTTTCAATGTTTTGCAATACCCCCATTGAATAATTGCCCAAAGCAATGTTGAAAATTATTGTTCAGAGCATTATTTCGGACAAGACATTACTCCCCTTCCCAAAACTGTGATCGAACTGCTATCGAACCAACTCCAAATATCTCCATACCCCACAAAGTTGCGTAAGGCGTTCATATCCTCCTTCCACGGTCAGAAGATAAATTGCTTACGACTCGTTCGCCCAGCAGTAGAAACTGTGTTTAATATTTCTTTTCGATTGCGAGAGTTCTGACTTGACTCCGCTGCTGTATTCTTGTAGATTTCTTTTGCCCGACGTTAGAGCGTCGTTATGGTATACGACTGGCGCTTAGCAGTTGTGGAGTTCATCTCGGAGCGCCTGCTGTGGATCTCTCAAGTTTCCCTCCGGCTAATATCGATTACAACGGATGGCGGAACTTCTAAATTAGTTCTTGGGTGGCGACGACAAATTGGTTGCTCTTTATTTGAAAGTCTAGAATCTCGCTGTTTAGCTTGCGGTGTGTTCTTATTTTCAGCATTCTACATTCTGATATATTTTGGGAATTTGTGGAGTTTAAATCGAAACCATGAGGTTTTTCTGCTTCGTAATAAAGTTTTTGTTAAGGGTTTGAGATATACAAGATATCGGATTACACCGCGCTACCCGAGATTCGAATGTGTTTGAGGCTAGTTTGAAGAGAATTGGATATAATATTACGAAAATAGTATCCTCGTTTCTAACATACCCTTTTTTGTTTGCTTTATAAAAAAACGTGATTTCCAAAAGCCGACATTAATCTAAAGCTCTGGTAAACAAGCAGTACATTTTAGATTGTGATATAAATCTTGAATTTTCCAAAGCAAATGTGCACAGATATAAAGGGTTCTTTAAATCAAAGCAATATTTCTATGGCCCTATTTAAAAGAACCATTTTCTTCAGTTAACACATATTTCTTTCAATTAAAAATGGTATAATTTAAAGGAAGGAAAAGCGTGTTGACTGAAAGAAATATCGTTTAAATAGCGGTAAAGTAATATTTCTTTGATCTAATCTATTATAAATCTTTTTATATGTGTAAAGAAAATTGTATTTGAGAAAAAGTTAAAGGTAGTACACAGTTCGGTATAAAACAAAAATATTTTTTTAAATACAAAACTCTATTAAAATTATTAAAATCATACTTTAATCATCTCAGAGTCATCTATTTTACAAATCTTAAACCATAAGTGTATAAGGTAGAATTTCTGAGCACAACAGCCTAGAGGACGAGCCAGGCATAACAAAAATTACGAATAGGCAATAATCCCCCCCTTATCTTTAGCATAATCCAGGATGCTGTGGGGTGCCGTTGTCCACTGTCCTCTGCTCGATTATTCAATGTTAAAAGTGGTTAATTGAAGTGAAATTGTGCTCTTTAGACTTTTATAAACCACGTATCAATACTACGACTTTGTAAGATAAGGAAAATATTTAAAAAAAAAATGAGATTTTATTTTATAGATGGTTCGAAATAGTTAGCAGTGTAAAACAACCCAAATAATAAAATATTTTTCTCAGGTAAGTTATTTGCGTTGTTTTACACTGCTAACTATTTCGAAAAATAAGATTTTTCTCAGGTAAGTTAACATGAGTACTATTATTAAATAGCAGTTTTAAATGGTAATTTCACGTTTTTGCAATATAATTTAATCATAGAATTATACATACATTAAATTTTAAATTTCAAAATTCCCGCGGCTTTCTATATTTATATCTCTAAGTAACTAAGTGATTCTATGCACTAATGAGAGATGAATATACCAGCATATGCAACATTTGATAATAGAAATTACTAGATTTTCGGATTCGTGCCATAAGAACACATGTTAAATACTAAAATCCAAACTTCCCGCCTTATACAAACTTTTACACCAATTATCTCAAGATGGTGGCGAGCACTTACAAAATTTTCTAGCGCAACAATTCATACGAATCACACACCGAAATAAAATTTCTTATAAGTACATTGAAAATATGATAAGAATTAAAATAATACACTTATTTTTAGTTTCAGTTTATTGCATGAACCCAGAATACCTTTAGAAGAACAAAAGGGCGCACATCACTTGTCAGAAGATCGAATGTGGGCCCTGATAGTCCAAAGTACATCAAATTGTGGAGAATACTTAGACAGGAACATCCATCGAGAGAAATGTCGTAGGAGAATGAACACCAACGGTTATTGTAGGCAAATTATGGTAAAATATTAATGTAATCAACTTTGTTTTAAATAACCATTATTTTAGGTTGAAATTAGTGATTGTAAATTTACTGATTTTTTCATTTACCGGTAATTCGGTAATTTAAAATTAAAATACCAGTTTACCGGTAAATTACCGATAATTTTCTTCATGTGTGACATTAATGAGGATTCCCCAAGAAAATAGGGTTAGAAGTTAGGGTAGAATAATACATATTTTACACGATCTTAAGGAATTTTGTAATAAATATTTGTATTTCATTATTTTAACAAAAAATATTTAAAGTTCAAATTTTAATGTTATTTTACAATAATGTTGCATTAATGACCTCTCATAATGTGATGTATTCAAAATTGCTATTAATATAAATACGTGAAATGTTGTTCTTATATATTACCATTTTTAAATATTAAAAAATGAGTATGGGGCGTTTTGCTTTCTACCGTCCTAACAAAAAATGGACATTAATCTCGTTTTTCTTTGCGTTGCATTTCGTTATCCATCTCGTTTGAGACATTTTCTTTTAATTTCTATACCACTTTTTTTTGTTGAATTTTTTGATTCCTTCTCTTTCTAACTCGGTGAAATGGAGGTTATACGTTTCTAATCAAAACATTTTTTCAACTTCTTTTTCTGTAGTTTCTATTTTAGGGCATTATAGCGGCTCTCAATCTCAAGAAAGTTTAAATTAAAATTAAACAAAAAACATCTCCCGGAAAATTAATTAATAACTGGGTATATTGTTACTTACACTTACCTGTTTTTTTTTTATTTTCAATGTCCCTCTAGACCTTTAAATATCTAAAAACACAATATTTCGTACATACATAAAAATTTCTGGTATGGATTTTTAATTTACCGAATTTCCGATAATTTTTTGTAATTTACCGGTAAATTTACCGAACGCTTTTTGGTCAATTTACCGGTTAACCGGTAAACCGGTATACAATCCTTAGTTGAAATTTGTGAGTAATAGGATGTTATAGGAAAATCTGTGAGAATTTATAAAAATTACTTGAGACACGCCCGTCTCAAACAGAAGTTGGTTAATGAATGATTCGAATTACGAATTCTGTAACAGTTATAGCCTGTGATTGTTTTTACAAGAGGACAAGTGTCCTGGAAAAGTAGAATGAGAGGAGTATTGGATAATTAACATATGAGAAGGGCCATATGACGAAATGGTACTATGAAATGTTTAAACTAAATCAAATAAATAATTATTGCAAGATTATCATCACTTTACATTCACATAAAACAAAGGTAGGTATGTTACATCATAGAAAAAATACTTTTGAAGAACTACAATACTACATTTAATTAGCAATTCAAATAATTTAACTGTACAGTGTCTATGCAACCCTGCACGCACGTCAATTTTAGGCAAAACCAAATCCATTTTTCCTATCCTCTAATATTGACATATCAATGAGATTAGATTACAAATTAATACATACAGAAGGTTTATTAAATTAAATTTAAGCAAAATAAAAACACTGTAAAAAAAGTGTATTTTCGAACTGAATTCGATCCACTTTGATATGTCAAAATCTTCTATAAATGTTTGATTTCGATGTGTAGGTGTCTCTCCACTGAGCGTTTTATATCTTAAAAAGAAAATTATATAGGAAAATACCATTGAAGGGTTTGCAAAATGCAGAAGCCTTCTATACTACCTAGATCGTATGACCGTTTATTTTGACATTTTATATCCTTCTTTTCTTAACTAGATAAAACTAGTTTAAACCATATCAATAAATTTACGTTTAAATAAATTTTCAGTAAATTTGCAAAACATTAATATGCATAATCAGAATATCCCTTTTGTTTCTGAAAGGATTACAACGAAATTAGTCTATAGCCCTTGCGTCAAATACCTCCAGCTGTTATCCGACCCGAAAACTCCCACGCATACAAACCGTCCGTTCGACGTCACACGAAACCAATTCCGTATGCATTATGCCGGAAAGGAATTTTTTTAATAAAGTTTTACGAGGGAAACCTCAAGATCCCCTCCACTCTCCTTTCGTCGATGCCGCCGTTCCAGTGGCGTCTCGTGCGACGGGCGCTTTTCCCATAAGATTCGGTTTACAAGCGCGACATAGTACGAACTGCGACCGACGCCGCAAACATCTTCATATTTATCGCGACGGGCGGCGGGCGTTTTAGAACGAGCCAGCGCGCGCGCCACGGCTGGCAGTCGCCAATCGATAGGTGAGGCGCCACGACGCTATTAGAAACGTCGCCTTGCAGCTGTTTCATGAACTGTTTGCTTGGAAATCTAATAACTGCGTTCGACGATCTCGCTATCGTATCGGTCCGAAGTATATGGTAAGGGGTTGGGAGGCTTGGAGTGGGTGGTTAGGGGTGGCAAGGAAGAGTGTCGCCAGTGTTTACTTATACAGAGGGTTTACGTAAGGGTTCATTCGCTCCTCGGACAAGTATACTATGTTTGTCGAAACAACTTGGGCACTTCCAAACGTTTATGTCACCTTAAATATATATACTATTGTGATTTTCCCGGCTAATGTTTTTTTTACGGAAAAGCAAAATAAATAAATAACTTTCTTTAATAAAACAATGCAACCATTAATAACATGTATAATTCATTAATAAGTTTATATCAGAAACATATAAATGGTATGAGAACTCTTACTCAGGGTGAGTATATTTATCTGGAATATTCAAACAAGTATTATCAATTATCCAGTATAATTTGGATTATTTAATTCAAAAAGGAACTTTTAGAATATCCCGCGCTATCATAAGAGAATAGAAAACCACCAACCACGTTTGCCAACTTATAAAAGCTCAGAAATTTAATCTCATACGAAATAATAATAACCTCAAAATATTATCAAAGTTATACCAATACATTCATTTATACAAACAATTAAACAATGCTATGACCAGATACCTCGTTTATCGGTTCATACAGACGCCAGAGTACCTCCGAATGTGATTTCCTTGTAGTGACAATCCAGATTCGCTCGTGTATTCACCTCCTTCGTTACATTCAGGATGTATGATTAGACTCGGAACAGCAAACACATGCAGACTCCCATGTAGAACAAGTACCCAGATATAGCAAACACCAAATTTGTGAATTTATCCCCTTCGATACCAGATATACCCCCACAATCTGGTTTAATTCATTTATATTTGATGAGAAATGACACAGCTTTTTCTAAGACTTTTCATCAACAACCCACGCGTAACCAAGGATTTCCATACATTTTCTTTCAACGAATTACATTGAGTCACTCCCCATTCAATTAAAATAGATACCTAGGATACCAGGCTATCGTACAGTTGTCAGACGATAAATTATATTCAACTTCCATGACTACTAATACAATTTAAACCAAATTATACTGGACTTACAAACAGGTGTGTACATAAAATAGTAATTACATTTCAATATGGTTGGTGGTTTCCCTCTTATGAAACACAGCAATACTTATTACCGTCAGACTATAAAATGCATACAATGTAGCTATCAAACTCTGACTTATATGATGCTAGAAGCACTGCAATTTTTTTTTCTGCCCAATCGCCCAATTTAGGAATACAGCTTCTTCTAAAGTTCGAGCAATTTTTAAATTTTTAAGAATATCTCCCAAAATTATAACAGATATTAAAAAAAAAATTTTTCATAATTTGCATCAGATTACATGGTCCAAAAGATGTCGTAACCTGTCTTCGCAAGAAGCTAATAATAGGGGTGGGAGTATCTCTATCCCCAATTTTTTTGAATAATTTCTCTTTTCCTTATCTCGCAAAAAAGTGTTTTTTACGCAAAAAAGGATGATACATATGTAACAAACAAATTCAGAGAAATAATTAAGAAATAATAATAAACATTCAAAATAAAAAACTAAAAAACTATCAAATGCATTTACTAAATGAGTTCATATATATTTTATATATTTTTTAATAAAATGTCATTCATTCATCTACGACTACATCGTCAGAAAACTGCGGATAAAGATTATATAATTTATTTAACGTGCATGTATAGCATTTATAGAGTTAATATATTAAACAACAACATTTCGTAGCAACGCATGTATAGTCTTATCCATATGAAGATTTATTAGATCTGTAATTAAACATGAACTTTCGAAAAATCAGATATACGTTTGGATATATGTGTTTATATAAGACAATCGTTTCAATTGATGTATTATGACTCTTGCTTGCGACAGAATACAAGCACAGTTACATTAAACACTTTAAAAAAATAAGTTACAAAACTGTATAAAATGCTATTCACGTTTTGAATCTATTTTCTTAGGAAAGTATAATATCTTTTGATTCATTTACAACTTATTGCATTTTTTCATTAACTAATTTAAAGCAAGAGTTTCTCCATCAAGGAGATTACCCTCGCAATTTTCCAGCTGAATTGATTGTGATTCTGTTGCTGTTTGCATGTTATTAATAACTCTTTCAAGATCTTCCCACTGAATAATATCCAAAACATCTCGGGGAAGGATAGATATTGCAAGCCCTACTTATCCCTCACAACCAAAAGAAAGTTTCAGAAGGTGTTCGCTTAATGTTATAATCCTCGGGATTATTGAACTTATTTAGGCAAACTGTCGCTTGCCGAACGAAACTAATTTGTAACTTGCGCTTAGGTACAATGCGTGGGTTGAGAAATCAAACAGTGCGTGCTCCATCGAGTCTACTGTGCGATTGATATATTTTAGAATACAGCCTCTATTAATATACTTACAATATCATACTTATACTGAAGATAACACCTAATTCCAGACTGCTAGATTATATCCTATCATCACTTGCACAAACTTCAATCCTTCATTCCATTATCAGTTTTCTCACTTGCACCCAAATTGATATCATGTTTTCTATGTCTTGGCTAGCAAGTTTAATTTACACGTTCTTGGCTTTGAGAGTAGCATAGTCGTGGATTTGAAAAGAAGTAAGTCGATTTGACAAAAATTAATCCTGATTAAATCATAGAATTAACAGCAAACCCTCTTTTATCAACCCTTCTGCTTTTTTCTGAGACGGATTGTAGGAACTAAACATGATTGCGAGAGTAACATGAGCCGTACTGAGAGATGACCATGGGAACAATGCGAATCATCACGTATAGCAGATAAGAAGAATAGCAACTTGTTTTATTTTACATATAGTTTAAGTCAGTCGTATTGTAGACACAGAATAGTTTGTTTGTTTTTGTAATTTGCGGTAAAAATGTTTTTGTTTTTAAAAATTCTTCTTAACTCGAATCGAATCATTTATTTCGAGTTACATTTTTTGTACTTTGTTGCCAGTTCTTTGCTGCCGGTAACCTCACTACTGTTTGCACATTACAGGTGATGAGTGAGAGTCTGCGTCCTTGAACTATTTTGTTCAGTTTTCAATAACCACTTTTTAAATGAGTACCTACATACATATATACCAACAAATTTCAAATAATATTATCATTATTATTATTATTATTATTATATTATTATATTATTTCATATTTCTACAAAACCTTTCAACAAAGCTTTGTTTTGTTTCAATAATTACATACAAAACCTTCAAACAGATTAATTTTCGTCCCATGTGAAGGATTATTACTATACACTTGCAGCAAAAGGCATTTTGAAGAAGAAAGTACTCCATTACTTCTCTCCACACTTTTTTCTTTCATATTCACCCAACGAGCTCATTCGATTCCTTCTCTCTCCTTTTTTTTTACTTATTCTTTCATCCTCCACTCATTCCCCCTAGATCTTGTTCCGTCTTAATGCTAGTTTCCGAACTGTTTACATGTGGCCGACACTCTTTTTGTAGTCTCCGATGTTAGTCGCGGTAACTCGATGAGAAAAACGCCTTCACAAACGCAGAGTGTTCGAGGTTTGTGTAGCAGACGATGCGCCACGCACAAAAAAAAAACTATCCATTCTCAGGGAAGGTTCAGTTCGAAGTTTAATTTTCCCGTCAGCAAATACACGCGTCCACACAGAATATTCCTGTAATCCTATAGCAGCGCCACTTACTACGTATTTAGTATCCCTTCCTCGGTCGCCCTAGTTGAAATCGTTTTATGGATTTGTGTAAAAAAAAAGGGTGTATATGTGGATCACGTAAAGCGCTCTTGCTAAAAAAAAAGGAATAAATGGACGGGTGGTAACCATGTGATAATGCCATGGGATTTTGGTTATCAATAAATGTGTGCACGCAATCATTTATTTTGTATTAGCCCTAAACATCTGCTGTTTGTTTGTCATTGTTTTTCATAATGCCAACATAGCTGAGCAAACCTTTAATCTTTATTTCATAACTATATACAGCGTGGTCCACTAAGCGTGCAACAAATGGGAGTTTTCTTGATTGGTTGCACAATTGTAAAATAAATACTGTGCATACTTAACATCTAGGCTGTTACACATGTTGAAACCATACAAAACAAAAGTGATGATAAAAAGTCATAACAAAGTTATATAACCAAATACAAAAAAAAACAAAAATACATAAATAATAACACAATTATTATATTGACAGTGAAGTAAAAAGGAAACACAAACAATAATAAAACGAAAAATTGTGTTTCAGGAAAAACAATTGGTTCGAAGACAGTCATCCAGCTCTTGATTGCCCAGTCTTGAAAGGGTGTGTATTGGCAGACGTCTCATAACGTTAGTTCTTGCAAACGGAAGCATAAATGTAGAGTCGTATATTGCACTCAATGTCGGCACAAGAAACGGCATACGCCCAAGGAGGAAAGGACAATCGTTACTAAAACTTCTACATATTTCGTCTCTCCTAACGCTGAATGACATCATATTATGTCTCGACAGAAGTTCAATTTGCGAGATGCCCACTTTCGGGTAAGTTCCAATCAGTTTATAACGGAGGAATTTCAAAAATCTGCGGTTAATACGTTCAAGTAGTAGAAAATCCGATGCATATAAGGGATACCAGATAAAACATGAATATTCTAATTTACTCAAAACATAAGCGCAGTAGAGAGTTTTGAGTACAACAGTATTCGTGAAATATGCAAATATTCGCATTATAAACCGAGAGATTTATAAGCATCAGGAGATATTTTTTGTATATGCGATTTAAAACTAAGACTGGAATCGAAGATTACCCAAGGTCTTTAAACTCTGACATTGATGTTAGTTGTTACCGTTGATGTGAATATGATGTGGAAGAGACTTGTAGCGAACGTGAATATGTAAACTACAACAACATTTCTTAATATTTACACTGTAGTTTATTTCTCGTCACACCATTGATGGAGAATTTTAAATTTCTTTGCAACACTCTCTCATCAGTGGTACAGGTAATATTTGAAAAGATCTTGATATCATCAGCGCACACAAGTATCGGAGACTCAATCTTCAAAAGTAATTCGTTTATAAATAACACGAATAGTAGAGGTCCAAGGCTTGATCCGGAGGAACGCCGGACGAAGATAGAATAAAGTCGTCAGAAACGAAACCGTTGTAGGCTACATAACAACATTTTTGACTAAGGTAAGAACGAAGTAGGTTCAGGGAAGAAGGAATAAAGCCAAAAGAGGATAACCAGCCAGGAAGGATTTCATGATAAATTGAGTCGAAGGCTTTTGATAAGTCCTATAGATTACATCGACCCTTCCTCTCCGGCTCAATACTTCTCCCACGTATTGTGTTATTGTTGTCAAATTGGTAACTGTTGAGCGTGCAGATACGAAACCATGTTGCTCAGATTACATAAAGGAACCAGTGCTATTGTATATGCTTGAATATAAAATTTTATCACAAATCTTGGAGATGTTGGATATAACAGATATAGATCAGTAGTCCAGTGTTTCTGGATACATTTTTACTTGATATTTACAGTGGTGGCCACATAATTAAGAACGATTACAGTAAACTTTTGGTGAATTTCATTTATATAGTCCATACATGTAGTTTTTTTTTTTTTTCATTTTAAAAACATACAATTCCGCAAATTCACACCACCTATAGTCGATGTGCTCTTAATCCGATTTTCCACGAACTACAATAAAACTATTATCGTTACCACGATATCTATGGACATATAATTAGGAACGCTGCAAATATGCAGTAGTTGTCGTTAAATTCTTTCAGTGTGCACATTGAAAATTTAATACCGTGGTTGTGATGTTTGTTATTAGTAAGTAAATATGGGGAAAAGTAAAAGCTGTGACTCTACGATTAGAAAATGTATTATAAACTTGCGTGAGGAAAAACTGCGGTATATAAAATAAGATACCGATTGTGCATTTAAACTGTTTGAAAATCATGGTATTCAATGCTTGGCGTCACTATAAGCCGCATAGTACCACACAAAATGTGAAGAGGAAAAGTTGACCTCGCAAATCAACTATTGAAATGAAGAACAATTAGATGCCGTCTCAATGAAGCGCAGTTATTTGGAAGAGTTGCGCGTAACAAACCATTAATTAACCTACGCAACACAAAACGTATGAACCATAAATCAATGGAAACATGTACTCTGATCGGACGAAACCAAGATAAATCGTCTAGGAGCTTGAAGCAAATAGTTCGTGGCGCAGGGAAGATTTGATCAAATTTCAGAATTACATTGAAGCATGGAGGTAATCATTATGCTGGAGTGTTTCTCCTGGAGGTAGTTGGTCCAATTCACTCGTATTAAAGGAATTCATGACCAACAACATGTACTATCAAAATTTTAGAGACAATTATGCTACCTTATGCAGACGAGAACTCACCGATCGTTTGGAAATTTCAGTATGACAACGATCCAAAAGACGCTGCCCGGTCAGTAAAATATTGGCTTGTTGGTAATGCGGTCACAGTATTTGGACTGACGTTCATGCAGCCCCCACCTAAACCCCCCCCATACTAAGCATTCTGTGGAATGATAAAAGCGAAAAACGATAAGACAAAGGAAATAAACAATTTGGACAAACTTTTTTGAAGAAGTTTGATAACCTGGCAGCTATTCCTCGAGAAACTTGTGCATTCTTGTTGAATCTATGGGTAAGATGTGAGGCACGATAAGAAATAAGGAATCCACTAAAATACACAAAATTAAATAATTATGTAATTACCTGACTGCATTGATTTTTGTTTTTGTCCGTTGTCTCTTTATATATCTATATTATCTACTTCAATTGTCAGATAAATCATTAGTACAAAAGAGGAATAATCATTACTATAAGATAATCAGCATTTTCCGTGAAGAAACAGTCAGGCACACGGTGATTTTCATTCTTCTCAAGTCTCTTCGGGGAAATAACAGCCTATTATCTATACTATTCATTAGCATATTGAATAACACAGTGTCTAGTAGTACGTATGGTAATCATAAAAACAGTAGTTAGTAAATACAAGGGCGACTATAGAATTCCTATAGTGTATGCATCAGTATGTAATGTATGTAATAAACAAGTTAGATGCAAGATAATAAAACCGCTTAATGCTATTTAAAATATGTTTGTATGTTAAATCTACATTGTAGATCGCGTTTCAATAGACCAACCATGCATTTAGAAGAATTTCCCATTTTGTGTTGTTTAAAGCAAACATTTCATTAAGAACTCGTTGTCAATTATCATAAAGATAAATAAATAATTCTTGTATAGACCGCCAATATACAATACCCAAAATCGCTAACTCGTACCAAGTCGACTCCAAAGCCTCTCAAACATCCTTTGTGCTTGATGAAGCTCCTTAAAGAAGATATGAAAGTTTCAACATGTAAACACGTTCATCTGCATCCCAATATCTCGCAGACGGCAAGATTACTTACGCGGATACGCAACAACGTATCAAGCTGCTCGCGCAGGAGCGCACATTGTGCTGATGTGTGCATGGAACAACCCGTCACGGCATCTGTCGAATGTGCGAGAAAATGGAAAAATCCGATATTCGGCGTAAATCTTACATGTATACGATATGGAAACGTTGAATTCTAACCGCGGGCTTATCGTAAAAATGTGCAGCAGTGTTGAATTTTGCGGTATGCCACGGAGATATTGGTAAAATAGGTACGAAATGCGGAAAAAAACCGTTTTCTGGAGAGGATATATAGGTTGAATATGCCGATGTGTGGGAGATGCACGTAAAATATGGACGAAATCATGGGTGAATATGTTACATAGAGAATGAAGAAAAATCTCTTTTATTTACGAAGAATCTGTAATTAAACTACTTATATTTTGAGAATATTAATACAAAAAAAGAAAACGATAACTAACACACACTAAACAATTTAGAGCTATTTACATGGAAATAATTATTAATATTTCATAGATAGGAGACTGTAAGCGTACAGAAATCTTACACAATTCCATTACGCGCATCCATTTTTAAAGTTAAAATTGCCAACTGCGTCAGCAGATGGCGCTATCTGTACAGAGCACAGATCATCTTAGATAATTAAATCACTCATAGAAGCCGTTGAATATTGATATACTTGATCGATTTGCAAATTAAGGTTTCTAGTGCGAATGTACTAGACTATTCAGGAAAGATATAGATCGCTCCAGAACATTCTATTGGAGAGTTCTGTAGAGATCGCAAATGTGAAATTAAATTGTGAATATATATAACTAATATCTAAATAAGTAAATTTAGTTCATTAAGTGTTTTACTAGCCCTTCTGTTACCTATTGTCAGTGTTTTCATTAGTGTGATTTCATTTTAATTAGATTTAAGTGTAAAAACAAGCATTTTTATTTAATATATACTCGATTTGTTAATTCAACCCTGAGAACAATAAGTATAAAAAATGTTGAAGTAAATTTTTTCTCTTGCTTCAAAAAATTGCCCTAAAGATTTTACAAAGAATATGATACAATGTGTCACTTACCTATATTAACTGTAAAATGCAATAATTATAGTGTTCCCAAATATTTCTACTGGTGGAGCATTTAAATAATCTAGTAAAAATGCAAATCTACTGCCTCTTCGATGCAATTTCCTTTAGGAAAGCAGTGGGAGAAGGTTTCTTGTAAAGAGGTCAAGAAATATTTACAGTGTATTCATATCATTCATCAATAAAAGACAAGTTCTGTGATATTTAACTTTCGTTTTTTCGTCATAAACAATGATATATATCACAAAATAAAATTATTATCACTGATAATTCAAGTGTCGATTTGACTCCATAAACGTGCAGTTTTACCTAAAACAAAGACAACCCATAAACGTGACAAGTTTCTTTCAAATTAGTACTTTTTTTGTGATTCGTTTATGCAATTTTGTCATAATTTATTAGAATTATAATACAGAGCTATTGATTAAGAATGCGCGCAAATTTGATGTGATAACGCATAATGTAAAATTCAAGTTGACAATAGAAGTAGGTGTCCTGCGAGGGTATGTCCTAAGGCCTACTCTGTTGGATTAACGATATTGGCAGCAAAGATACATAGATAAATTAAACTTTACTCCATTTTCCATTGGAGTAAAGTTTAATTCATTCTAAGTAGAATCAAAATTTAGATTTTGTCTTTAAATCCCACATTACCAGAAAATAATAATAATGAAAACGTGGATGTAGAGCTCCAATAAGTAAACCTGAGATGGAAGCGAGGTCATGATGGACCTGAGGACGTACTTTGTATACCGTTTCCGCGAACCCTGCCATGACCAGGGCTCGCTTTAGACTAATAAGGACCGATGTGTGTGGTGAAGAGCCACATCCTACACGAGGAGCTTCTGTGCTTCTCCCTGTGGGTAGACAAACTTCCTTGCTCGTAGCTATCGTGTCCTGGCTTGAGCCTGTATTTGGGACTAACGATGCCGATGGTGGACTTCCTCGGAAAGCCTCACTATCGCCAAACCATGCTCGCGGCGTGTGTCACATTCTGGACGTTGGGGGGCTTTGGTTTAATTGCCCGGGCGGAGAGGAGACAACCTGACAAAAAACCTAAGCACTAAGGTTTTAAATAGAAGATCAGTCGTATCGCCCAACCATTGGGGCACCAAGGGGCAACCCCATTTTTAAAAAGCCTTATCCACGTATCGGGGCAATGCGTGGGTCTGGCCTTTTCTTTCCCTTACTCGTAGGATCATTCGGATGAGACCGCATAGTAAACCTAAACAAAAAACCCTGGGAACTCTGAAAAGAGACACCCAAGTAAACCTGATAAGTTGCTCTAGCTCAACCTGGAAACAATGTCACCAAACCAGAATAGGCTCATAGCAGGGAGAGATTGAGATTATTCACAGGAATCTTAACTGGGCACTGCGCACTAAATAAACACATGCATCGCATGGGGCTAGTGAGCTCTCCCCTGTGCAGAAGGTGCGGAAATGCGGAGGAAACTCCTGCTCACCTTCTTGTCAACTGCCCGGCAGTTGGACAAACCAAGAGTCGGTAAGTTAACTCTCAGCCAGTTTGCGAAATTTTTTGATAAGGTGCAACCTGACTGAGAGGGCTAAAATTGACATGGGGGCACAATAGGTCTTTTTGGCCGAGTTGCCTTCTTTGCAAATATAATCCATGAAACTATAGGATATTTGCAAGTAGAGCTTAAAATATTTTCTGATTCGATTTCAACATAGCAGTTTTCCATTTTCACCCAGTTGGAAGAAAAATTGCACCAATGTGAACTTGAGCTATTTAGCATCATTTGCAAAAGAGAACCTAAACAAAACAAAGGTATTGGTTGTCAGGTAAAAAGAAGATTATTGTTGGATTTCTGGGCTCAAAGAGATTTAATGTGATAAAATTCTTAATACAGGACTTCTATCAAATTTACCAAAACCTTCTTTCATCATCTCAAGAAAAATAAAGAATATTCCACTATTTTAAACAGAATTAAACGAAAATATAAGCGACCACATGAAAAAATTATATAAATATTCATATTTTTGTTTATCTCCTATACGTATTCGCCAGTTTTGACGCTTCCACCCGCTTCGTATATCGAGTATACCGCATGCATATGTATAAAAAAAAATTTTCACTCAAAGGTGACGCGGTTGACCCAGGCCGAAGCCAATACGCAGTCTGGTCGGCCGCTTAAAAATGAATTACCATATCGCATGGACGCTTCTAATTAATTCTGGCGCCTCCTCGACAATCTGGCAACCTCACGCAAAAAGCAAGACGGAAGGCACTGGATATAATTTAACCTATCCGAAATTATTTATGGAGTACCTCTAGAGGATTCATTTTCTCGTTATATTTCACCTCCAGCTCCATATAAAGGGCATTTAACGTCATTTATTTGATATCCAGAATTTCAGGCACCTTTTCTTTTATTAATTACCGTGGACTACCAATCGTTTCTTTGTGTGAGATTAGACGAAAAGACGAGTAAATTCAATTCAACGGAAGGAGTAACGGACGGAAATGGTTAAGTGTGATTAGCATATGCGTGCGAAAGCTTATCACTTTCTCAGTGTGTACACGCAGAATTGGGACTGTCGGGAATATTTGGAGGTGATAAGTTGTGCGGTTGGAAGTTGAAAAACCTTAGATATCAATTAATTATAACTTCATATACGCACATTGAGTTGTCCGCTTTTGTTGGGGAAACTAATTCATTAGTAAAAAAGTGCTTCAACGCAATTGGAGCGAAGTAAAAAATTTAGGATTCTTCTACTCAATATAAGACTAGTAAATAATCCAAATTATACCCTCATATAAGAATGTACGAAAAAAAAAGGGATAATAGAACATGTATGGAGTAATTCATGCAAGATCCGCACAATAGCAAAATGTTTAGCTTGTTTTATAGCTATAATTCTTCTTAAAACCATATCTGATAAAATAGTTCAAGGACGCAGAATAATCTCCATTTATCTCTTCCAGACCAGAAACTGTGTGTAGTGGGAGATATAGTGGGGGCAAAAAAATCTACAAACGCCTCCCTTTACTTATTTATGAGTTTCTCTACTGACAAACTTCCATTTGCTTCCAAACTAAATGATGAAGAGAAAAAACTTTGTTTCTTTTTATCCTAGAATTTTAATTAATTATTTTGAAGTCAAATCACGCAATCATTGCAAACTTTGCAAAAACCTGCTGATACTTACATTGCTTAAGAGAGTGTTACAGAAAAGGGCTGGAATATAAATAAATAACGCAATTTTTAGCGGAAATCAGTTTAGAAGAAAAATTATGGTTGGTTTGTAAGTGCAGTTATACTGGGTAAGTAGCGATTGATATCAGAATGTCAGAGATGTTTGTGTAATGAATCCCATTTTTATACATTTTTGAAGATATTTGTTCATTCTATAGCGCATACGACAAAAAAAAAGTCACAATTATGGCGCTGATGACATTACATACCACAAATATCGTTAGACTGAACGTTTAGATACTAGTTCAGTTTTACAAGTTTTCGTCGAATGGAACTAGATACTTTCCATTTCAAGGCCGGATGTGTCCATGGGCGGCTGTAGACTCGGTGAAGGCAATTCGGCCAGAAAGATCTATTGTGCCCCAAAGCCAAATGTAACGCAAAATTCTACTTGGATTTTCATTAGGGTTTGCTATATATTTTTTGGTAATTTTTGAGGGCGAAAAATTTGGTTAACGTAAAATTATTTCGTAAGTCAAAACCTAGCTTAAAGAAATTAAACACCTGTTTTCATGTAAAGTATTATGTATTGCGACTAAATATTGATTCCGCATATGATAAATCAGAAAACGGAGCGCAACGACAGGCTTATTCAGCGATGAATCACATTTCACGGCATGCTCGTGTGTACTGCTGTGGCAACCCATGTTTCGCGAGTGTATTTTAAGTTGACCTAATTGTCACTGATTTTCCGTTTGATGAATACTTTGTTTCGAGAATTCACAATTATGTTTAGTTTGTATAATTTAGTTAAAGAGTTAATTGTATAATTTATTTAATAATGTTAAGTTTTTGTAATTAATTCTTTTCATTAAATGTCACTGTTTGTGATGTATAGTTAATGTTAATTCTATTAATTTGTCGGTGATTGTACGATGCGTTGTACGCGGTAGAGATTGTGAAGAGTTCTGGTAGAGTTAGCGTGAGTATTGTATTTTTGGATTTTGCTGCCATTTTGTTATTCATTGATTTGCATTTAATAGTTTATTGTCTTTTTATTCACCATCAAGAATTGCGTTATAATATTGTTATATATTGATTGGCACACTATAGATGTAAGATTATTTATATTTTCGGGGCAGGAAGATAGATTTTAAGTTTTAATTCTGTATTATAATTTAAAAGAGTAATTTTTCAGTTTTTCTAATATGCTGATTCGTTTTTATTTAATCACTCGGTTGGTGAATAGAAGCTTGTGCTTGCATTTAGTTTCTCAATCTTGTTTTTTTTTTTGCTGGAATTGTTAGTTTTTAGTTTGTTTATTTGAAAAACGTGGTTAAAATTGAAAAATAAGGATAACTTCCTGAAAACCATCATTTTCCTTTGCATAGCAAATAGCATTGTCCTATATATTAGAACACGTGCAGTTTAAATTTAGTGGCGTAACTCTGTTCAGGTTATTTTTCAGCATTTGTAATTACCTTTTTACTTTTTTTAAATTAATTAAATAAGTTAATTACGTTGTTGAGTAAAATTCTGTTGTTTTATTTTTAATTAACCTTTTCAATTTTTGGGGTAATACAAGTCAGATTTCTTCACCCAAAATTTACTTTCTGATTAATTCAGTTAATTGCGGGGTAATTGAGATTAGTTCTTTTGCGCCCTTTATTAATTTTATCCCGTTGAGCTAAGCTAATTAATTTTTTGAAATTTTTTTTATTAATTTCATTTTCAATTCGTTCA